>JAGXOD010000036.1:707500-1112500 GCA_020368025.1 Brachyhypopomus occidentalis | reverse complement strand
TGAGGGCTTTGTTAGCCTCCCAGAGTTCAAGATTGACCGTGCCAGCGAATGCCGCAAGAAGTAGTAAGTGTTACTGCAAACTCTGCCTAGTGTGTGTGTGTGTGTGTGTGCAGGCTGGTGCATGGGCGTACCCAACCTACGCCCCGCCCCTGACTCACCCCCTTGGACCCTCTCTCTGCCTCTCTGCCCTAGTGCTTTCAAGGCCTGCCATCCAAAAATCAAGAGCTTCTACTTCGCTGCCGATGGGGTGGACGACATGAACAGGTGGCTGAGTCGCCTAAACATGGCGGCAGCCGGCTACGCCGAGCGGGAGAAGATCCGTCAGGAGCAGGGTGAGGGGTGGAGCTTACGGCCAGAGGAAGGAGCAAACCGGGCACTCCTCCAATGATGGAAAAGGGGTGGGGCTTGGCTGGGTTTTCTCTTTGAGTTAGAGTGCCATGCGCAACAGACATTGCTGTTATGAGCTGAGCCACACACACCTGTTCGAGATTATGGAAATATCCCACCATCCTTCATCATTAGAGTAAGTAAGTGTGCAGGTTGGACTTGTGTAGATCGTGTTGTTTTGGAAAGGAGACATGGTAGGAGAAAAGATGGAGAGAGGGAGGGGGAGAGAAGGAGAGAGGGAGGAGGATAGATGGAGAGAGTTTGGGGAAGCGATGGTGCGAGGTAGGACAGAGCTGGGCAGCAGCAGCTAGGGGAATAAGGTCCATCCCAGTAAGAGCAGACGTGGAAGGATTAGGCTGTCTCTGTACACCCGCCCTGCTGTGCTGCAACACATATCTCCTCCTCACTGCCCATCTTCCTCTCTCTTCATTCCTCTCTCACTTTTGTGATTTCCATCTATCATTCTCTTTGCCCTTTTCTCTGCTTCTTTCTGTCTCTCCCTCTCTCTTTTTCTCTCTCCCTCTCTCTCTTTCCTTCTGTCTCTCCTTCTCTCACTTCTGACCCTTTTGTCCTCTTTCTTTTCCTATCTCTACTTCCCTCCCCTGTTTCCCTTTTTCACTCCCTCTCTCTCCCTCTCTCTCTCTCTCTCCCTCTCTCTCTCCCTCTGTCTCCCTCCCTCTCTCTCTCACTCTCTCTCTATCTGTCTCCCTCTCTCTCTCTCCCACCCTCTCTCTCTCTCTCTCTCTCTCTCTCTCTGTAGCAGTGTTCAGGCTCCCCAGTGAGACAGTGCCGCTCTCCTGCTGTTCCCTCTCTCAGTGAGATAGATGAGCACTTCAGGGAGGATACACACGCACACACACACACACACACACACGTGCACACATTAAGGACGGGAGATGGGGATGGGACAGATAGAAAGTGGGACGTAGCCTGAATGAACCTGTAGTAGCTCATTGAGGAACCAGGAGAGCTTATAATGTTTGTGTTTATTAAACACGGCCTGAATTTGCACCTGCGGCATTTAGACTTTTTTATTTGCCTGTAAAACCATATGTAGCACAGAGAAGTCACCCTCACTTTCTACTTTATTGTCCTGTCCCCCCATCTCCTCTCCCCTCCTTTCCCCCCTCTCCCCTCCACTCACCTCCCTTATACTCTTCTCCTATCCCCTCCTCCCCCTCCTCACATCTCCTCCCCCCTCCTCTCACCTCCTCTCTCCTCCTCTCACCTCCTCCCCCCTCCTCTCACCTCCTCTCTCCTCCTCTCCCCTCTCTCGTATTAAATTCTCGATCATGATTCATATTCTAATGGGATTTAGTTCATAAACAGTGTTGATGCTGGAGCTTCTGCCCTGGGTTGGAGTGCCTGGATTCCCTTCACTCACTGGGACCAGTCACATTGTGTCGTGTCGTGCAGCATTGGGCTGTCAGTCTGCACAACCACTGAAAACACTGGAAAGCTGAAGCGAGTGAATCTTGAAACAAGCATTCGAGTGGCACAAACCTTTCACACCTACTGGCTTAAATGCAGACCAACTGAAGCATTCATGTACTTTAGTTTTCTATAGTCTTCAATGAAAATGTTGCTCAGATGGTGCAGTTGTTTTAGTTCATTATAGTATGTTTGCAGTTCTTTTGTTTAATTTTAAATGATAGTTTAATTGTAAAACACCTTACTTATCTGTTTGTGACAACAATATATTGCAAATGAGGCTCACGATCTCAGTTCTGAGCCAACGAATCGTGATTCATATTTGATCAAGAGTCGTGCAGCTCTGCATCCACTCTCCACTGTCTACCACTGTTGGTCCATGTCTTCATATTCACACTCGCCTGCTTTCTTTTGTAGCGAGGTGTGTGTGTGCGCATGTGTGTGTGTGTAATTTAGGAGCAATCCTGATCATTTAATTTGAGCCCCCATGGGGAAGCTGGCATGCAGCTGTACCCTCCGTATGATCTTCATACCTTTAGAAACGTGTTTATTTTACAGTTTACCCTGTGTAATTGTTTCCCTATGTGCTGCTAAATGCGTTTTTTCTCTCATCCCCTCCTTCCCTCTCTATCCCTCTTTCTCTCAGCTGATTACTGGAGTGAAAGTGATCATGAAGACAATGAGACTCCTTCTACACCCAAGCAGGACAGTCCACCGCCCCCCTACGACACCTACCCCCGCCCCCCCTCGGTGAGTCAGCCCACTATGGAGCGCATTAAGCTACTAACCTCCGCCTAGAACTCCTCCCTCTCATTGGGCTAATAACCTTCACCCAGAACTTATTCCTCTCATTGGGCTACTAACCTCCACCCAGGACTCCTCCCTCTCATTGAATAATTGCACCCACTGTCTCGCCTCCATAACAGCCAATGATTTTAGTGTGAAAGGAGCTATTTGCTCCACTGTGTGTGATAGTCCTCCTCCGTGTGATAGACCTGGAGTGTGTGTGTGTGTATGTGTGTGTGAGAGAGAGAGAGAGAGAGAGAGAGAAAGAAGGAGAGGTAAGATGAGTCAGATACCTCAACACACTGCCCAGGTTTGGAGAAATTGCTGATGTTCCTACCTCTCCCTCTCTGGCTATCTCTCGCTCTCTCACTCTCTCGCTCTCTCGCTCTCTCTGTCTCTGTTCTTTCTCCTCTCCTCAAGCCTCTCGGACTGTACACACACTTCCTTTTGCCCCCAGCCTCCTTGACCTTGTCTCTCTGACTGTCTCTTCATCTGTCTGTCTGTCTCTCTCTTTCATATGTCTGTCTGTCTTTCTCTGCTTCTCTGTCTGTCAAGTCCATATAGTTCTGGAACTTTTAGTCTTTTGTTCTTTATATGTTCAGTGAGCTCACATGTTCGTTTGTGTGTGTGGTGTATGTGTCACCCCCTCCTCCCCTGGGTTATTAGCAGGATAGGCTATGCATCCAGGCTGCTGTGTTTGTCCTGTTCATCCGGAGCTGCTTGATCACTGATTGGCCAGCGCCGAGCTACAGTGTAAAAAGTACTCGGAGAGAGTCCCGGAGTCTCAGAGATCACATCTTCGGAGAGGAGGTGCTCGGCGTTGAGTGGTGTGTCCTGTCAGATGCAGCCCAGGGTCTGCCACCCCCTGACGGACCAGGTGCACCTTCAGCAGCCCGTGCAGGTGTTTCTGCCCGAGAGCCGCGGCTGGTGGCCTCACACATCTGGCTCAGAGAGCAGCGATTAGCAGCATGTGAACCGCGAACCGTGTGCTAGCTGTGCTAGCCACTACGTAGAATTCAAATGGGAGGGTGTTGTGTCTTCTCATTGCATGTGTGTGGGTGCGTGTCTCTGTGTGTGTGTGAGTGTGTCTCTGTGTGTGTGAGTGTGCCTCTGTGTGTGTGAGAGAGCGTGTCTGTGTGTGTGTGTGAGAGCGTGTCTGCGTGTGTGTGTGTGTGTGTGTAGCTCACCCTCTGTGTTGTTGTGCTTTGTAGATGAAGATCCTATAGGCAGGTCATTTGTAGGCAGAGAACGCTGCAGACCCGCGGTTTTGGAAAACTGTACAAAGACACCAGGATAAAACGCTTTTATTTTGCCAGCTTCTTTTTGTGTCTTCACACACAAACACACACAAGCTTGGCAACACACAAACACACACTCACACTCCCAGGAGGACAGGCGAGGAGTGGCACTGGTAGCTGTGGGACCTGTGGAATAGGCAGTCTGTTTTTTCACTGGGTGAAGATTACAGAGTGGAGCTCTCGTCACGCAGCCGTTAAATGAGTCCTTTGAGACAAAGGACACTCTGTCTCTGTCTCTCTCTCTGTCCATCTCTTTTTCCCCACCATCGCTCTCTGTGAAATAAATAGGTCAACGTTGCGTCCTAACTGTATGCAGTTAGTCTGCTGACAGCAGAGTAAATACTTGCAGAGTCTCTCCTCCTTCGCTCTCTTCCTTCCCATCTCTCTGTCTCTCTTCCAACAGGAAGGAGTTGAAATGGCTTTATTGTATCTGTATCCACTTGAGAACGTTCCTCTTGTCTTGTTGTGTAAAGGACAGGGCAGAGAGCACGACCCCTTCCTACACCTGCCCTGCACCTGCCCCGTCTGTAGCTCACAAAGGGCAGCGCAAGATGGCGACTCTGTATTCCATCAGTTTAAAAGCTCTCCTTCTTCATGTCCTTCTCTCTCTCTCTCTCTCCCTCTCTCATCCTCTCTCTCCCCCACAGATGAGCTGTACGAGTCCGTATCCAGAGCCAAAGCACGGGCGCCTGTCTTCGACCGAGACCTCGCAGTCCCGCTCTTCACACGAGGAGTACCGCTCCGAGCCACCAGGGGGCAGCAGCAGTGGCGGCGTCTCGCCCGCCCGCAAGTCCACCAGCCAGCGCCGCTCGTGGCAGGACCTGATCGAGACGCCGCTGACCAGCGCCGGCCTGCACTACCTGCAGACGCTGCCCCTGGAGGACGCCGTGTTCTGCGAGCCGTCCGTGGGCCTGTCGCCTGAGTACCGCCGCCAATCCACGCTCCCCGCCCAGAGGGCCCTCCTGCGCGACCACTACGGGCCCTTCCACGACGCCGAGGAGGCTGGCGAGTGGCTGCGGGACCCGGCCGGGCGGGCGCTGGCGGGAAGCCACGGCTTCACGCTGCCCCAGCGACGGCGGCCTGCGCGCCCTCCTCACGCCCTCCGGCAGCACCGCCGAGCAGCGCGACGCCCCACGCCGAGAGCTGAGGCACAGCTACTGCACCGACGGTGAGTCCTCGCGCGAGGTCGCCATCGCTCAGCTAGAACATTCCACTGTATGCTTATCACATATAGCACATATTATACTGTATGCTTTATCACATTTATCACGTATTTTACTGTATGCTTTAGAACATTTAGTACTGCTGTCTACATGGTTGCTATGTTATTGTTCGTAAACACCTGTACGTATAAGCACTAGCCTGCCATAGAGATGATTCTGAGGCAGTATTGTGGATGATTCATATTTTTATTAACTGGTAGGAACGGTCCAGGACATGTGACAGTATGTCACCCATCCCTGAACTTTCCAGCAAAGCTAACAGGATTAAAGTCACGACCTTAAAGTAACGCCAGGACAGAAGAGACCTTTATGGTGCAGACCTTTGTGACTTTTCCCAGGACTGACCACTGTGCCGTCTAGTCTACCTGGATGAGAGTATCTGCTACCATTAAACATAATCAGTGTCTTTGTTCCAGTGAGTAGAATTCCAGTTTCTTTCTTGTTCTCTCTCTCTTCCCCTTCATTGCGAGCGAGCGCAGTGGGAAGCGTTGCGGGTGTGTTGGTGGATGTTCGTCAGCAGAGCAGTCTGTTCCTCTGCTGCTTGCTGTGCTGAGACGCATGTCCGCTCTTTTCTTCTCCCTCTCACACACACACACACACACACACGCCCCCTCCCAACACACACATACACACACAGATGCACTCCTCTCCCAGAAATAGTGGTATGTATTTTTTTTTAACCTGAAAGAGGTGGAAGGTCTGCACCTTCCACTTGGTATCACTGCTGTGATCTCATTGGGTCTCAATACTCCCCTCACCCATCAGTACTCCCCTCCCCTCTCAATACTCCCTTCACCCGTCAGTACTCCCCTCCCCCGTCAATACTCCCCTCTCCTCTCAATACTCCCCTGCCCTCTCAGTATTCCCCTCCCCTCTCAATACTCCCCTCCCCCGTCAATACTCCCCTCTCCTCTCAATACTCCCCTGCCCTCTCAATACTCCCCTCCCCCGTCAATACTCCCCTCTCCTCTCAATACTCCCCTCTCCTCTCAATACTCCCCTCACCCATCAGTACTCCCCTCCCCTCTCAATACTCCCCTCCCCCGTCAATACTCCCCTCTCCTCTCAATACTCCCCTCCCCTCTCAATACTCCCCTCCCCTCTCAGTATTCCCCTCCCCCAACTTCAGCTCACTTTGTCAGCGGTGCAGTCCAGCTATGTACTATATCTAAGCTATATAGGAACCCAGGCTCTTGATGGACAGCCCTTTATTCATCCTAACCCAAGTGTGCTCTCTTAACCACTCTGTGTCTACCTCCTCGTTCCCTCACTCTCCATCTCCCTCTCATCTCCCTGTCTCTCTCCTTTTCCTCTCCCTCTCCGTTCTCTCTCTCTCATTCGTTCTCCCTCCGTCTCTCTTTGCACGGAGGCGGATGGATGTTAGTCATCCTCACAGGCCCGTACTCAGCCTGCCGCACCACCCGCTGGAGATCACGGAGTAGAAGATCCTATCAGTTGTGACTGGGCCACATGCAGGCCCCCAGAAGCCACTGACAGTGAGGACCAAAAGACTCATTCCCAAATCCAGACAGCACAGGCGTTTGAGTGGTGCTCCAGAGAATTTAACGTTAGTGCAGAGCTCCAGTCAAGGAGCAGACACTCAGACCAACAGCTGGAAACTTTATTACAGAGGTTCAGCAATGAACAACAGGTTTTTAATGGTCTACGTGACCTACTCTGAGCCAAAGGAATCTCCTCTTTCAGTTAATTTTCCTTTACCTTGTACGTGCCATCTGTGCTCTGGGTAGATATGTTTTGCTCTAACATATGACAAACCTTTCCTAAACCCATAATTATAACAAGAGACATGACTAAGCTATTCTCCCATCAGCACTGAAGGCGCTAAGGTCGTTAACTGCAGTGGTGTGGGGTTCTGCTGACCTCATGTGGCGATGCGTGGTAGTGCATGAGCACTCAGACTCTGTTTCATGTGTATGAGAATCCGCCTGAGGTAAAGCAGGTCTCCTTGTTCCAAACACAATCAATTCCAGTTAATTACACACGGGCCACATGCCTCGCACAGACACCGAGACCCCAGGGGGTCACCGCATGCTGCCGCATCTCTGCCTTTTTTGCACACAGACATGCACACACACACACACACTTTTCCTCCGTCATTTTGTTTCAGTACTTTTCTCTTTCTCGCCCCCTCTCTCCCCCCCTCTTTCTCTATGTCGTGTTCTCTCACTCCGTCTCTCAGCCCCTGATCTCTCTTTGACAACCGCACACACACGCCCACACCTACAAACTATGCAGCGCAGAGGAAAACCAGCAGTGTACAACCCCCCCCCCCCCCCACCCCATAGTGAGCGACGGCCCACCTCAGAGCACAGAGGGTGCCCAGGCCAAGGCGAGAGGAGGCGGGAGTAAGGGGGGCGCGTGGACGTCGGCTAAATGTCGCCGTGGGCGACTGGCGTCAGCTCGGCCCGTGCCCAAGCCTGTACTTGTTCCGTTCCTCTTGCGTGCGCTTTTGTGCACCGTAGCAGTGGGTGTTCATAAATGCTGCTCTCTGCCTCTCTCCTTTCTCCGCATGCGCGAGTGGGCCGTGTGTGCGTGTACTCGCGCGTGGGTGCGCGTGTGTGTGTGCGCGTGTGCACGAGCGTTATGCACGTGTGCGAGGGAGACAGGGAGAAGGAGGATGCGTATCTGTGTCAAAGGAAGAGATGTTAAAAAAAAAAACGGCCAGACATAGTTCTGCTGATGTGTGTGTGTGTGTGTGTGTGTGTGTGTGTGTGTGTGTGTGTGTGCTGAGACTGCAGGCTGAGAGAACGTGTGTGGGTGGAGGAGGACATGATGAAGGATGCAGAGACAGACAAGAGAAGTGAGGAGTGAGCTGGATGTTTACACATCGCTGGGCTGTTCAGGAGTAATTAATAATTAAGACCCAATAGCTTTCGGGAGACGCTTTGTTTGCCTCAGATTCAGTGCGCTCCCCTACCATTAGAGGCCCATTGCTCAGCCTGGGTGACAGGAGGTGAATGAGAGGCACACAGCCAGTAGTGGTCCATAGTATTTACTGTGCTTGCTGACATTTGCCCACTTCCTTCTGACTGTGTGTGTGTGTGTGTGTGTGGCTCCCCCTTCAGGCGGTGAGCGGGAGCGGGCTGGCCAGGCTGACTCGCTGGGCGATCTGTACCGGGCGCTGGAGCGTGCCAGCCTGTCTCCGCTGGGCAGACGCCGCCTCTCCAGCCGCCTGGACTACAAACACTCCTTCGTGCGCCGCTGCGACGACCCGCTGCTCAACGACAAAGTGCACCGTCTGCGCATCCTGCAGAGCACGCTCAAGGTACCGGGGCCGCCGGCACGCCGCCGGGAGCGCGTCTGTGTCTGTCCCGTGCGTCTGTGTCTGTCCTGCGCGTCTTTGTCTGTCCTGCCTGTGTCTCGCTGTCTCCTAACATGTGCCTGGCTTCGTGGAGCGCCATCTGGTGGTGCTGTGTCACACCACGCTCTGTAGTTTGGGGTTTACGCTTCTCTACCTGGGTCACCCCGTCTCCCTGTCCTGTGGGCCTGTGGGTGTGTCCAGGTCGCGTCTGCCTCCGCTGGGGCCTCCGTGCTACTGCTGTGTGCTTGTCCTGCGGCAGACTCCTGTTGCATTGTGGGTGTTGTAGGCGTCAGCCCCTAAGAGAGGAAATATGGTAGTTTCTATGGGCAGTGAGGCCCACAGTGCCAGAGGACTCTGAACCTAGCATGGTGTGTGTAAGTATGTGTGTAAGTATGTGTGCGCGTGTGTGTCTCCGCCCCGCACGCTCTTGTCTCTATGCTCACCTGAGTGGGTGCGCATTCGCTTTACATGTTAGCTAACATCCTGTGGCGTGACGTGAGTCTGAACTCCTAACCTTCATGTGCTGAAGAGTAACACGCCCACCCTCCACTGTTTCTGCGCCCCCATAGGACAGGGAAGGGGAGATAGCAGTGATTGACAAGCTGCTGGCCAATCCCAAGCTCACGTCCTCCGAGTTCCAGGAGTGGAAGAGAATGTACCTGGAGCTGTTCTCAGCGGACGCCAAGCGGGAGCGGCAGCCCAGCCCCGCCTCCGAGGCCAGCCCCGCCTCCGAGGCCAGCCCCGCCCCCACCCCTGAGCCCTCCCCTCGCACCCCCTCCGTCTCACACACACACTCCTACATCGAGACTCACGTCTGATTCACGCATGCGCCGGCACGCTAACCCTGACCCTAACCTGTCTCAGGACCTTCGCAAAAACACATTGTATTCACGGTTAGAATTTTGAAATTCAAAATCCGAACATTTGAACACCACCAGTACTGTAGGGAAAAGGACTCTTAGCTAATTGGCCGCTGAATTGTGTGCTAACAGAATTCACAGCTTGGCTGTATTAAAAACTGAAACGTCTGTCAAAGTGGACCTTTCTGCAGACACGGCTGGCTGCTACCAGGCACAGGAGTGGAACAGATGTGCTTCAAACAACAGCCGCGGTCAGCGGACTGGACTCTAACTGCTGGACTCTGGCATGGCTGGGTTTCCATGGCTACCACCATTCCCAGAAAGGCAAGGGGCTGTCACAGAAAGCGCATGGTCAGCCCAGACCTGGACACGGCCTACACACCCACGCTCGAACCCCACCAAGCGGAATGCAGCATAGAACCCTGGGACTGCGGGACAAAAGACAGGATCCCTGAGCTGACAGGACAAAAACAGGACACTGACAGATCAACAACAGGACACTGAATCAATAGATCAACAACAGGACACTGAATAAACAGAACAACAGCAGGACACTGAATCAATAGATCAACAACAGGACACTGAATAAACAGAACAACAGCAGGACACTGAATCAATAGATCAACAACAGGACACTGAATCAATAGATCAACAACAGGACACTGAATCAATTGAATATCAGCGCAGCGTTTAATGAAGCTGCATGTAACATGTCCACCATGAGCGACAATTCTAAAGCAAACTCCACATCAGCACGTAACACAGGTCTGCTCACGCTCACATCTGAGCGCGCTCCGTGGGCTGGGGACCTTTGTGCGGGTAAATGCGAGTGCACCTGTTGAGTTTGGATGCATTGTGTGTATGATCAGCTGCCACACTGAAAGGGCTGGTTTAGAAACTCGCCCCTTTTAGAAACTACGCGTGCTGGTGAATTTGCCTCGCCTAAATTAACATAGAGTTCCGTCCTGTAGCTCTTACTAAGTGCCCACGACAATAGAAGTTTTCCGCAGACTTCTGATTTACCAGGGCTACCAGGTTCTCCCAGCATTATAATGGCTGGAAGATTATATATAATATATATTATATAATATCTAATATAATATGCTCCTCACGGGCATAGACACACACTCACCAACATGTGCATATATATATATATATATATATATATATATATATATATATATATATATATATATATATATATAAAATATCATAGATCAGATAGATAGATAGATAGATAGATAGATAGATAGATAGGCTACATAGCCCTGATAACCCTATGATCATGCCTGTGTGTCACATCAGGTCTGGTCTGACAGGTCTGGTTCTGCAGGCATGCAGTCTGCCTGTGCTGTGAAATGAGACACGGCTCCTTTGTCCATGGGGTGTGGCAGCTGTTGTCCTGCACACACCTGCACCCGCGTCCTGCTGCCCCGCTGACTCCTCCACTAATACGGGACGAGCGGGGTAAAACGCCAGGATGCAATAGTGCTCGTCGGAGCTGGTTCCTAAAAGCCTCCTACCCAGAATGCACTGGTCTTGCGGATGTTCTAGTCTTGCAACATTTCATCAAAGAGGAGCTTTTGTATTTCAGGCCACGGCGCCGAATTTGGGGGGGGAGGAGGGGGGGGCAGTGTCGGTTTTGTTACTTGGCCGCTTGTTTCCTAATGCCTGAATCTCTGGACAGCCTTCCACCCCCCCCCCCTCTGCATCATGCCATGGTACCGCACGTGTCGTGGGGAGCGTTCCAGCTGATGAGAGCGAGCGTTTGCGACAGGCGACATCGTCCACACACAGCTCCGCTCTCAGTACAGGCACCGCACACGCTCAGGCTGAAGAAGGCTGTTGCCTTGGTTACAGAACTCTCCTCGACAGCTGCCCACAGCAGCAACTCTCTTGATATTAATTGTATGTCAGCACACCGATATTGAACAGCAATTGTAAATACTTGCGATTCCGTTTGCAGTGCACAAGCTCTTCTTGTACTGCATGGCTCCGATACAGTATAACAGAGATGACCTTATTTGGTTTGTTTTCTTATTTTAGCAGTGCTGGCAGATGAGTGTAATTCAGTGTTTCACTTTGAGCTGAATTCTTGTCTTCAGTGACTGTCCACAACAACCAAAAGCAATCAAGCTCTCAGAGGAATCCATGACGACACGTTGGGTGTGATTTTTAGACTATTTTGAATGTTCTGAGCAGAGTTTAATGTACGATAAAGATTAACTCAATTAATATATGTGTATTATAATGTACATTGACATCACTGCAGTTCTATGAGAGAAAATTCTCTCACAAAACATATTGTGGTAGAAGAGGTTCCTTCTATACTAAAGGGATGTTTTATTTACTTGATAATGTGATTATATAGCCAATATCACTATGTAGATCATGTTAGATTCAGTAAGCTTTCAAAAAGGCTACAAACGTTTACCACTGGATATGGAATTACTACATTGGTTACTTTAAATTCTGTCAGATTTTTTTATTATTTATTTTTTTGGTCTGTTTTGGTTTCTTCTTCTTTTAATGGGAATTATGCCTACATTCCCTTTTTTTCTCTCTGTGAACTCACTGACTAAAATGTTGAAGATATCCAGATTAATAGTCAACAAATCTGGAAAGTTGCCTTTACAGTTTAACTACATACCAATCTAGTAAATCTATATCCATCTTACTACCTGTCCTTATTTGTTATAATTAGGCATGTGGTTTGCACAGTGCCGTCAGTACGTGGTGTGTTTAGCTTACTACCTGGAAAAGTTCACTTTGTTTTATTTATTTCCTTATTTATTTACAAGGTCATTGTTGCTTTCTCAAGTTTTAAGGTTAATGTGGTTAAAGTCAATAAAACTTTTGCTCATGAAACCACGGTCATGATGTTTACTAGGTCTTATTCCCTACTCAAAGTCCGTCCCTTGACTCTATCACGTTGGATGCTTTCACTGAGACGCTCGGAGCCGTGCGGAGACGTTCGGAGACTCACGGAGACATTCCAGCTTGGCTCTTCTTTCTCAGGACGCGTGTACAGGGGACCTTCACAACAGTGTTAATGGGCTCCGCTAACACACCAAAGGATGACGGAGCCTGCACTGCGGCCTCCTGCAGCCAAAGCTAATGGACAGCTAGCTCCATACATCTCCATTCATCTCCATTCATCTCCCTGCCTCTTCATCCTCTCTCCCGTCTTGCATGAAGGGTGCTTTAGCCCCGCCTTCCCTGTCAGGCCGCACAGTGCTTCTGCGCTGTGTTCTGATAGGCCCATCTCTGCCGCTCACCCTGGATCACCACACTCTCATTCGCCACCCCTCCCCCGCCTCACCCCCAGTTCACGTTTCTTGGTTTTATTGCTACTCGTTAATCATTTAGTTTATTTTAAGCTGGTTACAGATAATCGAAAGTGAATGGCTCTAAATGGCTCCATGCAGGCATCATCATGCTCTCAATCTATATCTGATTCACCGCTGAAACACGTTGATTAGCTTGAAGGATTTGGTCCAAACATTCAGCAGGCAGAGCAGAAGGATTTCACTCTATTCATTTTATTTTTAGCCAGTAAAATAAATGTTCACACGCAGCCTATTCGATGCATTTTATACGTCCCTCCATGACTTCTGTTCAGTTTTTCACTAACCTCAGATTTTCTGAAGCTAGTTTCACCGCTGTTTCGTACCTTCAGAGTTTTGAAAGAAGAGCAACCTGGATATTTTTTTTTTGCTTTTGATTATGCAAATTTTACGGAGCCCTGCTAAATCTACACTTTACCCTCCTATAGGCTTCATCCCACACACACTCAGAGACTTTTACGCTCGCGCTGAATTCAGGTTCATTTGCATACCTTATATCCTAAAATGCTATTTTAACCACAACCTTCAGCTGCTCTCTGAACGTGTTCTCATTCTTGTCCACTGCTGTCCTTTCCTCTACCTAAGCTCCCTGTCTCTGACCTTCACTCGCCATATCACTTAATATCTCCAACTATTCTCTCGATCCAATGCCAAATATGCAGTTCATGTCCAAGGATGTGTGCAATTCCGAGCTTCGCTTTTCCCTCGTGTCACACTATGAAATGCCCTTGGTCAGTTCCTCTCTGTATGTTTCGCCTGCTGTTCAGAAATCAAAAAGACATGTAACCAGCTTTGTCCTTTGCTCTGCTGAGCACTGCAGGAATCGCAGGAATCTGAATCTTGGTTTGGAACATCAGCGTATCCAGGATCCTGTTGCTGTCATGGTTTTCTGAATTTGTGTCACACTGTCATGCATCCAGTGCCGAGATTGATCTGGTTCACCTGTTTGCATTCGGAGCAGTTCAGATCCCATCGCGCCTGCACAGACTGGTGGCATTTCACCTCCTTTACAGTCCACCAGGTCTGGATATGACAGAACTCTCCTTCCTTCCCCTTGAGCTGACCATCCTTTACCACCCTCTCATCATTTCCGAGTGCACCCAATGAAAAATGCTCTCTGTTTCTCCCTGGCATGGCAGAGTCGGGCAGTGGAAGACCTTGCGTTCTCTGTGTGTATATGGAATGGACCTTTACCGTCTATGTTTCTGTAGGTTCTTGGATAGTCATTACGGCACAGTGAGTCCCAGATAATGGCGCGGGCATCTTACACACTTCTCTCCAGCTGTCATATTCGGGATCATACTCTAGTACATTCGCCGTGCATACTTCCTGTCCGTCCTGCCACTTCCTGCCTCCAAACAGCAGCACGTGTCCTCCCGGAGTGACCGTCAGTCCGTAGCAAAAGCGGTCGTTCAGGAGCGGCTTCAGTCTCGTCCACTGGTCATAGTCGGGGTCGTAGCGCTCAATGTCACTAAATTGTTCATACATGCCCAGGAAGGTGTAGATGCACTCTTTAATCGTCGCCATCTGGTGGCCAAATCTAGCTATAGACATCGCAGCTCGTCTTTTCCAGGCAGCAGGTCCTGAGATATCGAGAAATAGTACTTCCTTACTGCTCTCAGGTTGGGTGTCGTGGATGCCACCAGAGATGTAGATTCCAGTGCCAACAGTAGTGCAGGCATGCCCATGGACAGCATGGGGCAAATGTGCCCCGCTACGCCAGCAGCCTGCTCTCATGTTGTACCTCTCCACCGAAGACAGGGCAGGCTCTCCTCTCTGTCCTCGCCCCCCTATGGTGTAGATGACGCCCTCCACCACGCAGCAGGAGAACTGTGCCCTCCTCTGCAGCAGTGGCTCCATTTCCTCCCAGCGCTCAAAGCGAGGGTCGTAGCGCCAGACGCGGTCAGAGGTCGTCATCACTGCTGTCTTCTCGCTCTCCTCGTCCACCTCCACCTGCTCCCCTCCTATGACGAACAGGAAGTTGCCCACCACACAAACGCCCTGATGCTGAAGCTTCTTCGGCATGGCGACGGACAGTGGGCGGAACTTCCTGCTGTGGTGGTCATAGCTCTGCACCTGCGCCCGGGGCCGGTCCGCCTCGCACCCTCCCCCGACCAGCAGCACTCGGCTGCCTGTGCTTCTCAGGCTCGTGTGGAGACTCTGCAGCAGTGGTTTGAGAGGAGCCTGCATGTGGTAATGCAGGGCTTTCTGCACCAGGCTGTGGATGAACGGAGTGCGCAGGGCTGGTCTCTGGGTGCCCAGCTGGGACAGCTCCCTGGGAGGGACGAGCCCGAATCTGATGCGACTGAGCAAGGAGTTGCTCTCCAGGGCGGGTAAGGAGTTACAGGCCAGCCAGTCCAGAGCCAGGTGCAGCACGGCTACCTCCTTCGCCCCTGGCATCTCCTCAGACCCCAGGACCTCTCGGAAAGAGTCGAGGTTCAACTCCAGCAGCCCAGACCTGCCTCTGCTGGTGCCAAGCAGCTTGGCCATGTTAAACGCGATGTAGCGGTTGGCGTCAGCGAACGCCTCGGGGAGGCCATACCGGGCAGCCACATTGGCAAAGAAGCAGCAGTTGTCCAGACTGAGGCTGTCAGAGATGTAGCAAGCACAGAGATCCACAGCATGTGTGACCTGAAGATAGCATGCGGCTTCCAGGGTATTCTCGAGGGTATAGGGAGACAGCGAAATCCAGGAGGTGTAGATGAAGTCCAGGATCTGCTCCAAACCAGCAGAGGACAGGGCAGGTAGGCTGACAGTGCGAGCCCTGGACTCCAGGGTGTGGTCCTGGAAGAGCGACCAGAAGTAGTCGCTGGAGCAGGCTAGCAAGGTCCGATGAGCAGGAAACTCCTTGCCTTCGGTCTCCAATGTGACGTCACACATCCGTCCCTCCATCCGCAATTTCTGGTAGCGAGATAGCACTCCATCACCATGCGACTTACTGAGCATCAGAAAGTAACTCATTACTGTGATAGAAGAGAAAAAGGAGAAAAAAGATCCAAATGAGGCAGAGATGAGACCAATAAGATAAAGTGCTGCAGAGTAGAGCAACCCAAAAACAGAAAAGACTGTAAAACCAGGAGCACAGAGGGAACAGGGAGGACGTTTCCAGTTGCCTCGCTGTTTGCAGACTGTTGCAGAACGAGGGAGAGAAGGTCACTCTTCAGCGATGCAGCTGCTGGGACGAGTAACCCGTAAGTGCTGTAGATAAACGTGCAGATGGGAGGGGAGAACCATCAGTGCCCCAGCCAATGGGCGGCCCACAAGCCCTTCGGCATTACGACTCTGGCAGGGATGGGACAGTGTCCTGTGATCTGCCCCTCTGTTTTCCCAGGACAGGCATGTCTGCACACTCAGTACCCACAGCAGGGGAGGGGAATCGCAGGGGAGGGGAAGCAACCAGGCCCCCTCCGCATCTCCACCCGTGAACCAGTGCCCTTTCCTTTGGTCCTGTTGAGCGTATCGGGACTGGAAGGGCCAATGTGTCATCATTCTCCATGATTGGCACCACGTGAACTTTACCCCTTAGTAAATAAATGAGCTGGGCAGCACGAGATGCCTGTCTGCCGCCACCCGTGCCGATATCTCTGCCCACACTGCCATGCGGACAGGAATAGAAACATGGGGCAGAGGACAGACAGCCAGAGAGGCTTGGCGGAAGGGCTGAGACAGTGGAAGACTGATACTGTGCTGAAAAGGGTCGGGGAGTAAGCAGAGCGGTATAGCGTAGCACTGTCATTTAAAAAAAAGGTGAACTGTGTCAATAATTATGTTCAAACAAATAGATAATAGATTTATTGTTTTGGTGCGTGATGTTGGGCTGGTTTGTTTACATTAGACTGATTGTTATTGAGCCAGTATGTGATTTATGAAGTGTGTGTATTTCTGACCCAGCAATATGGGGGTTCAACCCCACCTCGTGAATTTATCCCATCATCATCCCTGAATAGCGCCTGGCACAGACAGAACTGGGATGAGGAATGATGGTGGGAGGGGGCGGGGGGGGGGGGGTTCAGGGCGGGTTATGAGGGCTGCTGGTGTAGTTCTATAGTACAACACACACATCCAGCAGTTGGGGCCGTGGAGAACTGTGGAGAAACTCCAGACTCGCTCCCCACGCCAGAGCATTCATAATGCAACACATCCACTCAGTAGCTGGTAACCTGAGCATTGTAGACTTTGCAGCACTGTGAGCAAGACTGAGAACTACAAGACACCTAAAAATGACCTAGTATCCTTCACATGTCTGTATTTGTTTGTTTGCATATTTGCATGCGCATGTCTGTGTTTGTGTGCTGGGGTTTGCACAAGCTCGGCCTGGACCTGCTTGGGAATTGGAACTGGCTGGGTAGCGGCAGGCTTTCTGTTACTGCTGCTCGGTTCGTCTTGCAAGACCTTCAAACTGCGACCTTAGAACTGAATCCATGTGCCAGCAGCATTCCGACGACTAGGACCTCACTATCACTTCTGACATCACCTTTAAAGGGATGAAGCACTTTGCTCATTACATCATTATACTGAGAAAAGGGGGACAGAACTGAGTGAGATGAGCCGTGTGCACTGCGGCGATTTTCCCCCCACCTCTGTTTTGTTTCTATGGTCACTGTGCAGAGAGGATTATGGGAGCAAAGAGAGCATTAAAGAGTTGAGCTTTTCTCAGATTTGTGCAGATGAGAAGTGAGGAGACAGCGGCCAATCAGCACCACATGGCGCGTTTTAATATTCCCTGCTGCTTCAGGTTTCCCTGGACTTTTTGACACAGTCCTGTAGGAATGCAGAAGCATATTTAAAAAATAACGAAGCATGGAAGAAAGTCTCTGAAATAAGCTGATAGTCCTAAATCAATAAACTTGCTTGTGTTTTTAGTGACACACCCCAAAGTGGCCACCAGGAGGCAAAACATAGTAATTACTCAAATTTCTTCCTCATTAGTTTCTCCAATCAGACAATGGTAAAGAAAGATCTTCATCTGTAACCTTGTTTTCTTGGAATGTCTTGTATTCCTGGCAATGCTAATTATTAGCATTTGCTTAGGTAAACAGCAGCTTACCAGTTAAGGGATTTGGGTGACATGTTTGTGCTTACACTTTCTGTATTGCTACATTCTGACTAGAATCTTCAATGATGTGCAGTATATTTTGCACATAATGAAGGCATATCGGTATAGTCACATTTATTTAGTTGTTATGCTTTGGGATTGTTCTTTAGAGTAAATGGATGCTGTTCGTTTTCATCAGATTGAAAGTTGAACAATTTGAATAATTAGCATTTTCAGTAATCTGTGGCTTTTCAGTGGCGTTTTTATGAAAGTAGTATGTAGAATATGTGTTTCCTTAGGCCTTGTGTTACAGTTGATAACAGCTTGCACAGAGTATAACACAGTTATGTGTGTGTAAGAGAGAGAGAGAGAGTTGTCCTTGCAATGCAGACTGACCTGAGACACAGTCTAAAAATAAACATGTCCACTCACTGTGGTGGTAAACGGTGCTGATGTACTTTGTACACTGTACGTTTCCTATCAATATCCAATCAGAGAAGCACAAGGTGATGCGCATACAAATTATTATGGTAAAGTGACAATGTGAAATTCCCCTTTGAACCTACTGGCCCGTCTGATCTGGGATCAGTGCCTTAAGCAGCTTTCTCCCCTTTAGCCTGTCCCCTCTGTCAGGCTCTTACTGAGCAACTGCTTTGACACGTTTTGTTCCTGAGCACCTCAGCATGCGACAGCCTGACACTCTATAGAGCCGATTTCATCTGTTTAGTTTTTATGGCAGCTTTCCCCTCCTGCGTCTAGAGGTCAAAAACTAAGGACATAAGATGTCCTGAAAGTAAAAGTGGTAGGGAAATTGAAGCCACCTTCTCTCTGATATGATTTGCAAGGCAAATGTTGAGCCTTTTAAATGGACACTACAGATAAACACTCACATGATTGCACTATGATTAATGTGGTTATAGGTAATCTATGGCTAGTTATATAATACTGTTATATAATTACCATATATATACTATACTATTTTATATACTATACTATATTGGGATAAATTTAATTTAATTAACTAAATATAAGCAGAAGAAAAAACAGTGTCAGCACCTTCAATAACACATAAATCAAGGTCGTAGCATAATATTTTATTTGTGACCCAGGTTTGAATTAATCTCCATAAACTGTATTACCTTTAGCCCTCAGTATAGTCTGCCTCAAAGTCTGGTTAGAGAAAGAACACAGAATATCAAATAAGGGCACTTTGACTGACATAGACAGGCGTGCTGCCCTGCCGTCATCGCTGTGTAACAGGAAAGCGTTTACGCTGCTCCCAGTAAAACATCGTTCGGCAGCTCTTCACAAACAGCGCGTTTGCGAGCTAATGAAACCGAGCGGCAAAGTGTTCGAGATCCAGTTCTGTTTGTTCAAAGAACAACAAGCGATCGCTTCACCCTCCTCCTCTGGCGCTGCTCGTGAGCACACGGAGTCGTGCGCGTCAGCCCACACTCCTCAGCACGCAGCAAAGCCGGAGAACCACGTCGAGCAAAGGCAGCAACACGGAGGCATTTAAGAGCAAAGGTCATGGGGCAAGGAAAAGAAAACGTCTTGTTTTTTTCAGCGTTTCAGATTTGTTCAAGATGAAAGCAGTGAGGTGCCGTTTGTCGTTATTGCTATGGACAATGCAGATTAATTGTGCTACCAAGTGTACAATTCAGTAAGTACGCTTGCATAATCCAGCATGAATCAGGATCTATAAAAAGAATTTTAAAAATGTCACTCTGCACGTGACAGCAAAGAGACTCGGAGTTTGGCTACGAAATCAAATCACTGCTACAACACACATTTTAAGATTAAATACAGTGTCACAAAGGAGGTTAGGCTACAGGTTTCATTAGAAGGCTTGGAGACGACCACCATCAAACAGAGATTAAAGCCTGGTGTAAGACCAACTGAGTTCTTCCCATCAGTCCATGTGCAGGTGTAGTCCATTGTCTTCTTCTGGTCTCCGAAGGCCAGAGCCGGATGGAGTTACTGCTGGACTGGTCCGCTTGAATTGTCCGAGGGGCCTCTTGGTTCGAGTAGCTGGAGGTTTTTTGGGGGTTGGGGTATTTTGCAAAGGTGGGGTTTGCTGTAGCTGACCCTTAGTCGCTGGAGAAATCAGATTGAATGGACAAAGCTTGTAGAGCTTCCTGAACATGAAGGATGGAGCTGGGGAAGAGGAAGTCATCTGTCCAAAAAGGGAACACGTGGTTAAACACAGCACACTAGCGAACAGCACACTAACTAACCTCTATCAGTTGGATCACTTGAGTCACATCGTGCTGCTCTTTCTCATGTATGTGCTTATGCATGTTCACACACACACACACACACACATGCAGGTATGTTCACACACACACACAGAAACACTCGGTCTCCAGATGGATGGATTGGGTCACAGGCTCACAGGCTGCATGTGTGTTTGTTGAGTGTTGGCAGGCCCTGGGGACTCATGCCGCGACAGTCACACTACAGACGGGCTCTCACTGCCCCACCAAGCCTAGTTCTGTCATCCGTATTAATAGACCCTGATTCACACTCACACCCTTTAACAAACGTGCACACACACACACTCACATTCTCATATATAAACTCATGAACCGACCAGTTTGGTAGCGCTACTGACACCCTGTGGCTGGTTGTGAGCACAGCATGCAGCGTCTGCAGCAGTTTGTGGCGTGTGACGCACTAATAAAATACTCCATCCTTTATTCTGACCTTACCCTGTGTGTGTGTGTGTGTGTGTAAGTGATCAACTATTGCTTTCTCTCCAGTTGACAATTACAACAGGGTGCCAAATGACATACACAAAGACAGCTTTGCTAGCTGCTGCGTAATTTATGGCAGAGCTACACAAGACAACTGAGCTCATATTATCTTTAATGATTGAATACGAATATTAAATAGCAGAAAACAAAAAGCACAAATTCTAGCCGCTAGTTATTTGAGTTACTGTCTCTGCGCCAAAGCTCACATAGAGTCGGATGTGTCTATTCTGTGTGGAAAGCTGGGGGAGACGGAGAGGCCTACCTATGTGGGGCTAGTCCTTAGTGACCCATCTGAGCTCGCTCTTGACGTTCTGGATCTCGGAGAGGTTGACGGCTGGGCCGGGCAGTTTCACGGCACCAGGCAGCTGCTTCTTCTCCTCTGGAGAGACAGCTGGAACCTGAGGACCCTGGCAGGACAGCACATGATGGCACTAGGCCCTGTGAGCTTCATACACAGCTGGCATAAGACAGATCTGGGCATATGTGGGTATTGAGTAATTTGAGTGTTGAGAGTGTGTGTGTGTGTGTGTGTGTGTTTCATAGACAAGTTTGTAGTACATTTGGAGACACTAACCTCTTCTGTGTCTACTGTCTCCTCTCTCCTCTTCACAGGATGCCCCGCCCCCGGACGCAAAGCTCCCATTGGAATATTGAGGTTGGCCTTTAAGACAGATATGGACAAGAGCCAATGAGATGACCCTCGCTACCATTACAGCTTTGTGCTGAGATCAGGCTTAAATAAAACAAGGGCGCCACCCCAGACATCATGTGGCCTAGGAGGTTAACTGGAGAGCAGCCGGCGTACAGCAGGGTAATGCAGTCGCGGGTGTTAGGATGCCATCCCATAATTCCAGGCACTGGCTACATCTTTCTGCTGGAGAAAAGATGAACTGAACTCCAGCTGGTTCTGCACGTTCTCTAAAGAACAAAGTGTTTCAGTGGGAAATGTGCAGTTGGCTGTGCAGGTAAGACCAGTGGATTCGTGGTGTTTATCTCTCCACACCAGCCGGGGCCTCCAGGGCGCTTCTGTCTTAGCATCCGCTGTATTAGCAGGGTAAGCCACTGCAGCGCAGCAGAGTTGATGTGTATGTTCGCGGTGATGGTCAGAGCAGTGAAATTCAACCTCGTTACCCAGTGTCTGGGCCATTTGTTTATTTCCTCTAATGATCTTCGATTTCTGTCCGGCAGAGCTCATTGATTGGCTTTGATTAGCTTTGGGTCCTTTTTTTAATTAATGCCATTATAGCTGATCGTACGGTGGCCCGCTGATGTTGTAGTCCAGCCAGAGTGAGATCAGGCCTTTATTGCCAGACTTGCTTCACAAACCCAAACATCAGACTTCACCATTAGAAGGGAAACATGAACCACCATGTCTCACTGCTATCGGATCAGTGAGACGGGTAGGTGGGTCAGGGCTCTGGTCTTGGCTGTATATTAATGACCATACACACTTCCTCTGCGCATGACCCGTGTTCTCCTCTGTCTGCATCCTCAGCTGGTCCATAGCTACAGTTCCTAATGTGTATAGGTGTTGGGCTTTTTTAATAGATTATTCAGTATAAGGAATGTTTTTATGGAAAGAGAAAAGGTGTATATTTTTGGCTGCAGTGTCCAATGTTTGTATGTGAGTTATGCTCTGTGTTTCACTGCTATGGTGAAATGTGGTAAGAACACAAGTGCTGTCCTCCCCTCTCTCTCCCTCTCTCCCTCTCTCTCCCTCTCTCTCTCTCTCTCTCTCTGTGTCATAGCCTGCAGCTCCAGGTTTTAGATACATTCGTGTTCTTTGCCCAGCAAAACGACACAGAACAGTTTGCAAAAATGAGTGATCACATAACTTTAACTGAAGTGTGTGCATCTATTTTTATACGCAGTGTGTTTATTAGAGTGTTTGAGCAAGATGAAAGATTTCCAAATTCTGATGAAGAGAAAACTAGAAACAATAGCATGAACTGCATTCTCTGTTTATGTGATGTACATCATTGGGCTTGATGTGAAATGTGAAATGCTGCTGTAATGCCATGTGCATTTGAAATATGTTTTTACAGTAATTACTCAGTGTTCCCAACAGAACTCGCTTTTCTGATTAAACTCCTAAAATGTTGCTATGTTTGGTTTGTTCAATCAACGAGGCGTAGACAAGCACTGGTCTCTTCTTCTGGATGGAACGTAGCACGCTGGATACACTCCCAGTACTTCAACCGTGTGAGAACACAGTCATGCATAAACTCACACACACACACACACACACACAGCAGTTGCACTCACCTGCAAGGCTTTGACGTTTGACGATGGCTGTTTAGACATCGTGCAGGCTGCCGTCTGCGGTCCTTCTGCAGGCGACAGAGGCAGAGAGCTGGAGCAACAGTGCTGCAGCGGGACACAAACTCACGCGCACGTTTACAAGTCTGGGGCTTGTGGGAGACTCCACGAACGTGTGCGCACAGGCGACGCGAAAACTTAGGCCATTGTCTGCCCCTGGCTTTCAGGTGCTAGGGGATAGTCTTTCCGTTGCTAAGCAACTTTTAGAGTGAGAGGCAGGGAGGGACTGGTCCAACTAAATCATTTATACCCATACTCAATGGGGATCATGGCATGGGCCACACACGTGTGCAACTTGGAACCCAAAACACACGTGCCTGTCCTCACTGCCTTCTTTGGAACTCGGGTGCAAGAGGCATGGGCTAAATCGCACGTGTTTTCAAAACGGACACCGTTCGTAGAAGCATGAGGTTCCGAGTTTAAACGAGGATTTCCCCAATCCAAAAACAGCACGCGCAAACATGCTCGCGTGAGTCCGTCTTTTTCCGCACATGTAAATGATTCGGTGGAAACGGCAGCAGTGCGTGGGCGCGTGAGACGCAGAGAGGCTGGCACACCCGGGTCCATGGAGGAAGAGTGCTCGGCACGGGATGTGGCTTCACTCCTCAGGGTGACCTCTGGGCGCCCAGCCCGTATTCATGACTGAACTATCACTTCCTGTCTCTCTCGGTCAGATTCTGTCCCGTTTCATCCAGACGGCGCTCGCAGTGGGAGAGACACTCAAGCAGATTGCTAGTAGCCTTAGCAACTGTAGCTGGGGTTGTTGTTTACATCAACAGTGGAGCTTCAGGACTTAAAGTGGTGTGCTGTTTGTCCATGGAGCATGGCTATATTTATATAGCAGGAGGGAGTCGCGACTCGACCAGCTGTCCTGCACACAATTCCTCTGCTCACATGCACAAGAATTCTCCCCCCAAACATTACATCATATATGTTTAATGCAAGTACATATGAGTCACTCACACATGACTACCTTGTTTTCTTCATTTTCAAACTGTAGATTTAGACTCTAGATTTAGGCTAAATGACTCCAACCTCCATCATGTTGTGTCCTGACAGACACTATTATTCAAATCGAATTTCAAATGAAGTCTTCCTAGTTTTGTAACTGCCCTGCCACATATATCACACGTTTCACAACATACCCGACAACACAAACTTACATTGTTTATTATGCAAAGCAGCGTGGCCACCATAGATCTCCTGTGGTTGTTGGTGCTAGCGCTTACTCTGCCGAGACCTCCAGCCAAAGTTCAAACTGACATAACACCCTTGAAAGCGACCTTGATTTTCTAAACGCACAAAGTCTGGATGCCTGAGCCCCTCTAGGCCAACACCTTCTGCCCCAGTTCATTAAACACGAGCCCTTCATCAGCGCTGGGAAGAAGGGGAAACGTTTAGCCCACACGCAACCTCAAATGTACATCCGGATATACCACGTCGTTTCAGTAATGCCCTGCACTACACAGACTGTGTTTGGGACAAGTGCTCTCTGGGCAGGAAGTTCTGCTGTGCAGCAGAAGAAGGAGCGAAATCAACACAGAAATATCAAATACAAGTTAGCAGTAGTGAGGGCCAAATTACCACAGATTTATAAACATTGTTTGGTTTTGAACATGTACCAGACATTCCCACAAACTGATACCTTAGACTCCAAAAAGAAAACCAGGTCTGACTCAGCATATACCCAATGACTTCCAACACTCTTAGACACACACACACACGCACACACAAACACACACACCCGCGCGCATACATCATAAACTGTCACACATAAGAACGTCCGTGCTCTCCTTTCCCCAAGTCACTTACCTACTGCCAGAACTGTCCAACAATCTCTTCCTCTTTAGGAAGGCCAGGTCAGATGTGTCAGTTGTTCTCTGTCTAATCGTCTTCCTCTGGCTCTGTTTTTACCAGGTCAGTCTGGTCCCCGTGTGGTTCAACAGTGCTGTTGAGTGGACTCTTCTCTCTCTCTCTCTCTCTCTCTCTCTCTCTCTATCTCTCTCTCTCTCTCTCTCTCTCTCTCTGTCTAGGTTGCGGAGTGGCAAAGGGATTCCTCTCATATCTGGGATTTGTTCTTGCTATAAATAGCAGTGTGATGCACAGAGGGGACCTGCTCTCTGTCCAGCCTGACCACATGCGAGGCTCTCATTCAAGCCCAGTCACCCGCCCTATATAACTCTCCCCAGCAAACATGCTCAGACCACCTACACACTACTCCCCACCCCGTAAGCGGCACATACTCAAGCAACATAAACTTGTACTAGAAATACTCCGGCCCATGCAGCTATAAGGACTCGGTTCTTACTGCTGTATCAGCCCTGGCGGAGTCCCTTCCCACACACGTAGACCTTCTTAAGCCTCCTGCATGCTTTCTGCGTCAGCGTGTCGTTCATGGTATCAGTTAATCTTTCCAACGAGTGGCGTAGGTTTCATTTCAACTTTGACACTACACACACGACCCAACCTAATTAAGTACACGAGTAGTCTGAGCAGAAATTATTGGGGGGACACAACTCCCCCCCCTCCCAAAATCTACACCTATGTCTATATTATATATGACCATATCATGAGTACTGACACCACAAGAGCTTTGCAATGCTGCTTAACAGCCTCCTTAATGAATTACACACAAACAAAGCATATAAAGTGACAATAACTTTTAAAAAAGCATCATCTGGCCTATAGAGGGAACTGACGCGTACACATAAATGCACCCCATCGGGGTATATTTAGCCAACTCTAACCTAGATCAAAATGGCCTCAATGTACATACAGGTGTGAGCAGGGAAACAGAGCAAGACCTTCAACTCCACACTGTTAATATTCCATGTCAGTGACCTGAAGTGACAGCTCGGGCGTGCCGTGACAAACAGATGGATGGTGATGAAGCCATGAAGCCTCTAGACATTACCTGGTCAGGTGTCAGCGCGAGTTCAGCGCGAGGTCCACGCGAGGTCACAGCTCCTCGCTCCGCCTCACAGCCTCCTTCCTCGCTGTGAGAGCGCTCAACACCACACACACTTGTCTAGTCGTTTTGAGGTCTTCTCCTGCTCCCCCGTCTCTTTCCAAAAGCCTCTGTGAAGACTTGCTCCTTATTAAGCTCCTGACCCAATTGAGGTTCTACTGTGCGCAGCTCAGGGAGCGCTGTGATTGGCTCACAGTTTGACATGACAGCTCATTCCCGGTGGGACCAATACTGCCAATCTACAGTGTTTTCGGAACCATAATTAGACTGGTTTCAGATGACCATGGAGCTGGCGTCAACAGAACATGGAATCAGGTCATAGATGCTACCACACAACAAATCCCTTCACTCTTCCGTAACTCTCTTATTGAAAAGACTGGCTTCCTGTCATCTCTCCCAGACACATTGGAGATTATATTCAACACTCTTATGTCTCCCGTAATTCAGAATCCCCGTGGAATATAACCAACTTCATGATTGCCATACTTGCTTCTTCATCTATTGAATGAACCTTGTACACATTCTGCCCACCATGATATCGAATCTTTATACAGCCTGTACATATAAATCAATAAATAATCCCTGAAGACAATTTACCGGTGGTCAATAACCTCTCCTAACAATCGTCTGACATTTAGGAACAATCACCTGAGGAAGAACCATTTTGTGTTAGCCTACGCAAACCCGTGTGCTACTACTGTGAGGACCTGTTGTGGTGCTTTTACCTCACAAAGGACGGTACGGCGCAGAACTGCAGCTCCTCTGTGTTCCCTCGTGGAGACACGCGTACGTTCTGGACCAGAAGACAACAGACGCTATGCAAATGCGCTCCTGTGCTCCATGCCCCTGACTGGCACATCGCAGGACTTCCTCCTACCCTGGGCTCCCCACGCTGCCCCTGGGCCGGCGTCTGGCACGCACTGCCTCCCGAGGGCCACGCCAGCAGGGAAATGCCCCAGATGTGGTATGCAAATAATGAACAGCCAAAAGAGCACGAAGACGTCCTAAAAAGTGACCCTTCATGGCAGGTCCACCTCGGCAGCCGTAGTCCGGCAGGGAGACTAACTGTCCTTCTCTTTTGGTTTAGTCAGCCAGATGGACGGTTTTGGTCCGCCATGATCTGATAGTCCTTATTGCTGGGCTGGTCAGTAACCTTGGCATTTTGAAAGTGCTGCTTCTCGCTCTGTGATTAAGGCTTTGAGCTTATATTCAAAGCTGTGGCAGGGAAATGCTTCCTCGACTGCAGGGCTCACCGTCTCAAGGTGACCTTTCATGGCATTAACAGCTCTGAGGCTCCAGCTTCTTTCATTCACTTAAATATTAGATTATATTACGCACCTTGTCTGATTAATCCTCTGAAAGTAGTCACATAATCTAAGCAAAGGGTGAGGTAATTTTGGAAATGTAACGTAAATTGAATTAGATTAGCAAGGTTGTAAAGTGCAATGTTACTAGTCAGAAGTGGCAGATTAGTTCAGATAAGATTTGCTTTAAAAAAAAAAAAGTTAAATAAAACGATATGCTAGCAAACAGTTCAAATGAAATGTCAAATGAAAAGTAATCAGATTATAAAGCTCTAAATATTGTTTATACTTTATACATGTATTTCTTTACCACTACAGTGGTACCACTACCACTAAAGAAAAATAGTTTTGCAAATTCCTGATGTTATACTGTTTGAGTTTACAAACAGTATTTTTTAATAAGGGGGGGGGGCAGACAGACAGAAGCACAGATGCAACAGGAAGAGAATACGAGACGTTATTGCACACTTAACATTTTGCTTTTAATTCAATTTTAGAAACTGCTCTAGATGTTAATGTAGATGTTACTTCAGAGTAATGCCTTCCACACTAAAGGATCATTGTGAAATGCAAAATACACCCACTGAGCACTTTATTAAGAACACCTCCAAGTAGCTACACTCATACCATATAGGAGCACTTTGTAGCCTCACAATTACAGGCAGTATTTCATCTGTTTCTCTGCATACTTTGTTAGCCCCCATTCACCCTAAACCGGGGGGTCAGGACCCCCACAGAACAGGTGTTACTCGGGTGGTGGATCATTCTTAGCACTGAAGTGACACTGACGTGGTGGTGTGTTACTGTGTGTTGCACTTGTACAAGATCAGAGACAGCAGTGTTGCTGTGGTTGCTGTGGTTGCTGTGTACTGTGCTGTTGACTGGATATTTTTGGTTGGTGGACTGTTCTCAGTCCAGCAGCAATACTGCTGTCTTCTGTGGGGTCCTGTGGGGGTCCTGTCCATTGACGGACAGGGTGTAAGGCTAACTGTAAGGGTTTGCCGCAGCGCCAACGACCACCAGAGGGAGCCTGCGAGGTAATCAAGCTTAATGAGCCTCACCAAGTGGCCAGGCTTTATAGAGCCTGGGAAATCAGACTCGCGTTACTGAGTCTTTTGTTCAGTGTTCTGACATTCAGATCGGCCGGTAATTCTCTGTAGGAGCCCGGGGGGATTTTTCCCTCGAGCTCTTTTCTCTTTCTCTCTACTTGAGTTGTTTTTCCCGTGTTTGATCTCCCTCGAGTCGTCCCGAATCGTCTCCCTCAGCGTTTGTGAAGGTAACGACCCGGGTTTAAGTGCCGTGCTCAACAGATTAAGTGTTTATTTATTTCTCGCCTCCCTATTGGCTTTAAGTTCAGCACTTGGGTCCTACTACTAACGTAAGCACCCGTGGCGGCTCACCCATTTGGCCTCTGCTGTACCACCTAAGACGGCCAGGGCCCACGTTACACTAACGGAGTATGCAGAGAAACAGATGGCCTACAGCCTGTAATTGTAGGACGATAAAGTGCCCTTATATGGTACGTGGACCTCATAAAATGGACAGTGAATGTAGCTATAAGGAGGCGTTCCAAATAAAGTGCTGTGTTTTAGTTATTTTTAAGTGGAATTATCATGGAGGGCTTGGTTAAGTTTATGCATAACTCATTATAGCCTACTATTGATTATGGTAGTCTACCAAAGTAATAGTGGGTGAGCCCAATTTGTTCAGGATGTTGGATAGCTTATTAATTCCATAGTAAGGTGCTACCACCAAATAGCCTATAAAATATGGGCCATACTTCCATCAAAAAAGCTCAACAATAATTAGACATTCTTTTTCAAACCACATGATTTAGCACTGAATTTTCAATTCAACTTGTATTTGTGCCTATCAAGTGTAGATGTGATGGTGAATGTATGAATTACAAAAAATGGATCTATTTCCTATGAAGCCAAGTGTTAACCTTGACTTCTGTAGCACCTTTCACAAACGGAAAGATGGCGTCATGGCACGGCCCACCATATCAGTCCTCCTTTTGGGGTGTGTGTGTGTGTGTCAACCTGTCTTCTGTGTCTCAGCCATTCATTGTTCACGGAGTGTGTCACACCTGTCTGTTAGCATCCTTGTTAGCTCGTGTTATGGTCCTGTCTCGCGGGAGTGTGGCACTAGAATCTTGTGCTTAATCCGGTGAATGATGAGGAGCCAGTGCAATGTGTGGAGAACGGGTGTATTATGTGCAGTGTGCTTAGTGGATGCAAGTATACCGTAGAGTCAAAATCCATACATATAATCAGGTGGATGAGAAATAAATGGAGAGAAAAGCTAATAAGAGTGAATGGACTGGCTTCAGGTAAACATCAGATTTGCAGCTGCCTTGGACAATTCAGGTGCAGTGTGAACCTGGAGTACCAGGACTCTTCCAGCTATGACTGTCTGCAGGAGGGATGGGGAGACGGCTCTCTTCTGTTTGAGTATTACTGAAGAATAATTGTTGCAGTCATATTGGATTTCTAGGCTTCTCTAGATTTGATCGACCTGCAAAATGAAAGTGACACTCAGGAAGATGAGCTAATGCAGAATCGTTATCAAAGACACAGGATGAATGAGCGAAGATTTGGCAAGGATTATCAGGCCTGTGGTCTCTGCTGCTGATCCTGCTTTGAAAACAGCAGGCAGGCCTGTCACTAGACCAGCTACCCTTCAGATGTAGACAGGAGGCACCAAGACCATCCAGGAAGTTGCTCCTTTCACCCCTGGACCACTAAATGGATCTAGCGGTCCAACAGTGATCAGAGTGAACACACCAAAATACTCAACACAAACTGATTAACCAAAATGTAGATGTCCTGTTCAGAATAGCACCTTCAACTGTTTGAATGTTGGTGACAACTTCAGCAGTCTTGCTAGAATTCTTTGTGCTTCTCAGATACCTGTAATGGAGTCTAACCTGAAAATAAGCTTGAAGATGTTGAGCAAAGTGATAAGGTGAATGGTTAGTGTCATTATTCTAAAAAGAGAGTCTGCTCTTTAGCATAACATTTGATATGTTTTATATTTTGGATAATGTTTCTGAATTGTAGAATTTACTCCCTCTACTGATGCATACATAATGAACAGGGAGATTTGATACCTACATTTAGCTGAGTGTCCATTAGAAGACATACACAACTGAAAGGTTCACCTCTAGGATCACTTTTCTTTTATAGATCTCAACAAATAAAGATATATTTAAACATTTATCATCACGGTAGTAATCAGCAACAGTGGACCGTCCTACACTGTGACCCGACTCCTGAACCCACCAATCAAAGCAAACACTGGAAAAAGACTTCAGCAGTGTCTGTAAGTGCAGATTAACATGCTGAGGACTGGATTTACTCTCTGCTTTGAAAATAAATATATTGGAGGTACATCTATTAGACAGGAGTGTAATGAGGAACTCAGTATATTTGATTTGACAAAGAGACTCTGAAAGTACAGGGACTGAACAGGATTCCAGGAAGCAAATTGGACAGGAGCAGCACGGTCAGCCTCACGCATCCAACATCACTAATGTAGTTCTCACTCAGGCACATTAAAAAAAATAAATACATAAAAATAAAGACCTGTATATTTGTCATAACTTTACTCTTTCAGGACTGAAACACGGTCACATGGGCAGTGCAGGAGAGAACTGCAGTGCCCCAGTCACACAGTGGCTGTACTGGATAATACAGCTTAAAACAGTAAAACCAAACATCAAACAGTGCAGGCAACTACAACAGCTGTTGGTAATAAATAATAAATCAGTTAATATGGCTCCCAAATCTTCTGTACACAGGGAAACATTTGCACAATAATTACACCAAATAAATGCATGAAATCTACATCTAGATATCTCAAAAATACACCAGAGGTTGAGGCTGTGCAGAAGTTGGTGGGAATGAAAATACATCTCTCTCCCTCACACACACACACACACTCACACAACTCAGCAACAACACCGAATGAAGTGGTTCACATGCATGAATGCCAAGACACCTCAGACTACGACTGTTACATAAGAACAAGGGAAAGCCTAGCAGTGGAATGTGTGGCTGCTGTGTGGGTCACTGCAGGAAGGTGGACAGGGGGACACTGCTGAGAGGAGGACAGCTGAACTCAGGGACGTCCACCCGCTGCTCCACCGGCCCAGGGAAGGGACCTCAGTCCTCCAGCGTGCGGAAGGCGTTCTGCATGTCCTCGTGCAGCTGGGCGTAGTCGGCTTTAATCTTGGCCTCGCCTTCCTTCACAGGGTCCTGTGGGGCGGAGCCACGAGGAGAGACGGAACAGTCAGGAACAGTCAGGAACAACGAGCAAACCATGACTGAGCAGCAATGGCATCTTCACACAGTGCAGCATGTGGGACCACTGTAGATCCGAGACACGTGGAAGACAGAAGGTCCTGTCACAACTGTCCTTCCTAAAGTCTGTCACAGAACTAGAACCCCAATATGTCAAACTGATGAACATTTGACTTGGACACAAAACAGCTGACCTGGACTACATGTTCAGCTTTTGATGTCCCATTAAAGACCACAGCTGTAATGTGAATTCAATACATTCTGATTAAACCCCCCTAACTGAAACCGTCCACTACGTACCTTAAACTTCATGGAGCTGATCTTGTACAGGATCTCTCCCATATGCTCACGAATGATCGCCCAGGTGATCTTGTTGTCGCTCTGCGCGGTGGTCTCCACCGCATGGCGGGCCATGTCGTAGAAGGCGATCATGTTTGACAGGACACCCACTGTCTTGTAGAATGGACAAAACCTGGAAATGTAAGATGGAAACGTTTGGGCGACTTCGGGCATCTGCAGAAGCTCACTGGTTTCAGATGGACCGTTATACATGTATTCATTAAATGCCAGCTTGGCCAAGGTGTGTAACCATTCTGTGCATGTATTTACCCGTCATAAGGTGTGTAACCATTCTGTGCATGTATTTACCTGTCATACGGTGTGTAACCATTCTGCTGCAGGAAATCATCTTTGATCAATTTGGCAACTTCTAGTGTGATCTTATCCGTCTCAGCCAATGACGCCTGGCATAATCAAAAGCAAACGGACAAATCGTATCCTCACCATCCTCACAGATCTCATAAAAGTGGTTAAAAGGACTGAAAGAGTAAACGCACACACAGGAACTTGCTCACCTTTCCCACAAGCTGTACAATCTCAGCCAGGTCCTCTTCCTCCTGCAGGATCTCCTTGGCTTTTGTGCGCAGAGGCACAAACTCAGGGAAGTGCTTGTCGTAGTACTCGTCTAGTGCCCGGGTGTACTTACTGTAGCTGATCAGCCAGTTCACTGAGGGGAAGTGCTTCCTCTGGGCCAGTTTCTTATCTAGACCCCAGAACACCTGACAGGGGGGAATGGTGTCAGTGAGAATAAAACGCATGGCATTAGTGTGCAAGCGTGATGCTTGATGAGTTCTTACCTGTACAATACCTAGAGTAGCAGAAGTCACAGGGTCTGAGAAGTCTCCACCAGGGGGCGATACACTGCAGAAAAATCCAAAGCCTCTTTTTTTCAAACATCTAATAATAGAATCTGAACCAGCTCTATTTTAGGGTTGCATACTGTGCACTTATTATAGGTCTATATATGAGCAACAGATCTTTTACATATTCTGCAGTGGTGACAGGAAAAGGGAGGCAAACAGCTCCCCCTTGTGTTCAGTGGCATTACTCACGCGCCCACTATGCTGACACTGCCTTCCCGCTCAGGGTTTCCAAGGCACTTCACCCGGCCAGCGCGTTCATAAAATGAGGCCAAACGAGCACCCAGATAGGCAGGGTAACCACTATCTGTTAACACACACACACACACACACACACACACACACACACATAATGAAACTGAGGTTTCTAGCCTTCTTTGGTAATTACAAAATCTGGATTTTGTTGTTTACCAGCAGGCATCTCGGCCAGACGACCAGATATCTCCCTCAGAGCTTCTGCCCATCGGGAAGTGGAATCAGCCATCATGCTCACATTGTAGCCCATGTCTCTAAAGTACTCGGACAAAGTGATTCCTATTGGGGGGAAACATGTTCCACATAAGACATGAAAGACATGATATGCAAACCCAAGAACTAAATTAATTGCAGTGCTGGTTATGACTTGCAAAATATTTCTGCAGGAATGTACAGCTTGTAAGGCTCTCACCTGTATAAATGGAGGCCTCTCTAGCTGCCACGGGCATGTTGGAGGTGTTGGCAACTAGAGCCGTTCTCTTCATGATGCTTTCCACCTTACCGTCCACCTCCATGGTCAGCTGTTGGACAAGAGCACGGTCAGTCATCTTAAAAGCACAAATCAGTCTAGGGCCACCTCAAGAACCTAAAGCCAGGTTGTGATGGCATCTCGCACCTCGGGGAAATCACGCAGCACTTCCGACATCTCGTTACCGCGCTCTCCGCAGCCCACGTAGATGATGACGTCACTGTTGGAGTATTTGGACAAGGACTGAGAGATGACGGTTTTGCCGCATCCAAAAGCACCGGGGATGGCTGTGGTGCCTCCCTGCACACACCTATGAACACGGAAAACAGGTACCACACAAGATCAAAATACACACATTAAACAAAAACACAAACACGGTTTGCAGACCAACATATACACTGACTGACCACTTTTTTTAGGCAAACATGTATTTACAGGGAACACATGTTAGCTTCCCTGTCTAGAAATTGTGACCCCAGAGTGCAGGTTAAAATGAGGTGAGCAAGTTCTCCATGTGTCAGTTTCAGTGTGAACGCACAACAGACTGAGAAAACCGAGTGATCTGAGCGACTTCGAACGAGACGTGATCACTGGTGCTAAATTAGTTGGGGCCAGTATTTTTAAAAGTGCCAAGCGTCTGGGGTTTTCTCACGCAGTGGCATTGAGGGGAAACTGAAAATGGTGGGACAGAGGAAAGGGGACCCTGTGGACGTAAAACACACCATAGGAGGACGCCAAGAATCGTCCTGACAAACAGGCGGTGCACAGGCGAGCAACTCGCAGCCAAAAGCAGCGCTGGTGCCCAGACGAACATGTCCAAACCTGTCGATTATACCCCACGCACAGATGGGGTAGAACAGCAGGCGACGAGTTCGAGCGCCAGAGCAGTCCAAGGGAAACAGAGGGGCAAGACTCCAGGGGCAAAAGGACAGAAGACTGCATCACTGAGCAGTGGAAAAACATTGCTTTGTTAGACTGATACAGATTTCTGCTGGGCCGTACTGATGGGAAGGTCAGAATTTTGTACAAGCAGCATGAATCGATGAGCCCTTCCTGTCAGGCGTCAACAGGCAGGTGGAGGTGGGGTAAAGGTGTGGGGATTACCTAAGCATTGTGGGTGAGCAAGCTCATCCTTTCATGGAAGCTGTTTACCACCCTAAGGCAGAAGACACTTTCAGCAGGACAATGCACCATACTACGACGGACGCAGAGTCATGGACTGGTTCCAAGAACATGACAGTTTTCCTTGCTTCCATGGCCTTCATAGTTCGCAGATCGTAATCCTATAGTACAGAACGGGGCACTGTACAGCCCGCGGGCCACACGCGGCCCTCTGTGTCCGACCGGCCCGCGCGAGATCGTTGATAATTAGAAGAAAATGTGTAACTTCCGACACCTATTAACAATGTGACAGGTGCACAAAATACAACTAGACTGCTTTTATTTTGAAGGCATCTGTTTTGTTTTTAAATTCGCGTCTGTCCAGTCATTGCGCTTATGCACCTTCACTCGAATGTGTCAGCATATGTGTTGGACAGCTTTCAAGAAGTCAGCTCATAGCCCTTAAATATGTCAGCCAATGTTAAAAAAAAAGAAAGACTGATGTTGAATGCAGACATTTTAACAAGGCGTGGATTTCTAAATATGTACTTACGGAAGTCGATGGTAAAGCTATGTGGTTAGTTTGTGGAGAACTGGTTCATGAAACAAAAACATGGTCATTGTTCAAGGTTTGCAGAACTGACCAAACCAGGACTAACAGCCTACAGGTTCAACTGCACCATTATCTACAGACCATCAAACAGGTAGTTCAGTAAACACAAGATGCATCCACGTGTCAGGCAGCCACTCACGGGAAGAGGGCATCCAGCACTCTCTGGCCAGTCAGGAGCGGGTAGTTGGCCGGCAGCTTCTCGGTAACCGGACGGACCTGACGGACAGGCCACACCTGCACCATGGTGAACTTCTCCTTCACCCCCTCAAACTCGAGCTCCAGGACTACGTCCTATAACACACATACAGGCAAACGTATATACAGCACCACGTCAGCTCCTGCGAGATTATTTATGGCTTAGATCAACTAGCGACGGAGCTCACCGAGACGTCGTAGCTGCCCGGCGGGGCCAGGTAGGTGACAGTGCCGCGGTTTCTGGGAGGGAGCATGATTTTGTGCCTAATTAGAGAGTTCTCAGAAACCATCCCATAGATGTCGCCCCCGGTTATGTGACTGCCAACCTGAGAGGAAGGAGAAGGACTTAGCGTTCCATTTCAAAATGTGTAACCAAACCATTGACATCTTCCCTTTCTGACAGGCAGAAATGCTGTGATCTTTCTGGATGTGCATTCTTTGAGAAGGAAGTCACACTGGGCTAAATGAGTCAGTGCTGAAATATAACACTATCTGATTATATGCACATAATGCAGATTTTCATACATTTGTGGTATTATATCATTTTTTGTACGGTGTGATTTAGATCCTTCATAATCTGACCTGTAAACAATTATACATATTTCATTTACCCTCACAGATTAGCTCTCATGATCTCAAACGGATGTCAAGATCTCCTGGACATCAGTTTAAGTCATTACAACACACAACCAGAAGCACTATGGCATAGCATATTTGCTATTAAACCTATTATTTGCCTATAATTTGCTAAATAAGTTGTTTCTGTTCATTTGTATTGAAAAATTACTCAAGTGAAGTCTGACTCTTCGATGCACAAGTACGCACCCGCAAACCCTTTGCGGGTGAGAACTCCCATTTGAGGTGATGGTTGAGGGCACTGATGTTGACTCCCCGGGGGATATAGATACTCTTGGTCAGGTCGTTGATGTCTTTGAGTGGACGCTGGATGCCATCAAAAATAGAGCCCATGATCCCTGGTCCCAGTTCCACAGAGAGGGGCTTCCCAGTCCGCAGGACTGGATCGCCAACAGACACACCAGCTGAGCAGCGCTCAGGAACATTATTCACAGTGGGAAGCCTGAGGCAGTGAACTCAGGGGCAGAAAACACCCATGGATCACTTTGCTGGTACCTAGCGAAATGGCCATCCACCACTTTATTGCACACCCTATATCTATGTTGATTCCTTAATCTGTATTTCTTTAACTTAAAAAGCACTCTGTACACTTGGAATATAAAATATATGTAAAATATTAAAATATATGTAAATAAAATGCAGAATTATTACTATCATTACTACTCTTATCATCATCATTAATATTTTATATGATGTAGCATGTCCAGTACTACTTTCTCCTGTTTCACACACCGCAGAGAGGTGCTGCTGAAGCAGTGTGGGTAAAGGATACAGGTCTCCTCGTACACCTGAATGGTGGCCATGTCTCCCTCCAGGCGGATGATCTCTCCCACCAGCTCGCTGTGGCCCACACGTACCAGCTCATACATGGCCGCCCCAGCCATGCTGGACGCCGTCACCACTGCAGGACACACACACACACACACACACACACACACACACACACACACACACACACACACACACAAAAACAAGACGCCTGCGTGACTTCAAAGGTCCTCAGCATTTGCATGCCATCAATAAGAGTGACAGATAAACACACACACTCCATCGAACAACAACATGGCGCAGTTCTCTCCGCACTACTGACCAGGCCCAGACACGCCGTGCACGTATCCAAACTGTCCCTCCCGCTCCTCATCTCGAATCTTGGGCAGTTTGGAGAAGTCCATGTCTAGAGTGTGTGACTAAAATGAGACAGCAGTATCAAACATCATTCATGAGAAATACAGCTGATTCAATTGTGGCAATGTTACTGGTTTACTGGTCAGAAACCCTTCTCTATATTTTTAATGCAAGGTCTGTTACATTTATTTTGTGTATTTAAGTATTTATTATCATTTAAGTATGCATTAACCTACAAGCATGAAGGAATAGCATCTGATAATACTCAATTTCTTGTGAAATACGACATTTTACTTTAAAAATAACTGAACTGACTGCATTCTGAAATTCTACTCTTCATTTAATTGTGTATTGTCATTTAGCATTTATTTTACAAAGCTTTAGCAATTTGCATCATACACTGTAGCTTCAGCACCTCAAAATGACACAGCAGGAAACATTACAATTGCTGGGCATCAGTTAATGTTCATCGAACGGTCATGAAGTAAGTCTCACACACACTCTGGAGTATACATTAGGAGTCTGTGCAGCTCTGCTACAGCAACACTAGTGGTGGTGTAGAGAAGGCAAATAACGGAGCAACTGGCACTTTTGACTGGCAGAAATTGGCACATAGATGTGTATTAAAGAATATTGCTTTTACAACTTCACAACTGCATTTTTGTTTATAAGGTTAGAATATAAGTTATAAACTAAATTTATAAGAAAGAAAGAAAGAAAATGAGACAAATCTAACAATCAAACATCAGTCTACTGCGTAGTAACAAACGGTAAAATTAAAGAATCTTAAAACAGCCAATATTCGATTATTTTTTCCAAATTAAAAGAAACATGTCTAACTCGTGATCAACAATCACATGACTCGGTCCTTTCTACTTATGTGGACCGTGAACGCTGGTGTTTCACTGAATGTGCAATGGTGCGCGTATTTGTTACCCGGAAATTACCCACTGATATAACAGTCACTGTAACTATATTTGAGAAATGTAATTCCCATAGTGCCTAGATTCACTTTGCCCTCCCCACTCATCCCAAGCGAGCTGAGGTGTCGCATTGGTCTGTATTTACAAGACCATGATACTGCTCAAATGTGCATTTGTTTTTATAACATAACATACAGGATATTGAACATACAGGATATTGAAAATCATCTGCTCGGTATCAATTGCAAATACATTTAGAACAATTCATAATTTGAGCATCCTATTTTATGTTATTTTAACAAGAATGGTGACACTTCGTATCTATACTGATAATAACTAGCGCAAGAAAATTTGTTATAAATAAATTGCATTTGGCAAAGAAGCGAGTGCAGTATTCTGTCTAAACGAATAACGTCAACTAGTATCGTCCCAAGGTTACGGAGGCTGGAAGCATTCGAGGAAAATTCAACATCTTATTAACGTAGCTAAGCTAGCCAACTAGCAAGATGACAAGCATCCAAAACCTGCACCCCCCGTGTCCTGACATCGCATTTTCGATCAGAATTAATGTTGAAGAAAATAATAAAAATGTCAATACTTTATATTTATATAATATACTTTATATTTAACGGTATATAATTATCTCCTCTCTCAAACCCAAGGTCGCTTTACAGTACAAATCACAACAGATACGTAATATCTCTCTCACACACACACACTCACTCGCTCGCTCGCTCGCTCACATACATACACTCACTCTCACTATCTCTCTCTCTCTCTCACACACACACACACACACACACACACACACACACACACACACACACACACACACACAACATTTTGCACTCCAGTAATATAGCAAGCGGAGGAAACGTCAAACACGTCAAAGAGCGCAAATAAATAAACAAGTTGACTAGCTTTCGCCAATCTTGCTATCTAGTAATCAATTAGCCAGCTAGCTAGCGAGCTATCGTATCTGAATTTACAATGAAAATAATCGTTACTGGGCTAGAACAGAATCGTTCAGATGAAAACAATTAATTCAACGTTTGTAAAACAAATAATGAATTACCTGAAATGACAAGACGACCACTAAGCTGCAAATACTCTTCTAAAATGAAGTGAAAAACGCGAACAGGAAGGATCAGCTGACTTTACTCACTCGATGGAAATAGTGTAGGACATTATGGGGGAAATGCCCACAGCGCCACCTCCTGTACGCGTTTAAAACCAGGGGTTGGTAATACCAGAGGCATTGTAAGGACTTTGGTGACACTCCAAATAAATATCAATATAACTGATCTTACCTTAAATTTAGAAAATTGAGTGTTTAATTGAGTGAATTAGCAAACATTAGCTGCTTTGTGGCAACAACTGTTGTAAAAAGCGCTATATAAATAAATGTTTATGTATTTTTGAAGTATGTTAACAAACCGAATAATTGACGCTAAAACAATCCACATTGACTGAAACACTAACGTAATCAAACGCCAAGTCTGCTGCCACTTAATGTGAACATCACAATATTTTCAACTATAAGGACTTTTATTCTCTGAACAGACATCTTCCCAAACGCCACTTCCTGTACTTCATGCACTTCTTTCTGCTGCTTGTTGTCGCTGGTTCAATGTAACACGACCTGAGCGAGTTGACAGAAGCTCACAGTGCAGCAGCAGCAGCAGCAGCAGCAGAGCTGGGAACTGCTAGCTAGTTTGTTAGCAACATACATGTGGTGGGCACAGCGCAGAGTCGATCACAGCCCGAAGTTAGCACAAGTTCTCTGTTTGGACCGAGCCATTCTGTCGACGTCTGCGTCTTAAACTACGAACGAGTTCCGTTCAACATGAAAGGGTGAGTGCCTAGATTTATCTAACTTGTCTTGGCCATCACGACTAAAGTTTTTTTCCTCCCCTCTCTTCTTTCAAATGGGAGAGGGGAGGGGAGAGGGGAGTCGCTTCCATTGCTATCTAGCTAGCTGCCTCTGCGCGGCAAGAGGGAAGAAATTGCCAACGACTGGACCGCATTGTGTTCACACCGAATCGTGCAGTTTTATAACCGTTTTGGCCAACAAGCGGTTCGGTGGCCGCCGTCAGACACACAGATGCGCGTTTTTAAACGGGTCCCGTATACACGAACCCCTGGTCGCTGCAGCTCGCACTCTTACCCGCTAGCTGGCCGAGTCCTGTGGCGGCTCTAAATCTGAAAATGTTGAGTCAGACTGAGGGGCTAGTTAGCTCGCTAGCTGCACGTTTAGCCTGCTAGTTGATCACCATGCCTGGGGTTTTTGTTTTTTTGTTTTTTGTTTTTTTCAGTTATAAGATATCTAGATACCCGTTTGCACTTTGTACCTCTGTGTACTTTCAAATGTTGTATTTTCCGGTTATCTAGCAGGCTCTAAAATGCGTTTATATGAAACAAAAAAATGTGGGTTAGCGTAACTGTCAACAGCTAAGGCGCTACCTAGCGTGAGCTAGCCGGTTACGAGATCCTGAGTCCACAGATATTTAGGGAGCTAAGCTCGATCCTCGACGGCTGGTTAGTATGGTTGGGCCGGTAAATCTGCGCATAACGTTACTTTGGTGAGGCAGGCCGTCGTTAACTCGTTGAGCTTTTCTTTTGCTGGTTGTGTACAGCCTGGTATTAGGTACACTGAGGACGTGTGTTCACCTATATGACATTACTGGTCACTTCGCTAACGCTAGCTAGCTGTTCACTTAAACGCCTTTAGCCAAAGTTGGCTGTTATTAAGCGTAGCATACTAAATAGCGTTGGTTATAATCGTGTTAATAGCTGTCTGAGGAAAATCTGCACGGCTGGCTTTTAGGAAGGTTGGAAACCTCATTTTTGTCCCCGCTGCTTGGTGTTTTTTGCTAACATCTTGGTGGGTGGGTTTTGTGTAAATCTTCACCTGATCGTACTGTCAAGTCAGTGTATCACTACGAGATAGAAACTCATCGAGGATTACTGGATTATGAAACGGTTTCTAAACTCAGACACTGGTTTTCTGCTGTTAATACGAGTTTTGTAGACGCGATCCGAGTGCTGACCTGTTGGAGTGTAGGATCTAGACTATAGTTTAGTATACTTCCTTTTTCATGCCCAGTACATTCAGGGCAGTTAGTACAGTTAAGGTACTCCTGGTACTGTCCAGTTTTAAAGGTTGAAAGATGAAGCTGAAAATTCTTTGGAAGATTAGTTTACTCCTGGACAGATATACATACGTCCTTGCTAAACTATACTGGTCGTTCTACCAGTGGCAGGAGGAGTGCGACCTAAAAAACATGACACGCAGCTGTTAGGTGGTTGTGGAAGTTTAGCATGCAAGCACCCTATAAATACCTCCGTACTTCCACCACTGGGGTCAATTGGAAGCAACTCAAACTTCTGGTAAACACTTAGACCTGGTAGTCATAATGGCATGTTCAGGCTAGTTCTGTTACATATAGCTGCCTAATTGCTTCTTATTTGTCAGCTTTGAAATATGATTAAATTATATTTAACCAAATGTGTGTAGTCAATGTCAAGTTGTTTGAGCGGTGGTGACGGAGATGGCAGGTTTTTGCTCACATGAACAGGCCTGCAAAGCCTTTTTACCCTTTATCAGCAAATCCATTTGTACAGTTTAGCCAACACAAAGAAACAAAGCTGGTTGAACCAACAAAAATCAAAAATAAAAAAGTTGTGACAGTCAGTCTAAAGTGTTTCTTTAATGTTTCTTTAGTTTAACATGTGGCCCACATTTAAGACCTTCATCCAATGTACAAAACAATATATAAAACACTGCTTTAAATCGTAAAGAGGTGTGCAACAGTGTGACTTGAGCAGATGAGCCAGTTGTTCTGTTGTTGTTAAGAAATGGGAGGAAAAAACTTCTGCTTTTTCATTCTGAGTTTGATTTTGGTTTCCAATGAACATCCAGTTGACCGTTCTGCTTTTGTTCCAGTAGCCGGATCGAGCTGGGGGACGTTACCCCCCACAACATTAAACAGCTCAAACGTCTAAACCAAGTCATCTTCCCCGTCAGTTACAATGACAAGTTCTACAAAGATGTACTAGAAGTAGGGGAGCTTGCTAAGCTAGGTACGTATCTGAATAAACTGCTCACGCGCACGCACACTAAAATTGTTTTGGCATTGGGTTAGATTGAGATTAATTTCTTCACTCTTGATTTGCAGCGTACTTCAATGACATCGCTGTTGGAGCAGTATGCTGTAGGGTGGACCATTCTCAGAACCAGAAGAGATTGTACATCATGACACTCGGCTGTCTAGCACCCTACCGCAGACTGGGCATAGGTGAGACTTCCTGGAACACAAAGTCAGACCAAACCTGAAAGGCCTGACCTATACTGCTATATCCAAACTATAAATGGAGTCATCTGATGTTGGATTCTTGCAGTGAGTGCACACTGGGAGTTTGCATGTTGACCATAATCGGTCTTTTGAACAAAGTTTTTTCTTGCTTTTATCTTTTAAGTAGGGTTTTTTCAGTATATATTTGAGTATATCTAGGCGTCCATACTGACTGTATCTAATAATATCTTTGCTTAAAGTTTCTTCCTGATTTTAGCCTAAACTAACTAGCTAGAGATTTTGTTCTGAGTAAAACAATGAAGCACTTTTTGTAAGTCGCTCTGGATAAGGGCGTCTGCTAAATGCCGTAAATGTAAGTGCATTTTCTTCTTTGTTCTACTCAAGTTTAAATGTAATTTTGTTACATTTGAGGGGGTTAAAAGACAAAGGAAAAAGTACGCTGCTAAAAGTTTTATTAATCTTTTTAAATCTTTGATTTTTTTTAATTGAGATGGAACTATTTTATTCAGTTAAGTTAAAATTTCTTATTGTTTAAATTGTTTTGTCTGATTTAAGGAACGAAGATGCTGAACCATGTGTTGAACATTTGTGAGAAGGATGGCACTTTCGACAACATTTACCTGTAAGTTGTCAAGCAAAAATGTCTTAATGTCTTTGCTGAAACAACAACAGAGACAACCTACCGTATCCAACAATAACACGTTGGCCAGCTTATGCAAAGTAGTGCAGGAGGTTAGTTATATGCAGATAACTGAAACTTGAGTGACATACTCTATCATCTTCTAAATTGAGCATTTAATAATCATTAAATACCTGCCTTCCCTCTTCTTCCTCCAGTCATGTGCAGATCAGCAATGAGTCTGCAATTGACTTCTACCAGAAGTTTGGCTTTGAGATCATTGAAACAAAAAAGAACTATTACAAGAGGATAGAGCCAGCAGATGCCCACGTCCTCCAGAAGAGCCTGCGTAGCCCATGTGCACCCCCAGCAGGAGAGCTGCACAAGGCTGAGTAGCGACGGAAGCGCGCTAGAGCAATTCGTCCCGGTCCGCACGCCTAGAATGGAACTGTGACAGATGCCCCAGGGTCTATAGATACACCACTTTTTTCAGAGGGCAATTTAAAGAGAAAAAAGAGACCATAAAAATTGCTGCATTTTATTTTGCAAAAAAACAAACAAACAAAAAAAAACAAACAAACAAAAACTAAGTCCCCATCGGTTTTGCATTTTCTTTTCTTTTTTTTTCCATTTAGATATTTGAAATTAAACGTGAGTTTCTTTTCTTTTCAGGCAGAATACATACATGCTCCAAAAATGCTGCTTACTTGTTACCAGTAGACATGGTGATGGTTAAGTAAAGCATGGCTAAGCATACTGTTTGCATTTTGTTTAAAATTGTTAAAGGCAAGGGGACATGACTTTTGTTGTTTGGACAAGACAAACTCAAAAGAGGGGAAATTCTTTTAAATAGGACGTTTTCTGACGTGAGCTGGTCCTAGCTTGCAGCCTTGGGGTCATGCTGTGGATTGTCTTGGTGACTTTTGGAACTTCGTCACCTCATCACCTAAGCCCAAGGGCACGTGGAAAAGGAACCCTCCTGGTGGTTGAGGCATGTTTCATTTTACAGGCAGTGTGCAGTGGAGGAGTACTACAGATGATGTCAGTCTTCTCCCAGTCTGCTTAACCTGGAGGGCAGTAGGATCGTATAGCTCCCTCAACAAAAGGCAACATGGTAAAACGGTTTCAGAGTGTGAGAGATTGGGGAAATGCACTCCACTCTCATATCTGAATGTCTTTGTTTCTCTGCCCATTATTTAATATCCCTCTCCCCACCACCACCATCATTGCTGATTGTTTCATGGCTTTTCCTGGGGTGCTGGTGATTGGAAAAAGGGTTGTGAATATCAGTTCTGCAGAACAGAGTTGCTGTGTTGGTGGTTACCCCAGAACCGGGGACCCTGTTTCCACATGTCCCAACACAGACACGTGCTTTGCCGCAAGCTCACATTCCATGAACAATCATGTTAATAGGCTTCATTAACTAAGTAAATAATATTTGGATGTACACATCCTTTTCCATTCTTGTGGTTGAATTGCTTTAAAGTGGCAAAATATGCACTTAAAAGAAATTTTTTGCAGTAGGCAGTAAATAGACAATTCCAGTTTCTTCAAATGCTGCAGAATATATCCATCTTCTTTCCATTTTGGAACAATGCCACAACATATGTTTAATAGCTAGATGGGATGTTATTGGCTGTGTTTCATTTATTCCTTTTGAATTGCTTTTGAGCCCTATTTTTAGAGCAGATTAACTGCTGAGAGAGGTAAACATGACACCAGCCTAAAATGTAATATTTTTTTTATCTTCTTAAATAAAGCCTATTGATGTGAATTTATGCAGAATGTAAGCCTTGGTGATGTCGATGGTTCATTTTTGGACCCTGAATAGAGGTTCATGTGGTACAAAGTACTAGCATTGGCCTCACATTCTGGGAGAAATAATTCCTGCAAAGGTTGTAATCAGTTTTCTTGATAATGGATTCAGCCTGAATTTTTGTCCCTCAGACCTTTCACAGTTGGAAACGATGCGATGTGAAGCATGTTGTTCATATATTGCCTGGGTGCAGATTTGGAGCATAGCAGTGTTCTCTTTTGAACACTGCCAGCTAAAAATCTTCTTCCAGTGTATCGCTATCATTTCAGTGATGTTCACTGACAACCATCCATTTCCTATTTGCATTGTGGGATAGTTTTTATTTGTAGGTTCCTTATATGGAACTGAGGACCAGACCCCCAGGAGAAGCCTTGACACTGCATGCCCGGTGGCACATGCCCTCTCCATTGTAGTACAAGCATGTTTTCTTTCTTTCTTTGGAGAATTTTGTCTTTTCTGGAGCTCTATATTGTAAAACTTTTAAACCTCTAAATAAAAAAATACTATTTGCATTATTTGTGAGAACATACTGTTAACGTTTTATGCAAAAAAAAAAAAATCCAGGCTGGGTGCAATCGTCCTGAACCTGTAATTCCGGTCACACAATTTGGTATGACATATTAACCTAATATCGTTATTTGCCATGAATTCCTCTTTTATATCACCAAAAGGGGTGTGCGGGGTGGATAGGTGGGTTTAAAGGCCACATATTTTTTTATTTGCACTGCAATGCAATAGGCACGTCCTAAAATTATTTTTCAAGCTCAAAATTATGTTGCAAAACAGGTCACCCCCGTTTGATTTCGTATTGGCTCGTTATTGGCCTGTGTGGTCCTCTTCGGCAGGATAGGTAGATGTTTTCATCCTACCCGCCCATCAAGTTTGTGTCTGGCATGGAGCATTAAGTGAATTGAGAAGGATCAACAAAGTTTTTGACGGGGATATTTTTGGTGCAAAAATGCAGAAGATACTGGTAGGTTTTGAACGAGAGCTATACTGGCCTCGCCGTGAAGAAGTATTTGCAGAAATGCTCAGTTATGTCGGTTGAATTTCCAGTGTATAGCAAAAACAAGCTAACAAAGTAGCGGGCTAGCTTAGCGTTAGCTTTTAGTCGATGGCTAGTTGATTCAGGCTAGCTAGGTTAGCTTAACTAGCTATCTTTTCACGGCAGCTATTACGAGGCGTTTTGTGGAATATCGGTGTTCTTTTTCGCATTACACTCCGGTGCTGCTGTATTATGGCCTAGTCCGACGATCTCCTTCGTACAAACGGCTTTTATTTTAATTAAAAACATGTTGTACACATAGTTGAACGCGGCTAAATTGGGCTGTCAGAGTCGACGTGAAGTGACGGAGTCGTTTTGTTGACCGACACTGTCAACGCACAGCGAGCCACCCAGCTAGAAATCACATTCCCTGCGCAACATATTTACTCAAACAAAATTTTAATACACTCCTCTTTAATTTAACTTCACTTTGACGTGGTAACCCAGCTTCACCTGGCTAGCTTGCTAGCTACCCATGTAGCTATAATGATGGCTAACTAGCTAACGTTGGCTGGGTTAACTAATTAAAGAATACAACATGCAAGCTGCCGTTTTCGGCTTCTGTACATAGTTATCGTTTACAGTTCTGATAACAGCTGTTTGATTTACGAAGTCTTTTCTAAGGGCTTCAGCGTAAGCGTTTGGCTAACCCTGTATGAAAATCATGTGGCCCGTTATAGCTAACTATAAATAAAATGAGAAATACAACTAGTGTCTCTCAACTTAAGATGTTCACCTTTGGAATGACGCCCATCGACGTGGATCAGGTTTACTCAAGAACGTTTACTTTTATTTTTTCCTCAATGCCATGGTTAAAAACTAGATTTTGCAAACATAATCAGTGGTGATTTAAACCGGTGTGTGTGTGTGGTTGCGTGTCAGGTAAACACTTTGGTTTCCCGGACTTGGATGAAATCCTTTAACTGAATTGCAATATTCTTCCACTAGCATACTGAGACTTAAATTTTAAGGTGCAAGGTTGCTAATTTAACGAGACTTTGATGCATCATTTATATGTACTTGATGCGGCTTTTCGTAGGGAAATGAACAATTACATTGAAAGCAGCGAATATACCACCATTGGAGAAAATGTGAAGATATTGTGGGAAGCTTAGTATAATCTCCTTTTTGGCTTTTGGAGTTCTGTGTATATTTGGTCATTCCTGTTTTGTATTTCTTTTTACCTTCTTCACAGGTAAATCCTTTCATGAAAATCCCAGATGTGTGATTCCTAAGACTTTTAAACTGGCGTACATAATACCACCTTGCCCACTGCTGGAAGGTAAGCTACGTCTATAGCCATAGTTGGTACATTTCCGTATCATTAACAGGTGTTTTAAAGTATGTGATGTATTTTCTTAACCTCGGGGTCCTTCACAACTGTTTTTAAAAACTTTCCCTCCTCTTCATTACGGTGTGTGTATATGTATTTTACACTAGGCTGCAGTGTGTGCCATAATGCCAGAGATAATACAGAGCCAGCCTACAACTCAGAAACCAACACGGTAATTTTTAATTTTTAGTGTGCTTCATAAAGTGAAGCCATGGCAGTTCTTTCCAAATGAGACATACTCATTTTGCAGCGTATTTGAATCGCTGAATTGATATGAATTATACATGCCTAATTATTGTATATCATTTTATGAGGATGTTATTGCATTCTTATTAGCATGACACATTCTTGGAATGTTCACCGTTGTATTAAGTTTTGTGAACTGTATTGTAGACTGACTTTTTGTTCAATGACAGGAGGAAGAAAAACAAAGAAACACACAATGCAGGTGAGAGAAGAAATTGACATAATTACATTAAAATCTTTTAATATTAATGTTTTGCGAATGGTGTTTTGCAGTATCAGCTTTTATACATTGTAAATCTTTAGTAATTACTTAGCTGTAGGGCAGTGCCACAGGAAGCTGTTGTTTTCCTTCACCTGCATTAAAGCTTGAATTATAGCCAGAGCAGGAATGTACTTTTTCTATTTGTTTCCATACCTCCAACTGTTGTACCTAACCTCACTTGAGAGGTACAGTATGAAACTGTTACGGTGTAGTTTAGTGCATAACCATTATTTCAAAATAGATAAGTTGAACTTTTTTTCACTACCTAATTAATATCCTGTTTTCCTTGTCAATAAACACCCATGTTCAGTGGAAAGACACCGCAAAGAGAAGATCAATGCTGGTATCAAACGAATTGGAGATCTTTTGCCCTGTTCTCAGGCCTTAAAACAGGTAAGAAAAAAAAACAATTGTGAAGAATGATGTAAGCATATGGAATAGCAATAATACAATGAGCTTGCATTCTTAACTTTGAATTTTTGCTGGCAGAGCAAGAATATGATTCTAGGAGAAGCTTTTCGTTACATCTCAGAGATAAAGCAACAGAATGATGAAATGCTGCTTAATGGAGGAGACAAAGTACAATGTAAGTCTAATGCATGTCAACGGCTGTGGCAGGAATAATGCTAATTGCACTTTAAATTCTAGTAAACTGATACAGATTCTTTTAGTGAGATTATCCTTGCGCATTACAGGCCATTGTTGGTTGGAATGTCCAGTATTTTGCCTCTACAAATTTTGTTGATACCTGTATTGAATGTGTCTCTGCAGCGGAAGAGATAAAACGCTTACGGCAACAGCTGGAGGACTTAAGAAAGGAAAGTGCTCATTATATTGACCTTCTCAAAGCTAATGGCATCAACCTTTTGGATGACCCCACCATACACTGGAAAGGCAAGCAGCGCTGTGCAAAAGTAGCCAAAATAACCCCAACTCACTTGATGTCAAAGGGAATAATTGTCTATTCTAATGGAAATTCGTCTTGTTCTACGGATAAAACATCCATTCCTTCAAATCCGGGTTCACAGCTGGATAAGCAGCCAGTCAATGCTATAACTATCCAGCCGTCTTGCAATGTCCAGATGGATACAGGTCAAACACTTGCCATCCCAAATGGAACACAAATAAATGAAATAGTAGTCTCCTCCGCTACATCTTCAAACATTCCGCTAGCAACTCTGATTCCTGCTGTGTCCAAGCCATGTCTTGCAGTGGTGGAGCAATACACTGCTGTGGCACCAGCTGGTCCAAAATTGCCTCCCCCAGTGAATTATATTACTGTGCAAGGTTTATGTCCGAAGCTTGCAGTCACTGCTCCTGCTCCCCAACAAACTCAGCCAGCCAACCCTACACCAAGTCTTGCGTCTTCCACCAGTCCCACAATGCCTCTTCGACTTCAGCCTGTAATTAGCCTAACCTCCTTGCCTCATACTGTGATTGGTAACCCACTTGTTTCTGATTCCTCTTCAGTGTTTCCACAGGATACTGAAATCAGATCCCTTGCTCCCACATTACCGGCCAGTTCCACACATCATAGGACTTGTACAGCTAGCAGCACACAAACTACATGGACAACGCTACAGCTCACTGGTAACACTGTACAGCCTGTCTGTCAGGCTCTGACCACAGAAGCTAACAGCTGTGGACAGCATATTCAGCAGCTGTCTGTATGTCCAATTGTGGCAAATCCACCAGTTCAGCCCACTCATTTCCAACAACCACAAGTCCCAGTACAACTGCGAACCCCTGCACCAACACACATCCCTGTCCAACCTAGACCTCCTCAGTTGTATTCAGCTGTTCTCCCCCATTCTCAGACAGCTCTAGCTAATCCGACATCGCTTTTATCGCAAGCAGCTGTGGCATCTCAACCTGCGGTGCTTCATCAGTCATCTGTTGTACCCCAGAAAGCATTATTGCCACAGCCTCAAGCAGCTGCAGTTGCTCAGACTACAATATTACCAAAACCTGCCCTTCCCTCAGCTCAGTCCCACTCATTCCCAGCCATACAACCTAAGCCTCAGATTCATAATCCTTTGCCACCTCAGCTTGAATCTCAGCCTTCTATGCCATCTCAACCTCAACCCCAACCAGCTGTGATACCCCAGGCCCAGTCTGCCATTGTGCCTCCAATTCAGCATGCTGTTGTGCCCCAGCCTCAAGCTGCCACACTGCCAGTTCTCCAGACCATGCAGGTGCTGCAGATGAACTCTGATGGGACACCAGTCGTTGGGACATCCCCCTCTCAAAACAATCAAAATGTTGTTATTCTGCAACAGCCTAGTCCGTGTCCAGCTCCACAAGTAATTAGAGAGGACACAACCAGTCAAACGCCATGCCAGCACATTGTCATAATCCAGACACCAACAGTGACACCTGCTCCACAGAATCATCAGACGAATATTGTGCCAAATACAGCCCCTGTTTTGCCCAATCAGATGACCACTTCCAGCTCCCCTTGCACTGCTGCTGTACAAGCAAATGTGATGAAACAGTTGGTTCACATCCTTCCTCGTCCCACAGCACAGGTGCAGACACCCCAAACTATCACTGTGAATGGACAGGTCTATGTTTTACAGTCAGTCAAGTCAGCAGACAAAGGGAGCTCTCAGGTTAGTCAAAGTGCTACGCAAATCATTCAACCAATCAGTGAGGAATCTAGCACCAACGTTGCATTGAATTGTTTGGGTGCACTCACTAGCCTTAGCCAGAGCATTTCACAGATTTCAAGTCAAAGTAATTCACAACTGCAAACCATTGCTCCACCTTCATGTACTACGGCGCAACCTTCTTTAGCCAAGCCTGTTTCAGGAGTCAGTTCTTCTGCTGACACAGTTCTTACACCTGCTGTACCTGTACCTGTAACATCAACATCAGTGAGCTGTGCAGTTAATATCCGGCCAAAGAAAAGCAACGTGGCAACTGCAAATTTATCCAAACAGGCTTTGGCTAGAAGACCCAGATCAAGCAGAAGGAAAGAAACTAAACAGCGGAGAAGCATGTGCCGCATTGCAGCAAAGCCAACGAATACTAACGTCTCTGAAGCAAATGTTACACAAGGACTTTCAGCCACTACGACAGAAATTAATTTCAGGAATTCTGCTAGAGAAGATGTGAGCCATAAAACTATCGCCCAGAGTACACCCATGGTGTACAGCGTTGCCACGTCTTGCAACAGTTCCACGGCCGTTTGTGTCAGTTCAGGTAATGGACCAATTGATAGTTCCGTCTGTTCTTCAGTAAATGGATCTACTGTTACTTCCCTGGTGGATGGAGTAGAAGTAGTGAAGAGCACTGGAAAATTCACTGATCTCACTTCATCATCTAATAGTATAACAGTCTGTACTGTAAACTCTTCTGTTAGTTCCACTAAGAATAATTTAGTTGCTCATACAAACAGTGGTTCTGTTTTAACCACTGATGTTTTTCAGCCAATTGAGTCAACAGTAAGTGTTCCCTCTTCACAGTGTAGCACAATGGACACGTGTGGAACTTCATTTACAAGATCAGTGATGAGTGATAACTCTATGTCCAGTGCAGTTACTGAAGTTAATTCTCAAAAGTCAACAGTTAGCAATTGTTCTACTGCTTGCAGACCAACAGAACCAAGACCTGGTTTAGTAAGTGTTTGCTCTACAGAAAATGCATCAGTGGTTTCATCTGTTGATTCTACTCTTTGCCAGCCCCTGAGTATACATACATGCAGTAGTATTGGTGCAACAAAGAGTGGGCTAACAGTTTCACTCTTACAGAATGTTCCACAAGTTCAAGCCAAGACTACAAATGACAAAGACTGTAAATCAGTGGGCTCTCCACAGGTTCAGACACCTTTTACATTGCCCTCAGTATCAGCTTCGTGTTCAGACCCTGCTACATCGATACCCTCAGACACAACACCCACAGTTCTGCCTCAGGAGTCGAGGAATTCAAACGCTTTCAACAAGTCACTTAAACAGACAGAAATCAATATGTCTATGGCACCCACTAGTCATGTACATTCTTTGAATATGAAACTTACCGAATCAAATGAGAGCGAAGAACCAGTCAGCGGTGAACATTCAGGCGACATCGCAGAGAATGTAACACCGTCAGATTCCTTTTCACACAAAGAAACGGTTCTGTCGCAGGAGGTATCTACACTGGAAAATGAATCCTTTGACTCTGCCCTTGTAACAAACAGACAGACTGATTCGCCCATGGCAGGAGGTTCAGGTAGCAGAGGGTTTTCAGTAGCATCTTTGCTTCCAACAGGCCATAATATTACCTCCTCGTCTAGTACATTTGGAGCTTTTAGCTTCACCTCTGAGCAGGCAGAAATCTTAGCAATGGCTGCCAGAGCCATATTTGAGCAGGACAGCCCAGGAAGGAGGAGTGGTAGTTGCAGTAGTGACAGCTCTTCAACTACAACAGCCACTGGATGGGATCTCCCAAAAACACAGCAGGCCCCTTCCATCAAAGAAAGAGTCACGAGTCAACAGTTGAAGCCAGCAAAGCAGGCTGACTTAACTGTGTCAAAGGCTCCATCCCATGTCTCTGTTCGAGGTCCCCCAGTTCCAGTTGAAGTTTCAGGCGGTGGTACAACTGGAAACCGGCTTCCGCTGAGCACAGGTTATTCTCAATCACAACCAAGTACTCTCACTAGTCTTAATGTCAATAACCTTATCAGGCCAAGTTCCATCCAGCCTTACCCAGGGTCTCCAAACCTTGGTCAGCAGGTGTCTGTTCCATCACCAGGGGGAGTGACAATTCCAGTCTCTCAGTCATCGTCTCAGGTTACCCCAAGCTGCTCTGGCCCAGGGCAAGGTAATGAATATACACCTTTGAAAAGTGCCCTCATGCGAACTCATTTAGGCGGTGGCATAGCTGAACGCCATCAAAAGGATTTACCAAAACGTTCTGCCCAAGAGGAACTTGTTCTTCCTATTAACAAGCGTTCAAAGCCATGCCCAGGCAGCAGTGTTGCTAGAATAGATGTTAAGGGAACAGAGCATATCCAAGTAATGCCAGGACAAATGCCCTCAAGTTCCTCAACAGTTATGACAAGAAATCACTCTGATGGGGCAGGGGCCCTGTTTTCCGGCAACACTTTTATGAGTACAGTGCTCCGTCCTTCTGAAGGACATTGCCACACTCAGCATGCACCACATGAACAAAATCAGCCCAGTGTAGTGCACCTTCAGCAGGGGCATTCACAGCATGGCACTCCACAGTCTGGGCAGAACCTTGGAGGAAACCCTTACCTTAAACACCATCAACAACAACAACAGGACCAACAGAGACATCTCTATCAACTTCAGCATCACCTCACACAACCTGACACTCAGATCCACAATATCCAGCAGAGAGCGCTGCTACAAGATCAGCACGTTCACAAAAAGAGAGTGGTGCGCGGTGGCCAGACGGGACCTCCCGTCGGTTTGCAGAAGCAAAATCATTTGGAGAAGAATGGCGTGCAGCCCCAACATCAACAGCAGCATCAGGCACAACAGCAGCACCAACAACAACAGTCTCAGCAACAGTCTCAGCAACACCCACAGCATCAGCAGCAACCACAGCAGCATCAACAACAGCAGCAACAAAAACCCCAGCAGCTACCGCAACAGCCACACCAACAGCAGCAGCAACAAATACAGCAACAGAGTTCGCACTCGCGCCATCAACACCTTCAGCAGATCCAGCAGCAGCAACACTTTGCTAGCAGGCAGGAGAAAAATTGCGATGGCCAACCGGCAGGCCCCAGAGCTCACCAGAGCAGCCATTTGGGCCAGCAGGACCGTCAACCTGGGCAAGATCATGGAACTATGCAAAGACTAATGGGTTCACGCACTTTAGAGCAGCTAACCTCGCAGGCTAGCAATCCTGTTTCTCGTTCATCAGACCTCGTCTGTACTCCATCGCGACAAGATCGCCATCGTCTCTCTAGTTATTCTGCTGAGGCGCTAATTAGGAAGACATCGACTGCTGGTGACCAGCGCATGGGTCTTCACCTGCAGGTCCCTCATGGAAATTCACAGGATCAGTCAGAATTACAAGGTTATGTCGACTCCTCGCGTGGTAAGGGAAATATTGCTCATAATTCTCAAACTAGGCTATCGCAAGATCATCCAGGGACAGCAGACATTCAGAGGATATCGGAGTGTTTGCCTTTCAAGACTCTTGTTGGCGGGCATCAGTTAAACAACTTTGAAGTGCAGGTGTCTCGCAGTGGTGACATGAGCAGTAAATCTGTGGCACTGGTTCAGAGGGGACCACAAGCAGGATTCAGAATAGGGGCTGGTCCTACTGGAGATGGACGTTCTCGTGGTACATATGGGACACATCCTTCAGCACAGGGGGTACAAACTGGAGGGTTGCCACATGAGCAAGATGCATGCCATCAGAGCTTTATGCAAAGTCTCTTGGCTCCGCAACTTCCTGAACAGAGTGGACACCAGAGGGCCACACAAGGTTGTCCACCAAGTGAGTACAACTGTGTACCTGGAGTTTCTTCTGGAGAACTCCAAGCTAAAGTCTCGAGCCCTAACTTGCATCCCTCACAGTCAGCTCCTCCATTGCACCTTGGGGACAACAATAAAGGGCCCATTTCTCAGGTTAGTGGGAATTTGCATGGTTCATCTGTAAGGTCAGTTCTACCCCATCCTCCTTCAACACCACACAGTAGCTCAGACACAGGGCGTGCACAGGGCTCCACCAGATCACTTTCAGCTGTCAGTCAGCGAGCCCATCATATCGGACCAGATCCGCAAAGCACAAAGATCCGCCCAGGAGATCGGCCCAGGTCAGGTAACTTGAGACCTGTGAACACATTTGAACCTGAGGGTTCACTGACACTTCCATCAGGCGGAGGAGTATTGCTTGGTCGTCCGCAGGCAGGTGGTGAAACGCGGCGCAGGAGCATCGTGCGTTTTATGTCCGAAGGTGCGCAAGTCAGCAGCGACAACAACTTGGTGTCAGATCAGCATCTCACTCAGAACTTTGGGTTTCCCTTTATTGCTGAAGGAGGAATGAACCCTCCACCTCCAATTAATGCAAATGCATCTTTTATTCCACCCGTCACCCAGCCCAGTGCCTCGCGGACACCTGCTCTACTTCCTGTGGAACCTCAGAACACGCTCCCATCTTTCTATCCTTCATACTCACCTGCTGCTCATCCAAGCCTTCCAAGTGACATTCCTTTACAGTATTTCTCTAACCAGATGTTTACAAGTCCAAGTGCTGATAAGAGTAGCACTGCACCGCTCAATAACCGTTTCGGCTCTATTCTTTCTCCACCACGCCCTGTAGGCTTTGCCCAGGCGAGCTACCCGCTGCTTACTGATATCACACCAATGCCCATTGCAAATTCCTCAGGCATTACTCCTCATTTATCTAACTTTAACCTGACTTCTCTATTCCCTGAAATCGCCACTGCGATGCCCCCTGATGGCTCCTCTATGCCAATGTCTCCTTTACTGTCACTTGCCAATACTTCTTCATCTGACTCCAACAAACAGTCTAATCGTCCAGCCCACAATATCAGTCATATTCTCGGGCATGATGGCACCTCTGCCATTTAAAGCTGCAGCAGCAAGGATATGTATACTGCTGTCCCCATACTGCAGTGCTACCTATGTGTAAACAGTTTTCTGTTAACTGAAATTGGATTTTTATTTATTTATCTTTTTTTGCTGAAATGGAATTTGTTACATTTTTTTAATTTTTTTGGGTTTTGCTACAAATTGTTTGACTTGGCTTTATAATGTCATTCATTTATCTTTGAGTCAGTTTAAGTGTACAACACTGAGACAATTGGCAGTTGATAAAAAAAAAACCCAATCTGAACGTAATGGAGGTAATGCTTACTGTGGCGTGACTAGCAACGCCTGACTTAATTTCACAGAATTGCATTTGATTCATGCCTAGGCTTACAGTATGCAACATGTACATTAATCATTATAGGGAGAGCAGTCCTTCTAGCTGAAACTTTGATGTGTTGTCCTCAGTAACATGAACAATGACTGAGATGTCAAATGCATAAGTGACTAAAGCAGTTATTACCAGGCATTACCTGCTGCGATGAATATACCTAGTGATTTTGGTAAATGATGATAATGTGGTGGGTGTTCAAAGGACTTGCTTTAAGCAAGTTCTTTCTAAGATTTTCCATCTCTTAAAGAGAATACAATTCTTCATTGGTTGGCAAAATATCAATGAGTCAAAATAGTTTTACTTATTTATGGAAATGTGTGTAGATATTGTAAATATAAAAAGATTATTAAAATGTTTTTTGTTTTGTAATTTGAAATGATGTTTGTGTGCATTATTCATTTATGTAATGGCTTTAGGTGATCTTGTAGACATGAGAAATTGAAATTCATTGCATTGTATGTTTTACAAATGAACTTTCCAACAGTTTATTACCACATAGACCGTAATTAAGCAAAAGTCACTTATTTACAAGGTTGGGGATTTAGTGGACATGAACTCAGGAACAGTTCCTGTGGCTTATACTGTCATGGGTAGGTGTCAGCACAGTGATATCGGAGTTATTTACAATTTAAATATTCAACCTGTTGGTGAATTATGAAAACACGAACCAAAGAATTTAATGATGCCTTTTGGTTTTGAGAATGTCAGTTGCCCTGTTTAAAAAGACCTTAAGTATATAAGAAAATAGTTTTATCATATTTGAGCCGTGTCCAGTGACAACTAAGATGTTTTACAAAGTACCTTTTAACGTCTTGTCACACCATAAATGCTTTAGAATTTAGAATTATACGTGGGAGGAAATAAGCATTTGGATAGTAAATATTTTGCTCAAGGAGCCCATTATTAGAATTAATTAGAAATTTAAATGTATATGTAGCAATCAGATCTGAATGGAGGGACACAATAGCTGTTAATTCTAACAAATTTTTACAAATGTTTGGTAGACTATTTGCAAGATGGAAGCATTGCTCCTAACAGTTCTCAATTGTCCAGATACACAACAAAAGCCCTGGATTAGTGTATTTTGTAACAGTACAAGTTAAATGGCTCTTTCAGACTACAATTTTATTTATTGGTAAGAGGCGCATGTTTTGAAGAAATTTGGATTTTGTAGAACATTCATGGTCAACTTAAAAAGCTTGTAAAATCTTTCAAAAGCTCCAAAGCTACTTGGAGTGTAAAAGAGTATGCATTCTTAGGTTGTGTAAATGGAAAGGTATTTTTAAGAGTTATACTTCACTAACAGACTGACAGAGTGCTAATGAATGAGATTCATATGCAATAAAAATGAAGAAACATTCACTGATTTCTTTAGCTTTATTTACATGCAATAGTGCTTAAGGTATTGTAACCACAATAGCCAGGCTACAAACACTTCTAAAATGAGTCAGAGTCTTGTTTTCCTTCATTATTTCATAATTCAGCATTCTGCGAGAAGGCTAATACTGACACAGTAGTGTTTTCATGTACAGTCCATTAGAAACTGGACAGTAAGATCTCCAGAACTAAACATGATTTAAAGGAGCTGGATTTACAATGCTTCTGTCTGTTTCATTTGACAGTCATCACATGATCAAATATCAGCTGCTAAAATTGTCATTAACAAATGTCACAGCAAATTTTTTTTTAAAGTAGATTCTTAAATAGCTTAGATGGCAGCTTCAAATACCCTTGACAAAAGAAATCACCATCAAACAGGAATGGGACCCATCACTTGTTTCTCTAGGTAGCTCCTTAAAATCAAAGACCTAAAAACCAGTATATTCTAAGGTAGATGTGTTCATTCCAGGATTCCCATTCAGTTATTAAATATATTCATAGTCAATGTTATTAAAGGCAGAGTGCTTATACATTGTATACATTTGTTAATACTTTGTTAATGATGAAATACATATTTCTTGGTGATTTATGTACAAAATTGTTGGACACTGCACCAAGAAGTCTACCACCACCAATAATAGCACATTTCACTTAGTGAGAATTTTAGAATCAAACCAAAACACTTCATTTGAAGTATTGTGTTTTCCAATTAGATTTAAGCAAGTCGTTTTGCTTAAGCTCTCCACATCCTAGTATTCTTAAAGGATTCTCGCCCATGAAGCACGAATAATACTGTTTCTGATTTCTATCCTTTTCTATACATCTATAGAAGCAAGGAAATAGAACATGTGAAGGTTATTCACGGCTGTTGATCAGAAAAGTTTTTCTTGTGTTAGGAACCCCCTTTTATCCTGGTGGTGACGAGCCAACATGGTGATACAGTTTATAAGATATAAAACAATCCTTATGTACAGCATTACAAAACTTTACTATTTACACAGCTTAAATATATAAATATAGTATCTGTATTACAAAAATAAATACGTTCTCTGTTTTGTGTTCTACTCCTTGAGCTTTTGTTCACCCGTCCCGTGGTCCTCGGTCACTGAGCTGCAATGCATCATGTAGTGGCGTCATGGTGCCCGTGCTGTCTGCTGCTGCTAACAGCAGTAGGCCTGCAGAAGGGGAGCATTATTATAATTATAATAATGCAAATAATTATTATTATATTTTATTTGCATATACTCTGAACACTGGATTAAAGCATCATAGTTATGAGAGACTAAATGCACTCACCAGGTGCTGTCTCTTCCTCAATGTGCAACGTCTTGCTGAGCGCATGGTTGTGCATGTGGTTGGGATGCTGTGGAGGTGGGCTAAGGAGCTCCAGGGTGGAGTAGTCATCGGGGTCACAGCAGCCCTCTTCATCATCCTCCTCCTCCTCCTCCACCGCATGGACAGGAGCCCTATGGACAGATAGCACTGCCTGTTAATTTTTTTCCCCCCACAAGTTTTAAGAGATGTTCCCTAAAATCTGAGCTAAATGATTAACCATCGCCCATAGGGGGGACATGGTGGGCTGGTACTGGCAATTAGTGATATTTTAAAAATGAAATGTAGATATTGTGATAATACACATACGACATTATCGCAAATAGTCCAGTGCCAGTAACTAAAACAGGTGTCTGAGTGTTAAATTTAGAAATTTAATAGGCTTGATCCATCATATGATTTTCATATAAGATTGTGACAATCGTCATATTGTGGTCTGAAATTATTCACGAAATAACAAAATAACTATCTAGCACTGGTTAGCTTATCTTATATTATCAGTAGCCTACCACTTAGCTGAACAATATCAGCAAACACATATACATGGCAGCAATCACTTCTATTATAAACATGTTATACTGCACCAACTACACATGGAAAACTACTGCAAACACGAGTAGCTAGGAAACTCATACCACACCATATCACAGGCTAATGAACCTTTAACTCACATGACATATGCAGGTATTTCACTAGTATATCTTAAGCAGACAAACATGGGTTATATACGCACAGCACAAACGTGTGTAATGTTAAAGGATCTGAAACATGCTCATGTGCAGCTCCGGCGTTTAAACTGGTCCTACTCAGACGCCAAGCAGCTGCAACATCAGTGCAGGATCGGAGGGTTCGGTGTCACTTACGGGGCAGCGTCATGTGCATATTATTTTGTAGATACTGCGATATCGTTAATCGGTTCTTTTAGCCATGATACTCGTGTCATGAAAATCTGATACCACGACGGCTCTATTTACCCGTTAGAGTAGTGAAAGGCGCGGGGGTGTCCATTGGAAAGTGTTTGTGGAAGGAGAGTGCCACACTCCATTTCACAGTCTGTATCCTCCTGCAAAAGAGACCGACCGTCACAGTTCTGCCACAGAAATAAGCTTTCTTCAGCTCAAATGATCTGTCAGTTACTCATTTCATGTCCTGGTTTTTAAACAAACATGCATGCACATCAAACAGAAGAATTAGTTTTTTTTGTCCAGAGTAGAAGCATATTTTATAAATAATGTATCACTATTAAGGCACATTTATATATATATATTTGCTTAAAAGTCAGCAATTTCCTGTCCTGGACATTACTTCACTGCACATACTCAACAACTCAGCATGCCAAGTTGTTTTTATATATTTATCACCACACTTACGAGGTGCAGTCCAGGGAGGCCGTGTGAGAGGGCTTTCCCGTTGCCAGGGTACTCTCCTTTGGGTACATAGGCAGTGCGGCTGGGGGCCACGTGGGCGTCTAGGGGGCAGTGCCCTACTAGTGTCATGCCCTGCAGTGGCACCATAGTGTACTGGCAGGATGACAGAGGCCCTGCCACAGCTGGAAAGCACATATCTGAGGTTTGTTCTGAAACACACACAATTCACACATTAACATGTTACAATACGCTACTGTACCATGACACCTGGGTATCTAAAACCTGCATATTTCTCACATATTTTATAAATCAATGTATAAATGTTTTGGGGTTTTTTTGTTTACAGGAGACATGCTAAGTTAAGTTAAGTCAAGCCACATTGTCAATTGTGATTTTCACCCCAATCGAAATTTGTCCTCCGCATTTACCCATCTGTGCAGTCAGAACACACACACACACACACACACTAGTGATAACTAGGGGGCTGTGGTGCACACGTGCCCAGAGCGGTGGGCAGCCCTTGCTCAAGGGCACCTCAGTCATGGCCTCAGGCCTGGGAAACGAACCCACGACCCTCCGGTCACAAGACTGGTTCCCTAACCACCATAGCATGCATATAGCATGCTATGCATGCTATAAGCTTTTCTGACATCATGCTTGCTTATATAGTTAACTGCTTTGTGGTTTGTATGTCATGAAGTCCCTGTTAATGATCGGGCCCTGGAGGGGCAGATTTATCCCCGGGTCCTAACTGCTCCTGTCCTGCACACTCACTCTGCTTGGCCCAGGCTCTCCACAGGCAGAATGGGATGAAGGCTACGATGATGAAGACAAGAGCCCCCAGCACAACCACTCCCACAATGAGGTAAGGGAGGTCGCTGGGACGTGGAACTGGGCTTCCAGGATCGGGGCTTTGCGAGGAAGTCTCCGGGGTGGTGTGTTTCTGGTTCGGCCGAGCTGGAGGTCCAAAAGTAAACAGAAGGTTTAGAAGAACGGCAGTAACACTGTGACCGGACCTTAACCCACTGGTCTGGGTGAAGAATAGAAGGGTGAGGACCAGGGGAACCCACCTTTGGTTTCCAAGATGACGACATTGCCAAACTCGCTGACACCTCCCTCATTGAAGCACTGCATCTTAATATCATAGGCTGTTTCGGGCTGAAGGCTTGTGATGGCATGCCAGTATCGGTCACCTGCACAACACAATGCTATGTTGTTTTTGTATTCTCCTCAACACTGGGACTGATTAACAGGTGCTGGGAAGTACAGCTGGAGTTGATGACATCATCCACTCACTCACCCTCTACTACGTCCCGCTTGTAGTCACTGTCATTATCGCTGTCGGTTGGTCGGTAGTAGATGTAGAAGCCATAGATGGGGGTGTTATTCACTGGCGTGTACTGGTGGGAGAAAAGACATTTTTATAATGGAGTCTCTGTTTCTGAACAACCAATTGAAGTAAACAAACTATGAAAGGGTTAAGATGAAAAGCAGGGGGCCAATCCGTTAGCCCTCACGAGCAGAGGGGGTGCATTACGTCTCAGGCGCACTGCAGATCTGACCATGGGGCTTGGGGGGAGACTAGGTATTGGAGACGCTACTCACGGTCCACTTCAGAATGATGGTGGTCTCGTTGATAGCTTCCGAATAAGTGATGTAGGGGCCGTCGACAGGCCGAGGGTTGGTCTGGCTGCTGCCCATCACGGTGTAGGCTTTCGAGGGCGCACTCGGAGGACTTGCCCCCAAGACGTTCACAGCCAAAACACGAAACTTATATGAGGTGCCTGTAATGGAGCAGACGACTGATGAGAGGCTCGGTTGCCACAGATTTTCCTGAAAACTCATTTTTATGATCTTCTGATTTTTTAGAAACGACCCTGAAAGCCAGTGGGGTCTTTTTACTGCAAGACTTGCAAGCGTTTAGCGCTTTTAAACCTCCGGTCCCTCATTCTTTAAGCTGCAGGCCTACTGCCCTTGCCCTGACTGGAGAAGAGGGACCATAGCCACTCCCTTTCTGCCCAGCTAATATGAATGACAGCCAAACCCACCTTTCTCCAGCCCTTTGATCTGCACAGAGAGGCGTGATGGGGAGATGTTGTCCTCCGCTACCTCCCACTCGCCACCACCGCCGCCGCCGCCGTCCTTGCGCAGTTTCTTGTACTCCACCCGGAAGCACTGGATGGGGAAGCCCCGGTTCCCACGCGGGATCCATGTCACGTAGGCCGACGTCTCCGATGCCGTGGTGACCGTGGGCCTGTCTGGAGCTTCGGGAGCTGGGGGGAAGGGGCGTCGGCAGGGTGTCAAGACTTAAATCAGGGGCAAGCGCAGCCGTGCAGGTGTGTATACGTGCACACTGGACATACAGACACACTAACACACTTACTGTTGTCCTTAATTTGAGTTGGGATTGTAAGAGATCAAAGACAGAAAGTCAAAGTTAGTATATAAGTAGAGATAGGAAAAATCAAATCAGTGTATATAATAGATAAGCGTAACTATGTGGAGTTGGTTGTTAGAAACAAAATTAGTAATTTAGGCATTTAAGAGGAGATTAACAAGAGACTGTTGGACATTACTAAAAACAAATATTAAAACATGTAGCAAGACAGAAAATGTGTGTATGTATGTATGCGAAATCAAACTGTTACAGGTAGATACAAAATGAAAGAAATCAGCCCAGAACTTACGACTCAGCCGTGGTGGAGGAGCCACAGGGGTTCTGGGACGCTCGACCGGCCCACCTACACTCTTGTGTCCTGGTAGAGCAAAGAGAGATGCTGAGTATTCGTGTGCTGAAAGGGCTTCGCACGCTCTTGTAGAGCACCATCGTAGAGCACCATCGTAGAGCACCATCGTAGAGCATCGCCGGCATTACCTTTGCCAGTCCTGAAGGTCATCATAGCAGGCTGGCCCAACCCAGCACAGTTCTTCGCCGCCATCTCCACTTCGTACAGGCTGGCGGGCTGCAGTTTGGAGAGAGTCAGCTTATGCTCCAAGCCGGAGATGTTCTTGATGGTCCACTCACCTAGAGAGTCCCCAGCCTGACAGAGAGAGAGAAAAAGACTTAATGAGTATATGTTAATGAGGTTATGAAGACTGCTGTATTACACCTCTGTGTCTTCCGATGCTGATAGGCTGCCTGGTGATCGTTACCTTCCTGTACTTGATCACGTACTCCAGCACGGGGGCTCCGCCGTCGTGGCGAGGCTCCCAGACCAGCTCGTAGTAGTCGGCTGTGCCCGTGCGCGGCTGGCTGAGGATGACTGGTGCCTCGGCCAGCGACACACGCCCCAGCAGCTCGGAGCAGCCCCCGGGAGGCGGAGCCAGGCCCGGGCCGGCCGGCCGGCCTGCAGGCTGTTCCCGCAGGACCTTGTCAGGGCTGAGCGGGCGAATGAGAGGCAGCCGTCCTGGGCGTGAGGCCGCTGGATGCAGAGATAACAGCAGATGCAGCAAAGGGACCTTTAATGTTTGTTCATTGCGCTCTCAGTCGAACTGTGTCTCAGACTGTGGCCCTAAACCCAGCTTCTCACAGCCTATCAGTGTTCCTCTGTTCCAGCTCCTAGCACACATGTACCAGGTGTTCAGTGCTCTGAATGGCTTGGCTCACAGCTGGGAGGCGGGAGCTGGGACAGAGCATGTGGACGGCCTCAAGGCCTTAGTAAACTTGCTAGCATATTATTGCATTTGCACACAACGTCTGAAATTTTTATGGGATTATATGGGATTTATAATTCCAACTAAACACAGAAAATCTAAAACCGTACAACAAAGGGAAAACTACAGAGCGGGAATGGAGACAGAACTACGGACAGGTAAATCTACGCTGCTTTAAACGAATACTTTGGGTCGTATTAATCCATATTCATATGTAAACGAACTGGCGCATGGCACCACGCATGTTGGCCAGTGGCGAATACCTGCAGGCACGGTGAGGAGGCGTGTGGCACCCTGAGCTCCTCCCACCCAGTTCTCGGCCATGCACTGGTAGACGCCATCGTCCTGGGCCTGCACGTTGAGCACGCGCAGCGTCTGCGCGGAGACGCGATGGCGCGGGGACGGGCTGAGGGGCCGGGCGTTGTGGAGCCAGATCACGGTGGGGGCGGGGTTGCCCCGCACCTGACAGGAGAAGCGCACATTGTCGCCCCACACGGGCTCCTGCTGAAGCAGATCCACCTGCACCTGAGGCGGCTCTGAGATAAACGAGGAAGAGGAGGGAGAGTCAGAACACTGAGCGCATGCCTTCATGTTGAGGACAAAACGTTGCACTGAAACCACTGAAAACCAAAACTCCTGACAATGTGACTGAGGTATATGAGTCTTAGAAATTTCAATGACATATAAGTAGTTACAGACATAAAATACATATATGAGGTATGTATAACCCTTGTCCTAACAAGGTATTAAATATGTGTGTGTGTGTACAAAGTGAATATAGTTCATCGTGACCATGTCTGTGCATGATCAGAGCGTGACAGGTTGCTGTGTGTGTCGTGTTACTCATGAGCGTCATGGTTAAGGGTGCTGGGGGGGTGTGAGAGACCTGGCTACCCTCTCCCTCCCCCCCCCTCTCACTCCTTCTCCCCATTTCTCCGTCTCGGTCCACCTCACGGCCCCCCACCCCTTTGCTCCGTCCCTCCCCCGTCCCTCCCCCGTCCCTCCCCCGTCCCTCCCCTTCTGTCTCCTACAGCATTTGATGGTTGGCTGCTAGTGAAACAGTCAGTGCTCGTTACAGCAGCAGCAGCACAGGCTTAATTAATCACAGCTGCCAAGAGACGAGCCCACAAAAACAAGCCCATCAGTGTGGGCTGCTCCATCCTGCCCTGTACCCACACGCACTCACACGCACTCACACACACTTACACACACTTACACACACTTACACACACTTACACACACCACCAGCCACTGCGGTCCAAGCGTGCACAATGGCATTCGTTGTTCTATAGATACAACACAATTTCCCTGCATGAAATTAAGTCAAGTCTCATTTTGGAAAGCCTGAAACTTGAGCATATTTAAATGACACTCAAAACACATCACAGTACATGGAAAACTCGAAACTTTTCAATTATGTCAACACACCCCTGGCCATGTAGAATATGTGAAAAAAACAACATCTTCACATTAGGTGTGAACAGAAACACATGACCAGTGCAGATGATCTGACCATTCAGGGCACAGAGCCTGCCCATGCCCCACCCCCAGCCCCACCCACCCCCACGACACAAACACACTCACCGATCACTTGTACATCATAGAGCACGGTTGCTGTGCCTGGTTCACCCATGCCGTTGTGGGCGTGGCATGCGTATGTCCCCGAGTCGCTGTCGCCCACGGCGTCGATCAGCAGGTTGCTGAGCAGGAAGTGGGTGTTGTTGTGGGGTCGCAGGTCACGCCCGTCCTTGGCCCACGTGACCTGCGGAGTCGGGGTACCGCTGGCCACGCACTCCAGCACCAGCCGGTGGCCCTTGCGCACCATCATGGAGCGCGAGGCAGGCGGGTAGATGATCCGGGCCGCCTCCGAGGTGGAGCCTGGCGGGAGGGGAGGGGTCAGCGTGTGCTGTTAGAACCTGACCGAACCCTGCGCCTGACTCAGAACAACAGAAGCAGGCAGAGTGAGGGCAACGTCCACTCACGGCGCACACGAAGCCGGTCAGTAGAGGTGGAGGTCTTGATCTCCTGGGTGACAGGGTTGTAGGCAGCGCACTTGTAAGGCCCCTCATCCTCCAGGGTAGCGTTGGCTATCTGCAGGTTCCCCGACGGCATGATGAGGTAGTTCCCTACAGTCACAGGTAGGGGCAGAGGGTATCGCTTTACAAAGGCCCTCAGCGTGCACCAACAAACAGCATTACAGATCGTTCAAACCACAGGGCTCCCATGGGTCTGGCACTGGAACTGTCTCCAGGCCTGCTTTAGTAGCCATATTGAATGGTAATGCATCAGGCATTTAAAGACCACCAGGGGGCACCCTAGAATGTAAAAAAAGACCAGACAACACTGTGGACTCAATTACTCTGAGTGAGTCAACAGCTGCCAGAAAAGCACATACCAGGCATGGTGAGAGAGCACATTAAGAGACGACATAAATAAATGAAGGGGGAAAAAAATAAACAAGACGTATTCCCATGTTTCAACATATTGCTGATAAGTGGCTTATCAGAGGTGCAGTGATACCGCAGATTAAAAAAGGGGCAAACACTGGAGCCCGGACAGCTGCCGGGGGAAGGCAGAGACAGGAGAGGCAGGGCCTTCAGAGGTGAGCAGAGAGTAACAGCGATAAGCAGAAAAACAGAGATGCTGCCCTGCAGATGGGTGGGAGGAGCGAGGGGGAGGGGCTCGGAGGAGCGAGGGGGAGGGGCTCGGAGGAGCACCTCCAGGAGCTGCCGTACCTTTCGACGTCTCCAGCCACTCCTGCTTGACGCTGTAACGGACCAGCGCCTGGGGTTGACTCTCAGGCACGTGACACTCGATCACTGCAGTGTTCCCCTCGTCCACCTCGATCTCCTGCTGGTCATCGGGCTCAAAGTCTCGCAGTTCTGTGCAAGCACACACGCGCGCACACACACACATGTAAATAACAATAGGTCACGGCTCGGTATCGCCCAGCGCTAGGCGACAGTAGCGCTGAAGCCACACACACCCACACGTATGGGGCATTTCGGCAGGCTGAAAACTGTGTGTACTAAGTAGGAAACCAGAGCTGGGCAGAATGTTGCTTGGAGCTTTTAGAGGGATATCAAATGGGCACCCAGCCAACAGCATTAGGACACAGAGACAGAAAGTCTGCCTCCCTCAACCTCTGCTTTGCCCAGGGGCAAGAATGAGGTCAAAGGCCAAAGGTGACCTTCCTCTTGGGTTTCAGTGAAAGAAAACCAGTTTGGACTGCAATACAATATCCCAACTAAGTCTAAATGTGTGCGTGAATGTTTTCCTTCAGAGTATGAGGCCATTTCTGAGCTGTTCGAACATAATCAGAATTTCCCAGAACCGTTGATTTCTCCTTTAATGAATCCAGGCCTGATCCATTGTTCTTGACGGTTCTACGTACGGTTGTTATTCTTAGGGTTTGGTTTCAGTACTTGGCGATTCAGGAGTCTCTCAGTCATGCATAGCTGCACAACGGGCTGTGATGGGGGAGGTTGCATGAGGTAACAATCCAGAGACCAGCTAGACTAAAGGAAAAACTGAGGCATAACCAGCAGCCACCTCGGTTCTCCGTTCGGTCTGGCGCTGTGTGTGTGTGTCGCTGCGTCTACGGCTAGTCGTCTGGCCGGGAGAAGCCCGGGGTGCACAGCCCTGCTGGGCCGGGCAACATTCCCACAGAACTGCCAACACACCTATGAAGTGTTAACACGGACGGGCCTTTGGACTAGATCGTGCAGCATAAGCAGGTTGAGTATAATGAAAGTCATGAAAATGGTCTACACACAATCAAGAATCCAAAAGCAGAAAAATATGCCACTTGGTAAATATTTTAAGAATTTAATTCCAAGCTTCATGCGGAGAGTTTATTATTGTCTTAATGTGAAAATGAACACACAGTGCTATTCTAATTTTATTAGAAGTATTAACTTCAAACTTTGGAATACAGATTTCCATTAGAGCTCCCAATCCCCCATCCCGTGTGCTTACACACACACACACACACACACACACAATTCCAGAGACGGAGATGAGCATCCCAGAATATGTTCAGACTGCATGCAGGGGAGATAAAGAAAAGCAGTGTGACCCCCCCCCCCACTCTCCCAAGTTCCACCCAGCACACCTTTAACCCCTCCTCCCCCACCAACCCCCAACCTTGCAACACACACACACACACACACACACACACACACATTCCGGTCTTAGTTCTCCCACAAGACTTACTATCTCAGGTGTGCATGAAGGTTGACAGGGTGATAAACGAGTCAGACTGAGAGACCAAAGGACAAGAGTGGACACCAGCGTGTTTGTGAGACTGAAACAAAGTACATCTGACATGAAGACAGAGAGAGCAAAGTCACAGAGAACAGACACCTTAGACATAAAGTCTACATCAGCACAGGGGAGACAAAGGTGAAGAGAAGGACTTGAGGACTTCATCTGAGCCAAAGCATGTCCACAATATGTGTGTATGTGTGTGGGTGTGTGTCCTGGGAGCAGGGGATTCTGGGAGTCGCTCAGGATTAATGGTATTTATAAAATGGATCAGCCTTCCTTCCAACTCCACTTGGCAATTCATACATGCTGCAGGCTTACTTAGCATTCATCATTTTTATGTCTGGAACTGTGGAGCCTGTGTGTGTGTGTGTGTGTGTGTGTGTACACACATTTGCAGTCCTGGTGAGTCTGGAATATGACATTAGAACTCAAGCTGAGAAAGTATCCAGTGTGTTTGAAGGCGGTGTGTGTGTGTGTGATTGTGTGTGCATGTGCACATTTGTGTGCGGGTGCATATGTGTGTGTGTGTGTGTGTGTGTGTGTGTGTGTGTGTGTGGTTGATAGTTAATCATGAGAAGATCAAATGTGCGAGAGCATATGAGAGTGAGTCGACCTCAGTGGGTGTTCAAAACTGGAGCTCGAATTGAATTAGTGGCATTAGTATGTGCACAAGATGCACGTGTGTATGTGTGTGTGTGTGTGTGTCTGTGGCACAGAGAGAGTGGAGTGTGTGTCAGCTCACAGGAAAGAGGAGGCTTGCTTGTCTCCAAAAGAATTTGAGTGGAGAGGTTGAAATGAAGCACAGGCCCCCTCCCTGGTGGGAGTGAGTTCAGACAGAACTCCTCGAGCGGCAGATAGCAGGGCCAGCCAAGCGCCTTCCCTGAGCAAAAACAAACGGCCCAAGAAAGCCACAGACTTGACGTATGGAGACAAGCACACGCACACACACTCTCCCAGAAGAGCTGTTCCCCTCTCTGGCGGGCTAAGGGAGGAGGGCTCTTTTATTAAATTAGAATGAGGGGCCGGCGCAGGGCCATCAGGGGCCCCGGCTAAGAGCCCACATCTGCAGTGTAGTCAGGCTGATTCATGGGGGAGAGAGCTTATCAATTACATCTGATACGTGCACCTCATCTCACTCCTAATTCCTCAGGAAACGAGAGAGCGAGAGGCTTCGAGGTGAGGGGAGTCAGACAGGCAAAGCGGGAAGAGAGAAAAAAAAGGAAAGAACGCAGAGGACAAGAAACAGGAGGAGGCATGGAGAGGGAGAGAGAGAGAGAGAGAGAGAGAGGAGCAGACGCCAAGTGTTGGAAAGAGCGCTGTTGGCCTGGAGAAATGTGTCCCACTCCATAAAGAGCTGGTGCGGGAGGCAGAACGAAGACGAGGGAGAGGGGCAGCGTCTCGTTTGTGAAGGCTGAGACTGAGACGAGGGAGAGGGGCAGCGTCTCGTTTGTGAAGGCCGAGACTGAGACGAGGGAGAGGGGCAGCGTCTCGTTTGTGAAGGCCGAGACTGAGACGAGGGAGAGGGGCTGCGTCTCGTTTGTGAAGGCTGAGACTGAGACGAGGGAGAGGGGCTGCGTCTCGTTTGTGAAGGCCGAGACTGAGACGAGGGAGAGGGGCTGCGTCTCGTTTGTGAAGGCCGAGACTGAGACGAGGGAGAGGGGCTGCGTCTCGTTTGTGAAGGCCGAGACTGAGACGAGGGAGAGAGGCAGCGTCTCGTTTGTGAAGGCCGAGACGGAGACGACTGACATCACATCTCCTCTTCAAAGCAGATGCTGTCTGGGTTTTGCCATTTTACCGGATCATTCATAAGTGCACACACACACACACACAGCTAAAATCTGAACACAAACAATACATAACATCTCTCAAAAATACACACACATGCGCTTCACACAAGTTGCAGGTCTTTGTGTTTCCCAGCACTCCGCTTGAACAGAAACACACTTTCCCTAAACACACTCTAACCAAATCCAGAGGAACACACTGAAGAATGGGGAATACACCCTGCACTAATGGACCCCACACACACACACACACACACACATTAGCATATAATGAGTCAAACTACACATTACACATCCTCTTTTTTTACCCTGGAGCAGAATGACCAACAGCACACACACGTACACACACGCAGCTCCATCAAGGGCAATGCACACCCGCCTGGCTCTGTTTTACCTTACACAACCACAAGCAGTTGTCTTCCACACTACCTAAAGCATCCATCGTTCCGCATCGTTATCCTCCAGCAGGGTGTACTCACCGGCTGCGGTGACGTTGGCGGGGACACTTGCTCGCGCCCCGATGCCGGTGCTGGCCACACACTGGTACCGGCCCAGGGTTCCGTTGGACAGCGCGGCGATGAAAAGGCCCCCTGGCTGCACCTTCACTTCCGGCTCCGCCCCCTGCTCCCCAGCAACCAGCTCCCGGCCATTCAGGCGCCAGCTGATGCGGGCGTGGGCGGGCCGGGCACTGCAGCGCAGGGTCACGACTCCGCCCAGCTTCTGCACCACGGAGAGCGGCTCCTCCGTGAACACGGGCATGTCGTCATCTACGGACACCCAGAGAACATCCGGTCAGGGTTTGCTTGCCCTTCGCAGCGCGTCTACCCACCTGGGCTCAGCTGCATCACCTGAGATTTTTACTCCTCTCACACCAGCAATGATTTCTACATGCAGCCTCCCCAGCCCTCCAGATTCCCATCTCCCCTGCTGAGTGGAGCGTTCCCTGCGGGTCATCTGCAACGTATCTTATGAATTCCCAGTTCCAGCGGCGGTGATTGGTGTAATCTACTTATTTAACTAGATGTTTGGCTGCCACATTCCTAGTTCCCACCCTGGAGCATACATCATACAGATTCGAGTGACCAAGCTGAAACAAAAGCTTTTAAAATCCTCCTCGTGTCTCACATTTACAACAGATAAATAAACTAAGACGACTGTGAAATATATATTGGATTAGATTGCTCAATCGCAGATAAAACACTGCCTGCGTGTCGTAGTTGAAAGGCAAGCAAGCCAAATGTGCTTACTGTGCTAACAGATGTGGGACTTCAGCTCTGCCCATTCCTGCAGTAACGCGGTGTTAGGGAGTGTAGCTCTAACCTGCCATGAGCCGAGGCACTGGAGACCTACCATCGATCGATGTGACGTCCTGCACGCAGTACAGTAGAGCAGTACACAGCACACAGAGCTGCTGGACTCTTCTTCGCCACGGACACATCCACGACATCTTCCATACACTACCAGAGGTAGAGAGAGAGGGGGGGGGGGGGTCGTTAGATAAGGTAAACACAGCAGGATTAGGATTAAACAGGTTGATCATTCATTTAACCACCATATGCCCCTCTTACACAAGGACACAATCAACTTAAACGTACAGTTCTTGATGTCTTACATACAGACCTGACCCCACTACAGTCCACTAACAGTGCAGACCAGCAGTGAATGTACGGTGAAACCTTTTTGGGCCGTTTTGGACTGTTTATTGTCTGGTCCTGAATAGAAGATCCGAATCGAAAGTATGACGGTAAAAGACTGTTCGCTTTAAGTCCTGGGTATTTACATCTGTTCAAGCTGCACACCCGCACGTACTAGCTGCATTGTTGACACGGGTGCCCGGATAGTGCAAAAGTAATCTGAGACACCCACTGCCCCATACCCCCAACCCCCTCCCTGCTACATACCCCCAACCCCCTCCCCGCCCTAAACCCCCATTCCAGTCAGGTGTAACTGATACAGGTAGAGGCCCAGAGAGGGGGTGACACAAAGCCTGTATTCACCCACAGCACAGAGTGGGACCAGGACCAGGATAGGGAGAGGGAGAGAGAGGGAGAAGGAGAGAGAGAGAGGCAGAGGGAGAGAGAGAGTGGGAGAGAGAGAGGGGGAGAGGGAGAGAGAGAAGGAGAGGGAGAGGTAATGGCCAGTCTATTAACAGTTAAGGCTGGAAGGGGAGTTTTACTCTCTCCCTCCTCTCTTACTGCCAAGTTTCCCAAATTCTTTCCTGTCAGGTTAAACTAACAACTTCCCGTCATGATGAGGAGGGTGGTCTATAGCTCCCAAACTGCAAATCCCTCCCTCTCTCACTCACTCACTCCTTCCCTCCCTCACTCTCTCTCTCTCTCCCTCACTCCTTGACTGTACAGAATCATTTGAATGTAATGATTAATGATGCTTCATAGAAAGGTTCAGAACTCCAAACATGGGAGGGTTAAAAGTGAGATTTTTTTATGCATCTAGGGATTTGAAGCAGGGATTTTTTGCAGGTACAAGGACATTAGCCAAAGAGCAAAAGACTGACTACAATTTTTCCAGGCTTTGGGATTGGCCCTAAACAAATGTTTTTCCTCCCCAATGCCAAAAACAAACAAAACGTCATGGCGTCTGGGTGAAGCAGCAAGGAGACATGATTTAGTCTGGACTTTTCTGAAACGCCTTTCTCATTTACATGAGCTGAGCCTCTCATACACAGAGAGAGACACACACACACACAACCTGTCTTGTATCTCTTCAGCAGAGCGGAAAGGACTTGATGCTGAACCCAAATTCAACACTAGAGGGTGTACACACGAATCGAGCGAGCTTCTGACTGAACACTCCCCCCTCGGAGACTCACCCGCATCTGGCCACACAGGGACCTGGCAGCTAGAGGGTGGCTTCATTAATCTGTTTATAGCACTTTCCTAGTCCACAAACAGGTGGAGCAGCGTCTCTGGGGCCTGGAGGCACACAGCCTCCTCGCTCCCTCTCCCTCCCAGACCTCCGCGTCTTGGATTACAATTAGCATTCTTCCCGCTGGAGTGACAGAGCGCAGCTACTCAGATCCTCTCAGCGTCTGTCCAAAAGAGTGACAGACCCCCCCCCCCCCACACACACACACACCTCGCTAATGACTGCTACAGTCGTTTACAACCAACACTTTTCCGAATACTAGCATTAATGCAAAAATGCTAACAATGATACTAGTGCTACCAGTGTCTGCAAGCAGGCTGTTGTAATAAACTCGTGTATAATACTGCCGTAACTGTGTGTATGGGCAAGTCAGCCATATCAATATACTTCCTAAGAAAGCCCACTTCAAAGGCACCACACAACCAACTGCTCTGTTTCAGTCCTCTGTTATGAGTTCATACAGTGAGAAGTGCCCCATCCTGCTGTATCTGCTGAAGAAGTTACTTCTGAGACACACACCACTGGCTACTACCACAAGTTCCGCTAGTTCAACTCTGAAGACTACTTCTACTAGCACTACAGCTAGCAGAACAAGCCCATCAACAGAGGTGCTAGTACAATTAGCTCTGTTAGTACAAAACAAAAAAACCTTACAAGTGTTTCATGCTGGACGCCCTGCTGGGTTCAGGTCTTTGTCAGTGGGTAGTCAAGGACGAGGACAGCTGTCTGGATTGTCTGCCTGAGGACAGGAGTCTTCTCTCTTTACTGGGAAGCCACCTGTCCCAAGCACCAAAAGTTAACCCCACACGCACACACGAACTGCCTTTCCACCCATATCACCACCTCAGCGGTAACACACACCAACAAATCCTGAAGAGAACACCGGGAACACGCAGGTTCGGCCGTGTTGAAGCACATGGATTTGAGCATCCGGGCGGAGGGCATGTGAGACACAGAGAGGTGCGTCAGGAGTCACTCTGTAAAGCCTCACAGTCACGGAGCCGGGGCCCTTCCTCCTCAGGGCTGCTTCGGCCACCCTTGTCAACCCCACCAACACCCCCCCCCCCTCAAAAAAACACCCCAAACCCAGGCCTACGCGGATAAATTCATTTTGACAACCCTGCTAATTGGATAAACCCGCTCCCGGGAGCCGCCAGCCCCTCTCACATTCCATCTGCTTTCTGGCACAGGGGGAGGAGGAGGAGGACGGTAGATGGAGGGTGGGGGTGGTCCTCAAGTTCTACTGAAGGAACTGAACTGCTGAATATTTATCATCCCTCTCCCTTTCGCTTCTTATTTAAGTCCTTCAATCCTCCTATCCCTCCAGCAGCCATCCCAAATTCTCCAAACACAAAGCCCCCCCCTCAGCCCATCCCCCCCCCCCTTTAGATAAACACATGCGGTGTCAAGTGTGAGGAGTGCTGGGTTCAACCGGCCACGCGGGCCAGCGGCCCACAGCGGCTGGGCGAATAGCTGCCGTGCGGGAGGCCCGTTGCTCGGGGCGACGCTAACAGGCAGAACGCACCTTAATAGAGTGGAGAGTCATTGTGAGGCAGTGAGCCGTCGCGAGGACAATAACCCTGCGTGAGGGGGGGGGGGGTGCGCTTCTCTGAAGAGCCCAAGGAAGAGCTGATGGGCTCAATGGCCAAAGGAGAGGAGCAGGGTGGTGTGGGGGGTCTCAATGACAAAGTGGAGGGGAGGGGTGAGGTTCAGAGCTGCAGAGATGGATGCGGGATGGGTAAGGGGGTGGGGTCACATGGTTTAAAACAAACATACAAACAAACAAACAAAAAAACGTCCAGTTTAATGGAGACGTTTCAACAGGAGAGGAAAGGAGCAAGTGGAAGAGAGAGGGAAGCGTTTGAAATGTTGGGAGGGTCATTCTGTGCTGGAGAAGTAAATCTGCTGGCTGGCCTTTTGGGTGAATGAGCTATGGGGAGAGGGGGGAACTGGCTTCAGAGGTGGCTTTCATGGAGTGCTGGGAAAAAAAAGAGGTAAGGCAGCCTCCCTGAAGGAGGATCTCTGACTGGACCCTCGACTGCTACTTCACATCCGACTGGCCATGCCGCCAGCCTCAATCTGAAACTTCTGAAGAATATCTGAAACACCTGAACAGCATCTGAAACTGAAACTTTCCAGAAGTGTATCTGAACGAATTAACAGACTTCCCAGATTCACATATATTTTTTCCAAAAAAATCCCCAATAGTTCAGGTAACAGCTGGGCTCCTTTGGGTCATCACGTTTGAACCCTTTACGTTGCCTTGAAACTTTTTATCACAATCATGTAACCCACAATCATGCTGGTGTTATAAAGCAGAGCAAAGAGACTTTAAATCGTGACCTCAAAATGAAAACCAGTAAACTTCAGATTAATGCCTTAGATAATTCAGACAAAATTCACAAAACTGGAAAGTGAATGGAACAAATCTATTTCGTTTTATAACAAACAATAGTTTGTATTAGTATAACTCATTTTCTACATCGGCATGTCCTCTCATGGAGGGAGACCACGTGGTAAGATACTGTATTTATCGAAATGCTCATCGGGCATGCTGGGGCCTCAGCTCTCCCCCGTGTTAACCAAACTTCTGGAATGTTCTCATGGAGCTAAGGGTTGCAGAGCAGGTGGAAATGTGGCAGAATCCCATTCATACTGTCTGGACTCTCACAATCGTCTTCCACCAACATCACCGGGTCCCATGCTTGAAAATTAAAGATCAAAAACAGCCCTAACGAGGTTAATACACCCTCCCCCATGGATTAATGAGTGCTCCTCCCCCCCACCACCGCCCCCCGACACACACACTACGAGAGGGAAAAACCATTAATGAGACACAGACCTACTCAGGGGATTAACGAGCAGAAGATCAAGCCAAGTCCAGGAGCTTTAATCAATTACGCACCGGGGCATTTGCATAATTTATATAACAAGGTCGAATTAGCAAATGAACACTAATTACTAGATTTCACACGACTACATGCGTCCAGTTGGCTCCAGGCGGCCTGTGGAGTCCCACCAGCAGGAGACATCAGTTAGACTTAGTCTAACCGCCCCTGCCACAGTCAATGTAACACACAGACTGGGCTGACTTAGTCTAACCATCGTCAAAGTAAAACGCAGACAATGCAATAAGCCGACTGTAAAACACTTAAAAACTACAAATGTTTTACAAAATATATTAAAAAAACAATTAAATAAATGTAACAGACACTGAGCCCACATTTAAAAAAAACTGATTACAGTCCAACATGGCTATTGATATCCATGATGCTAAAATGACTAGGTAGTTGGTTCCACTGGTTCCATGGTGGGAAAATATCTCAGGGATTTCAAGTCAGACGCTAATGGGCTAATCATTCTGAGAAAAAAATAAACAGCAAAGGTCTTTGGGTTTCCTACAAAGCAACATCACACTTACCCTCCTGCTCCATAAATCAAGCCTTCCACCCCCAATACCAACAAAAACACATGCATGACTGCTGCACCTACTCGTCACGTTCCCCACATCCAATCCCAATTTCATCTGACACACACGGCCCTTGTAAAATTCTTGCAGGCATAAATATGTATTTCTCCTAAACCCACACACACACACTCCCAGTGTGTAGCTGTGTAGGAGACGGTAGAGCTGGGGTGGGGTGTGTGTATGTGTGTGTGTGTGTGTGTTGGGGGGGGGGGTGCTTTGGCTGTTCCTCCATCAGAGTGAATGGAACCAATTTTGAATCAAAAGCAATTTCTTCACATTATTCAGTGGGAAACCGAAGAGCCCAGACTGCCTGTCTGCTCACCAATCAGTCTTATAGTGCAGGAGAAGGTTGCAAGGCAAACCCAGGAGGGAGACAACCTGTGTCATACAACAGTAATAAAACACTCATAAACTGTTTATAAAGCAAAGTTGACTGAAAGCTCTGCCGTCTGGGACAAGTGACTCCGAACATGACTGGGGACAAAAGAGGTAAACAGATAACGGTTAGCAAACATCAGCTAAAGTGTAAGAGAGTATAAAAACCAGGAGACCAGCAGCTGCACGGAGGTGAGCTGTGTTGGCCGCCCTCTCTCCAAGCCCTAGGTTTGGCACTCACAGGCCCAGTCCTGTCCACTGTAAACACCTGCAGGATCCATGACCACACAGTTTGTAGACACATCAAAGCAGACACCAACCACCGAGTAAACAAACACTTAGGGCCACTAAACAATACAGTAGCCCCGGGGCTCCTGCTTGCAGCGTGGCACCCTGCGCTGCTCTGACAGTGGAGCAGAACCACGACTTGTGTGCTCACTCGCATCATACTTTGGAGCGAAATGCCCGACAGCGGGACGACTTAGCCGGGGGAAGAGAACGCTTGTCTCACTACTGCCTGCTTTTCCTGTACGTCTCAAGGATTTTCAATCCAAGAAACACATTATGCTATAAAAGCTCTGTCAAGCTGGAGTGATCCTTAATCTCTGAAAGGCGTCTCTACAACAGTAGGAACTATGTTTACACAGAATACAATATAAAAAGGATTAGAAGACGAAAAACACTCGGTAATCTCAAACACACAAGGGCAAATGACGTGCTTTCCAGAGATTCAAAGGGACTTGTTGGATGTGTGTGACAGCGTGTGTGTGTATGCTGGAGCTTGTGTGTGAATGTGACATTGTGTGCTTTTGCTCTTTAATGATAGTTAGGGTGAGTGTGTGAATGAAGTGTGTCTTGGTTTCTCTTGGCTCGTTGAGTGCCCCTAATCTTTGTACAAATATCTAGTTCACACACACACACACACACACACACACATCAGTTTGTCCTAACAGTCACTGATTACTTAGAAGGCTATATTTCATCACTGGACTCAAGTGTAAGACACGCGTGTGAGTGTGTATGCATGTGTGTGTGTGTGTGACTGTGTATTAGTAAACAAATATACCTGATCACTTGGACAAAAATATATTGTATTTGCCAATATTCTTTGCTATTTAGCAGTCTCCTAACAATCACATATTGCTCCTAACAATAGCAAGATTTCTAGGCCATACACGCCCACTCTGATCCTCCTTCACCAAGTGGTACAGCGTCAGTGGGCACCTATGGTAGTACTACCGCACAGTGATACATTTCTCATTAAAGAAAATGGTGTGCTTGAAGGCTCTGGTCCTGAGGACATGTGGCAAAACTGAATGAACCTCTTGAACCAAAAAAAAAATAGCACTTTAAATTTATTGATCATACCGCTGTCAATGATCAGCTGTTATGTGTTAGCCTTGCGAAAGGTGGTGAATTCTTAACAAGTCTCCAAGCATGTCCTAATTGGAAAAGATGTGATTGATAAGCAGTAATCAGAAAGCAAAGAAGTTGCTTTCATCTAAATAAGAAACAGACCCTGGGGCAGAATTCCAATCTTGCAGCTTGTGAGGTCAGCACAGATCCACCTACCCCAGTATTAATATGTCAGTAGAATTGAGACCAAAAGGCCAGGTGCTAGGCTAATTGGCTGGTTCTTGCTGAAATACAGTTATGCTACCACTTGAAGCTTCGAAAGATGACATCATGACAATGTAACAAACTGGAGAGTAAGATTGAGAAATGGAGGGGTTTAGCAAAAGCAAAGTGACAAGCTCCAAATTCCACTATGAGAAGATAATCCTGATTGGAGAGTATCTCCCCCCCCCCCCACACACACACACTGTTTTTCATTGCCTGCAGGCTGTTATGACTGCATGAGCATACCCGCTGAAGCTAACATGAAAGTCTACCCTGAGGAGGATTCTTCCCGTTCCTTTTGTGAATTAAGAGAAAAGTTACACCCTTTAAGACAACAGTAAACCTTCTGGCAGAAATACAAAGCTCTCCCCATCAGACAGAAGGTAACCCAAGGGCCTGTGGAAGAGAATGACCCCAGTTCAACATTTAAACTCTCCTATTCAACAAACAAGCCTCATCACAACATTTCCTGTATGACCAAATGGGTTTCTACACCAAAATGATATCTTAGGTATTACAACATTATAATGATGATATTATCAATACATTTCTGAAAATGAGGGACTAGCCTATGTGGCGTATGTGGAGGTACATTGAGGAATCAAATCTATTAACCATGGCACAGCATTAACTTCATCTTAATGGTACAAGACAGTATATAAAATATCCTAGATCTGCGTGGGTTTTACTGTGCTGTCCACTGAACTCATTATTTCTGTTTCGACACTGCAATGAAACAAATGTGAGAAATACAGCACCTTGATTTCAGTTAAGTATCCACTGTTCTTAACCCAACCTCTAAGGGTTTCCTTATAGTTGCCAGAAATACCCCAAATTTTATGTTTTTTTCTTGCACTTTCCCGTAAGCAGGATTGTTTGAAATATGAAAGAAATTCCATGGATTTCTGTGTCACCCTCACACCCAATTCTTGCACTTCTATCAGCTTTCCCAAATCCACAGCCTGTCGCTCCAAATACAGCCATGCGATACCTGTTATACCAAAAGAATCCAGGGCTGTGAGGACATGTCAGCTGAAATCTGGGCGCTCATCTGAACACAGCTAAAAGGCCCTTCACATCTCCCTCGCCAAATAAGGGCAGACTGCCACAAAAACCAACAAGATAATTAGACTGGAATCAATTATGGAACAGCTTTGATCCACCCGTCCACCAATCACCATTAACAAAAACATTGCTACCAATGGGTTCTGCTTGCTCTGAATGATCGTTTTCTTGTGGCTTTAAGAGAACAGAGGTGCATTTCAATAGTTCCCTTTTGATATTAGTGCCATTAACAACACTTGATGGTTTACTCTTGGTACTCTTTTAATATTCGATGCAGCCTTATTTAGGATTGCTCCAAATGACAAAATGGCACCTGGGGGTCTGAAAGGTCTGAATATCGACCTGAGCTGCAAGAGCATCTGAGCATTAATCCTGCTTCGCTACCAACAACTCAAGTCAGCGCCCCAAGCTAGAGAAGCGCGATGCTTAAATGTGGGCAAAACATTAGCACAAAAACACAAAATCAGATTCAACTGAATACTTTAGTTTACAAATAATTTTAAAAGCCTTAAAATAAAACAAAATTACCAGTTTAAATAGTTTTAACAATCTCTCGATGCCTGGCAAACTCACAAGGATCAAATGAAGGTTTCATTTAAAAGCAAACACACCGTAGAAAAATGAAAGAAATGTAACATGTCTTTTGTTTCTTTTATAAGACACGGGTGCATGGATAACAGACAGGTATGTTTTGTCGCGCTGAGACTTGGGGTACACTCTGTAACCTTTACTACTTCGGGGTGAGGCCTGCGAAACCGAACGGAGAAATTTGCCAAAGAAACGTTATCATCCCAAACATCACCACGCTACCGGTCCTATTCGATTTCTAGAACAATATATGAATTTCACTTAGCAAGATAGATACCTTAAGAAACCTTATAAATACTCTACGCTTCAGTTTTCACCCTGTGCTTTAGCCGTTGAGAAGCGCGACGAGGCAGATGTGTTCACATTCTCCTGCGCTTACAAACATCAACCGTTGCTTATTGCTAAAGCGTTTTAGAAAACATTCGCGTCGGTCTATTTGATTTCTAGAAACCAAAACAGAACAGATCATCCTGCTTCTTACTGTCGCCGCGCTCTTATTTCAAGCATTTAAAAGGAGACCGTCGAAACAAAACAAAGTTAATGAAAAGTTAGCTAGCACCCGCATCATCTTTTAAAGAGTGTAACGCACACCATTTCTGTACTCAAATCGTAACTCTGTATTACAACATCTGAAGTATAATGATAAAATACATTACCCGCGACAAATCTGTTCATCTGTAGCAATCTACGACCCAAATTACATCCCATACCATGTGTTGCTATAGCATCGTAGGCTACCTAAAAACAAGGAATGTTTTCGGGAGACTTAACTTACCAAAACGTGCACTACTTGGAGATGAACCCACAACTTTATCAGCAAAGCTTTTCCAACAACTTTCCGCAGAATTTAATCCCCCCAAAAAGAAGCCTATTTCTTTCTTTCCCCTCTGAAACGATACTACTTTAGTAATTTACTGCGGTGGGACCGACATTTTCTTCGGCTCCCCAACTTCTCACATTGAAAGGCTGTTTTTGGATGACTGAGCTCTCAAACAATTCTCCCTTTTGCGACGCCAGTTCAGCGCCTCCCACTTCCCCGAGAAGGGGGAGGGATCTGCAGAGCAGGACTCGCTCCCAAATCCCGGGACTCCTAACGCCAGTCCCTGCAGAAGTAGTGCGATTTCACTGAAACTTTGAACGGAGCACTCCACTGACATGCGTGACGCGAAAGTCTGTTTGGCGATAGATGGCACGTAATGCGCACCTCGCTACAAAACAACTACCTAAATTATTGCGGGAGGATACGGAGCCCCCTCCCCCTACTACTGCCTCGACTGTTTTCCCTGATTTGGTATGCGATCGTCCCCACGGAGTTTGCATTGAGCCACAATCTATTGAGGCGCACAGTCCCGACGCAGCTGTGGTGTGTTGTGCGGACAGGACGCAGTCAGAGGCACCGACACGCTCTCATACTACAGCGATCACAGCGAGAGCCCCCGCATCGTCTCTCTCTCTCTCTCTCTCTCTCTCTCTCCACCTCTCTTTATCTCTCTCCGGAATTTCATTCTCTGTAGTTCAATCAGTGCTCTTTGAAAAGTTGGGCCGGCGGGCACATGACTCTCCAGTTCATTAATAACCAGCCATTCTGGCAGAGATCACAGACCCACTTGGTGGGACATGCTAGTGAAAGACCTCCCAAAGCTCACCTGAACAGTTAATTCGACCTGGAAAACCGTGTTACCTCCTCTTTCGCGACACATCGGGCGAAGGTTTATGTGTGAGCACGTTGTGCGGCGCTGTGTGTGGTTGGTCTCGCCCGCTCCCTGCATGCCATGCAATAGCCACATGTTTTTCTTTCGGGGTTGCTTGGCATGAGAGCTGATATTACAGCAGAGGATGAATTAGACTCAAATGCTCATTAGCTCTTCGGGCTTTCTGCCCATGTGTATGCAGCTGCAGTCCGCTCACCAACAAGAACACACACATTCGCGTGTGCATGCGCGGGCACATGCGCGCACAGTAATTGACGCTGAAACTGTATTCACGTCAACACCGTTTATTGTGCACGTTGATTGGGTGCTCCGTCATGTCTAGCAGACAGGTAAAGTGGGAACGATGAAGAAAACACAGATCCTAGCCTGCTCAACGACCTGCCAAAACAAATTAGCAGGAAGTCATCAAACTGTACTGCTACACATCTCCATATTTTGAATGCTTTGGGCCAAAGTATACAAATGAAATGCCACACTTTGCAAATCATAATAATTATGATAATAGCAAATTATAGATTCCTCACGTCACAAACATTGAACTTGAAACAGTAAAAAAAAAGAGTAGAACTTCATCAAAATGTTTGTTAAGTATATGTTACTAAGCAAAAATGATTCGTTACTAATCTCTGGTTTATCGGTATATACAGAAAAAAGGACTGAACGTCAGGATGTGTTTATACTGTAGTGCAGTTGCAGCGCGGTGCAGAATTGCTAGCACATTAGCCAGACCGTGTAGGTGAGTGGAGTGGGTCTCCTTCACCCAGACCAAACGGGCCCAGTGTTCATGATTATGGTGGGACCAATTAGCTCTCTCACATCACTGCCATGTGAAACAAGAGGTAGGTGCTGCTGGGACGCCGTAGGGAAAACGCCTCTCTTACCGCACAAGGGCGACACTTAACGAGCAGCTATGGTGACACACACATTTCAATGATGCGCCGACGTGCTGCTGTTGGTAGGGGCACGTGGATGGATCAGAGGTTCATAAGGAACTTGGCTGGTGCAGGAGAACCTGAGGTCGATACAGAAAATATCTGGTGCAAAATGCATTGGCTTATTTGGACCCATTCTTCCTTAAGGAGGAGAGTTCACCGACAGTCAGGTGATGCTGTATGGAACCTCTGGCACTGCTCTAGCTGAAGGTTTCTCAGGAGGATTATATAAGGAGCTTATGTTAGTTAATGAGGCACTAACTGGTCACAAATGGGAAACTGCATTTGCGGAGGTCTTTGATGTCCGTCTAAGACACTGATTTCTATAGTTTTATTAGTATTAGTGTGATATGTGATAACTACCTGAAGTATGGTCATGGTCCTCCATCCAAGAATGATAGGTGAGACAGAGAGAGAGGGAGAGATGGTGAAAGAGTGAAAATAAATGTGAAAAAGATGGAAAGAAATGGATGGGGAGAGAGATAGAAAGAGATGGAGAGTGAGAAAGAGAGAGAGAGAGAGAGAAAGCACTCTAGACCCCCTCCCAGGTCCACACACTGTTGGCTGAATTAGACACAGACAAAAGGCTTTGTGGCCGGGCCATGAAAGGGCCATTAACCGTGTTGCTGCTCTAGAGGCCAGGCCTACAGGGGGACAGCCTCCCAGAATGCCTCAGGCCCAGCTTGCAGCACTCCCAGCATGCACTGCTCCCACTGCTCCCTCTCAGCAGTGCCCCTTCAACCTCACAGCATCTTTAAAAGGCCCACAGGATTGTTATGTAGATCGGCAAGGCCACCATTCCAAACGTGTGAAGAGAGAACGAAAGTTTGGGCAAAATCTCTGGACAGCTGTGGCCTGAGGCTGGGCCTTTCTCTTGCGCAGGCTGGATTCTCTGAGAGCTCTGTTTCTCGGCGTTAAAGTGAAAAGGGGTGGTGCAGGTTTGTGGCGACATTGTGTGTGGTGTAGTGTGTTGTGTTTGGTGTGGTTTGATTGTGTGTTTTGTGTTAGGTTTATAGTGTGTGTGAATGTGTGTGTGTGTCTGTGTGTGTTTGTGTGTGTGTGTGTGTGTGTGTGTGTTTCTGTGTGCACAGAATGTTATACAGCACAGAGGGTCTACGACAGGCTTTAGTCCCATTTTTTGACACTGGTGCCATGGCAACGACCCCTGAGAGTGGTGTCTCCTGCTGACCCTAGCAGCTGTGTCACTTCCTCAGAATGACAAAACCGGGACTGAGGCACATTCACTGTCTCAAACACACACACACTGTCTCAAACACACACACTGTCTCAAACACACACACACTGTCTCAAACACACCACACACTGTCTTAAACACACACACACTGTCTTAAACACACACACGTTTTTAAAACATTTAAAAAGCAAGTTATGAATGAACACACCTGTATGCACATCAGGAAAGCAAGAACTATATGCTTAATTTCAGTTTGATAATCTAATAGGTTTCAAACTAATTCAATCACACTGGTGTGTTGCCACATTCAATGGACAATGGACTGACATAAGCTCACAAAACATATTTGGGACACTAAATAATGATTGAACTATACACAAAGATTGCGTACTTGTGTGCACTTAATATAAATAATGGCAAGCTATATGAAAGTTTAGGAGGCCTCCATAAAAAACCATGGGTATAGGCGCCTGGTTATGCAGTCTTCCAACACTCCTATCAAACTTTACGCAGCCAGATGTTGTGGAGATGGCCATCATATGGTGTTATGCACACAGAGATGCCTACACAAAGCCACAGAGATCCAGGGTCTCAGCCTCCAAGACACTTCATTTCCTGGAGTATTATTGCTGTTATTATTTTTCAGGACATGAGAGAGAGTGTGTGTGTATATGTGTGTGTGTGTGTGTGTGTGTGTCTGTGCACTGCTTGTGCAACACACTTTTATTGTTGTTATTCCAGTGTGAATGCGCCGTCAGCGCCGGGTCGGGTGTTGCCTTCGTGGCAGGGTTGGACTGCGTCGGCATGGTAACTCACTCCAGATGCGTGTGCCTCGAGTAATTGGCCCTGGAGCCTCCGAAATCCCCACGCCATTCAGTGCAGCACGGATAGCATTTCAGTGCGGGCCTGACCCTGCTCCAGATCCAGCTCCAGATCCAGCTCCAGATCCAGCTCCAGAGCCAGCTACAGATCCAGATCCAGATCCAGCTCCAGAGCCAGCTCCAGATCCAGATCCAGATCCAGCTCCAGATTCTTTCCAACTGCAAACAGGCTGTTTGGAGTTTTTTTGTGCTGTAGTGCGTTTTTCTCTCCTCTTCTCTCCATAGATCTGCCTGTGTCTCAAGATTTGTCCGTGAATTTCACATCTCTTGTATGCGGTGAAATGGAGGACCCCTTGTCCCTATATGGATTACAACATTACCCATAATATGCCGACACATGACTGGGACTTCATAGAAGGAAGTAAAACAACCACATGGCCTCGCTTGACTTAGATAAGCGAAGTGGTGGCTGGCGATCTGAGGCACCTCTCTGTGTGATGTAAAGCGCTCAGGCTGACGGGCTGGAGGGAGGGTTCTGTCTAGGGGCCAATAGGGCGCACTGTGGAAAACCCTGGCAGGTCAGAAGTGAAATAAGTCTGAGATCTGACGTGTCCTGCCCTTCTGTTCAACGTACACACCTGCTTTTATCATCCCCGCTGATTTCCCTCCCTACACTCGGCTCTCTGTTTTGATCCCTGTCTCTTTTTAGAAACCCCTCCTTGTCTTACTCCCTCTCTCCCCTTCTCTTACCCTCTCTCCCCTTCTCTTACCCTCTCTGTTTCTCTGCCCCCCCACACACACCCCCCTGCTTCCTGTACTCAGGGGCTTGCCAGACGGTCATAATTAACGAGAAAAACGATAGTCCCTATGGTCCTCTGGCTCTCCGCTATGCTTCTTGTCCACTGCCTGAATGTGTGTGTGTGTGTGTGTGTGTGTGTGTGTGTGCATTTGTATGAGTAAATGCACCTCTGTGTGTGAGTGCACAGTTATGTATCAGGGTAAATCCACTTCTCCACGTGTGTATATGCAGGAGCATACGTGTGTGTGTGTGTCTATGTGTGTGTGTGTGTGTGTATACCTATGATCTTGGCCTAGACTCCCATTTTCCTCAATACTTCTTTATGTCCGTTGTCAGCAATGGAGCATGATCTCACCGGCTACAAATAACACTCTCACAAAATGGCTTCTCACAGAGCCTCACAACCTGGGAGCAATAGCTCACACGTGAGCAAAATTACCTCCTTGACAAAATACTTAATCTACCAGCTTGGACCGCTGACGTGTGCAGCTCTGTGTTTTGGTTTGGTAAATGCTTTTGACAAATGTGTTCATTAAGCATGAGTACAGGTTCGAGGTAATATCTGACTGTGTGTGTATGTGTTCATTGTTAATCCTCTTTTGTTAGTGCTGACATAGTGCAGATCAGTGGCTGGGATGAGAGTGTGTGTGTGTTGTGGGTGAGTGTGTCCACTGTGACATGCCATCTTAATGGCATCTCGTCACGACCTCCCCAGGCACCACATCGCCTATGGAAAGGCTGGCCTGCCATTCCAGAACTGCCGCATGGATAAGAGTGCCTCTGATCCCTATCTACCTCTCATAGTCAAAGGCTGGCTTACTCACAGACCCACACAGACCCTCTATCATAAATAAACAAACACATAGTAGCTATGTTCCATGCACTCTTTCTCTCTCTCTCTCTCTTTGTATGTCTGCTTCTCTCCCCAAACAGACACACACAAATTACATTATTTATGTAGAATTTGTAGGAGAGAAAAACACAGAGATAGAAACAGAGAGTAGAAAATGCCTGCAAAAATGCTTGAAAACATTTGTCAGAAGAACATGACTTATGACCGTGTTTCTGGCTCTCTCTCTTGCCCAGCTCCCATTACTTGTGGGGTCCCACAGGGATTAGTACACAGACCAATATTGTTTTCTCTCTACCCTCTTCCACTTGGCAAAGTCAGCCCTAACCATAATATCTTTGTCTGCTGTACTTGATACAGGGATGGAGTATTTCCAAAGGGACAAATGGGAAGACTGCATTGGATCATGCACCTAAGCGCACATACAGAGAGAGAGAGAGAGAGAGAGGGAGAGAGAGAGAGAGAAAGCAAGAGATGTGATCTGAGCACATAACCAATCCAGGCTTTTTATTTAAAATTTTATATGCGCACTATAAAGCTATATGACAAGGTCAATGAAGGTCACACACTACAATCAACATAATATTACTACAGAATATTGGAACAGAACAAATGTTTCCACAGTACAAAACACCTAAACCTTACATGCCAACCTGGCATATCTCAAATGCCAAGTGTCCATTAAGCAACTACAGCAGGGCCTATCAGTTTCTCTTCCACTGGGCTGTGTGTGTATGTATATGTGTGTGTGTGTGTGTGAGAGAGAAAAGAGAGCAAAAGAGAAGGAGAGAGAGGGGGGAGACAGAGTGGTGTGTAGTGTGGTGTAAATATTGTGTTGTGCTCCAGTAGCTGCTCTTCCGGAAGGCTCCGTTGCTGCACACTGGCCTGTTTATTTTTCTTCAAGACAAACGAGTTCTTATCAAATAAGCAGACATTGCTGGCTAACTCACTGTCCAGCAAGAACTTTACACACACACACACACCCTTACTGCCTTACCACAGTATCACACACACCCTTAATACCTTAGTATACCACATCCAAAAAAAACACTGCCCAGTGTGTACAGTTATACATACACTCTTACCATATCAGGTTACCCATACATACACTCTTACCCATATCACATTCCACTACTGAATAGCATGACTCTAATTAACCAACCACCAAAGAGCATTTTCACATGCAAGAGTTCTTCAAACTCTTACCAGAAAAGCACACACACACACACACACACACATATATATATAACAGTAAGGGTTTTGCACTGTCACACAGCGACAGGCACCAGATGCGCTTCCTGTAGCCATAGTAACCATCTTTGCAATAACAGGGGGAGATAAGACAACGACGACGGTTCTACAGCCTATCAGGGGCCCAGCCAGGGTTTTCATCTACAGGCCTCAGAGTTAAGTGCTCTGGTTTTTAAATTCCCTTGCTACTACCGTCCCTCTCTCCCCCTCTCTCTTCATCTCTCCATCTCTCTGCATCCCTCTCTCTCTCTCTTCCTCCCTCTTTCCTTGTCTGTATCTCTCCTTCTCTCTCTCTTTCCATTCTCTATCCAGCTCTCTTTTCTTCTCCCTTCTTCCTTTGATAAAAGCCTTAATCAGAAACACCTGGCACACAAAATTCACTCCCTACAGCACCATAACACACACACACACACACACACTCAAAGTCAGATATGTGTGTGCGCAAGTGAGAGTGAGCGTGTCCGAGTGTAAAAATGTGTGGTTGGATAACCTTTGTGTGTGTGCGTGTGTGTATGACAAAGAAAGAGAGCGCATTTGTTCATAAACAGTGAGTGTGTGTGTGTGTGTGTGTGTGTATACGCACGTGAGCATATATGCAATACAGTAAGTGCCTTTGCATCTTAATACATCTGGATGTTTAAAGGTTTAAAGATATTCAGAATATCTATTTGAAGCTTGTGCAAACATGTGTATAACAGGTGATCTGGCTGTGTCAGAACATATCTGTGTGTGTGTGTGTGTGTGTGTACACAATAAGCTGTGAGAACAAATAAACGTATAAGAGTCAGGAGTCACGTGTCTTTATTATCAGAGGAAAGATAAACTGTTGTTTTTTCACGTTTGATTCATAGACCCCTCCACTTCAGAACCGCAGCCCCCCCAACACGGCCCCCCCAACACGGTCCCACATGGCTCCAATAAGCTAGCTATATTTAGCTCTTTAGGATTTCAGATGGAATTTCAAAAGGCTTCTACACTGTGCTGATGGGCTGATTTGGTGTAGAAGTGCAGTGCATCCACAAAACAATGCAGCAGTTTTATGAGCTAACACTGTTTAGTCAAACGCCACCCTCTCCCAACCCTGTGAGCCAGTGCCTATGTGTGTGTGCGCGCGTGCGTGCGTGTGTGTGTGTGTGTTGGTTGGCGTTGGGAGTTTTCCAGCTGCTGTAAGATGCCCGTCCCATGGTGTGTGCTGGCAACACTGTGACAGCTGAGCTCCCACCGTGGTGTAGGGAGGAGGGGACACCAGTGCCATGCAGAGCCAGCAACTCCAACGAAAAGGAAAGAAACCCACAAAAATAATGTGCGGTCTGGAGAGCTAAATGAGACACACACATGCACAGTAACACACATCTTCTTAATTAACACGAGCGCATGCACACTAATGTCTGTCTCTCTCATTTATACACACACACACACACACACACACACACATACTCATTAATCTGGGCAGACTCAGGAAACCACTCCACTGAGCTCACTAGAGGCCCACAATTGGGGGGGTTGGGGGGGGGCTGTGGGGATCAAAGCACTGAGGACAGCAGCAGACTCTCTGAAAAGAAACAGCTCAAGAAGGACGAGAAGAGAAAAGAACGTTTGGAGAAGGAAGAAAAGAGAAAGGAAAACTTTCCTCTGCTCTCCAACTTCAAGCACACAGGAAGGGGGAGAGGTCCTAGGCTGCCCAGCCCTCGTGGACGAACTCTGTGTGTTTGTGTGTGTGTGTGTGTGTGTGTGTGGGGGGGGCATATAAGTGCTTGAATGTAAAGAACAGGAGTGAACATGTGTGTTCTTGAATAATTATCTGATAATCATGAATTCACCTCCAAGCGTTCCAAGTAAAGTCACTCTATTAGACTAGTTAATGACTTCAGGTTTGAAAAATTTCCATCCAAAGGTGCCAAAGGGAAAAAAGTACAGATTTTACTGCAGAACTACACTCCCTCTCTCTTAGTCTTCCCAACTGTTTTTTCTCTCTCCCTCCTCTCTCTCTCTCTCTCTCTCTCTCCACACACACACACATTCCCATTCCCACTCCCCCTCTGAGCTCTTCAGGGAGGGTCGACAGTCCTTAAGAAAATATTCCCCAAAGCTCTAATTAGAAAAACGATGGTGCTCGTTAATAGCCAAGAACCCCCCTCCCTGAACCTCCTCCCTGAACCTCCTCCCTGGACCCCCTCTCTGAACCCCCCTCCTTGAACCTCCTCCCTGAACCCACCTCCCTGAACCCTCCTCCCTGAACCTCCTCCCTGAACCCACCTCCCTGAACCTCCTCCCTGAACCCTCCTCCCTGGACCCCCTCCCTGGACCCCCTCCCTGAACCCCCTCCCTGAACCCCCTCCCTGAACCCTGCTCCCTAAACCACCTCCCTGAACCTCCTCCCTGAACCCCTCTCCCTGAACCCCCTCCCTGAACCCTGCTCCCTAAACCCCCTCCCTGAACCCTCCTCCCTGAACCCCCTCCCTAAACCACCTCCCTGAACCTCCTCCCTGAACCCTCCTCCCTGAACCCCCTCCCTAAACCCCCTCCCTGAACCCCCTCCCTGAACCCTCTGCTTCGAAAAAACACGAAACAAAAACCTAGAGAAAATCCCATGGAGCAGAGGGCCTGGTGCTCCAATGGCTGGACCTGGGTCAGAGCCCTATTTACCTACCGCAGAACTGAGTTCAGTGTCCTACCCTCTCTCTCTCGCTCTCTCCTCTCTTTCTATGTTTCAGGGTGTGCACCCTCTCTGTCTCCCCTACCCCCTCAAACTCTGCTGGGTGCCATAGAACCCCCAACCCCCCACTCCCACCCCCAATTTCCAGGAGTCGCATATGTTACTGCTTAAGAGACCCAGGCCTGCAGATGAAATCCAATCTCTCCTCCTGAGCTGCTCTCTCTACACTTTCTCCAGACTTCATTAAAAAAGCCATCCCAAAAAGCTGCTGTGTTCTCCGTCCTACCTCACTTTCCACCTCTCTCTCCTTCTCTCACCCACTCCCTCTGTCTCTCTCTCTCTCTATCTGAGAGCTCTGATGAGGTTGCAAAGGGAATGCAGGAGGCCATTGAGGAGATTCTTGTGGCTTTGTTTCATTTTCTGGCTCGGTGTGCACCTGGAGCCGCTGGAGGAGAAGGCTGCCTCCCTCCCTATCCCAGGCCTCCCTGCCTCCCTCCCTATCCCAGGCCTCCCTGCCTCCCTTCCTATCCCAGGCCTCAGCTTGTACAAAATGCACAAGGTGACTTACCTCTGTGAGATTGTGCGCCAGGTCACTGGCCTCGTCATGTGTGAGGTGACTTACTTCAGTGAGGTCACGCCTTTGACCTCTGGCCTCGGCATGTGTGAGGACACTTACCTCGCTGAGGTCACGCCTCAGGTCCTTGGCTCCTCACCTCTCCTCTTCTCCTCTCCTGCTCCTGAGAGACTTCCTCCTCATGCTCTTGCCTCATGACACAACCAAACATTACTTCACCACACAGGCCCTCATTAAATGTATATATAGTCGGAACATCAGAGCCGTAGGGAGCCCGTGTTGTCTTTCACACACCAGCCCTCGTCGAATGCTCTGGCGTGAGGCAGAAGCTGCCTCTGCTTCACCATCAGGAGGAAAGACGGCGCAGCTGTTCACGAGCCAATGCGGCCTCAGAGAGCGTGGGTGGATGACACTGTGCCCAGTCTCTGAGCCAACATGGCTGGAGTACGCACATACATAAGCGCCACAACATGTAAAACATTCGGAGCTGTTTCCTTGGTTAATAGGACCAAGCTCGTATGTCCATAGTAAGAATCAACTCAAATAAACATACGTGTAAACTCAGTATTAATAATACATGGATGTTAAATTAATGATTAACAGAAGCTACAGTCTACTGCACCTATTTCACATAAACCAGAGAGGCCTCACAGTGAATAGGACCAACAAAACGTCATAAAATCAAACCTATTCTGAGCCAAAATGGCTGCCACGGCGCTCTGTTTCTGTTGATATATTGTTCTTTTATCCACTTTCTCTCTCTTAAATGGCTGCTGAAAGCTCATTAGAATGTATCACCTAGGCTAATAGCACTGTTACTTTCTTTGCAGCTCCATATGTGAAAGGACGTTTTTGTAGCATGAGAAAGAGTGAGAAAAAGAGAGAGAAAAAAGGAGAGAGAGAGAGAGAGAGGGGACAAGAGCGTCTTTCCAGATGTGCTTTTTACAACCCCGGTAAAGCCACTTTGGTTGGAGTTGTGAGGAGGGGTGGAGCAGGGTGGGGGTCGCTGGACTGTGTGTGTGCATTAATGTGGGAGGGGGGACTTAAATGACTTTTCCTGGCCTGAGAAACCCCACTTTAATGGCTCAGGTGCAGCATGCAGTGTCTGGAACAATAACGAAGTTAAAGAGGGCCTCAGTGTGTGTGCACGTGCAGCAATCTGGCAGCAATTCAGGCATGCGACTGCACAGCTAGGTGAAGGTGGAACCGCGTGTGTGCAAATGTGTGGGTACCTGTGGCTTAGGCACCGTTGGTGAGTGATCCAGTAGGAGCTCGACATCAAAAAGCTCACATCTACTCCTGAAGATCTCTACATATAGAGGCTTGAGTATGTGAGAATCTGTAGGCTGCATGTGCCGGAGAGCTGTGAGCATGGTGCCCTGGTGAGAGTCTGCTGTCTGCAAGGCCGTCTGTGCTATTCGCTTCCGTGGTGGCGAGCGAGCGCATATGGGAGTCGGCGTGTGCGCGGGGCTGCCGCTCGTTAGTCACGATCGTTAAAGCACGCCTGTTTCACGGTTTCGTTGGCACCGTCTTCAAAGCTCGGACGGAGCCTCTCATCTCACCTGCTCCGCCCATGCCCACGAGGAAGAGGAGCAAGAGAAACGACCCAAGACCCCCTCAATACAACCCCCCACCCCCCTGATACCCTCCGCACGTGTGTCCTCACCTCTCACACACCTTAAGTATTTGATGGGGTGGTGTGTGTGTAAGACCCCGGGCACGCGAGATCACCAATTTTAGACCATACCTGCGGAGCCTGGGAGACAAGCTTTGGAACTGAATGAAACCAGATGTGCCCTGAGTGAGCGCATGTGCGTGTGTGTGTCAGGGGATTGGATTGTCGGGCGTGAGCTTGTCGGTGTGATGGGGCCAGCGTGACCCCTGGTGACCCTGCAGCCTAGAGCCCTGCAGGCAGGAAGGGTCCGCAATTGGCTTCAGCTGTGACCCGCCTCCCTGGTATTCATCAAGACAAACTGTTTTTAAACACCACACAGCTTTCTCCTTCAGAAAGAGCACCCTGCAGTGGAGGAGGTGTGGAGGGGGGAAGAGAGGGCAAGAGAACGAGAAAGAGAGAAAGAAAGAAAGAAAGAAAGAATGAGAAAGGGAGAGCTAAAAGAGAGAGGGCCAAAGGAGCACTGGAATGAAGGAAAGAGTCTGATGCAATGTAGGGGCGGGGTCATCTGAGGAGAGGCGGGGTTAAGATAAAGGTGACAAGGCAGGTGAGATGAAAGAATGGATTGATGTAGAGGAGGAGAAAAAAAAAGGGTGGATGTGTAAATCACCGACAAGCCAAAAGCAGAGCAGGCCGGGCTCCTGGACTCCAGACGGTGCTGTGGAAAGGCCTGTGGGTCTGAGGCCCAGCCGAGTGTCATTCCGCACGGCGCAAGACCTTCATTCTCGAAGGCCAAGTTGATGTGAGTCCAGGAGCTGTGAGTCCAGCCGCCAAGGCCGTGCTCCGCCTCCCGCTGCTCGGCGTGCTCACGTCTGCCCGGCGGTGCTGGGCCCGGACGGCTCGTCTGCGTCGGAAGCCCCAGGTCTTCACCGTCAGACTAAGCTCTCTCTTTCAGACGCTGTCTCTTCTCTTTTGAAGTGGTGTCGTTCCCTTCTCTTTCCATCCCCCCACACACACACACACACACACTTTCTCTGCCTGTATTCAGGATGAGAGGCAGATCCCCTCTGAGTTTGGGACCATGATGATGTGTGAGAGGGAGAGGGGTTTTCTTGGCATTTGTGTGTATGCATGTGTGTGTGTGTGTGTGTGTGTGTTTGTAAGTGCCAGGGTTTTGAGAGTGGAAGAGCCTGCTGGGTCAGATTAATACAGCGCAGCCAGAGGGGGACTAACCCCTTTCACAACTGACTGATATCCGTCCCAAATTGATTTATGGAAATGGCCCTTAATCAATTATGTGTGGAGAGGGAGGGAGGGGGCAGGAGGGCAGAGGGGTGAAGAAAAATGAGGCAGGGAGATGTTGATGGGGCTCACAGGCGCAGTGCTGGGTGGTGGGGCGTACTGGGGTTGTGCATGGGATTGAGCACTGGGTTTGTCCATGGGATTGAGCTCTGTGGTTTGTGCATGGGATTGAGCTCTGTGGTTGTGCATGGGATTGAGCTCTGTGGTTGTGCATGGGAATGAGCACTGTGGTTTGTGCATGGGATTGAGCTCTGTGGTTGTGCATGGGAATGAGCACTGTGGTTTGTGCATGGGATTGAGCTCTGTGGTTGTGCATGGGATTGAGCACTGTGGTTGTGCATTGGATTGAGCACTGTGGTTGTGCATGATTTTACAGTGTTGTCTTTTTTGCGGGTAGATCAACCACAGTAGGTTATGTTTTAGGTTAATGCTGGTATTTATTTATTGTGATGCTTACAGAAATACACAATTTTACTACAATTTATTGGTATATTAAACTTCAACTAACATCAAAAATGTAGCCTGATAATCAGTGAAATACTCTCAGTGTTTGGACCATATGAGGTCGGATGGAGCTACAGGTGGTGTTGGTCGTCCACCACAGCTCTTAACTGGAGCTGGCTGGGTCTGTTGGTGATCCTGCCTTTATCTTCTCATTATCACTATTTTTCCTTTTTTTCCTTGTTGCTTTTACTTTTTCATATTTGTGAAATGTCATATATTTTAACAGGTGAATGGTTCTATATAGAAAAGTTATCATAATTATCATTATTATGAACTTCATAAGTGTGATAACTTTTCTATATCTAAAAGTTATCATAATTATCATTATTATGAACTTCATAAGTGTTCGTTAACAATATGCTGTTACCATGCAACTTTGTCTTGCTAAAAACCTTATGTTTGTTTCTTTCTTTCTTTGTCCAGCACACAAGTGGACAAAAACTTCCCGCATTCTTTTAGCGCTTTTAGATCATGCTTGTCTCATGCTGCACCAAACGGCTGGATGTAGGGTCAGGAGAAAGTTCCTCCCTCAGCTGTGAATGATAGGATATGACTCTGGTGCCAACCCCCTTCCGCAGGCGAGAGGAGGGCACTGCACAAAGCACTTGTCAAGGAAGCTCTTTTGAATGCTATGATGTAGTTATGGCATGTGAGATGTGTGTGAGCAAGTCAGAGGCAGAGCGTAGTGTTTTATAAAGCTCTTGTCATGCGGCCTCTATTGTGCGTGCGACATGGCAGTGGTGGGGGGTGGGGGGGTGTCATGCTGGGCACTCATTTCTCCAGCCTGTCAGAATTCTATCTCGGATTCAGCCGGAACTAATCAACTCCAATAGGCCCTCCAATTACCCACAATGCAATGCAGCAGGCTGGGGGTTGGCTTGTGGGAACAGAAGAGCGAGAGCAAAACTCCCCCAAACTCTCTCTCTCTCTCTCTCTCTCTTTCGCGCTGACATACACACACACACATACACACATATACACACACTCCTGGTCTACACCCTCTCACACTAGCCGGCACCACATACAACAGTCCCACTGTTTCACACTGCAGTAATAATAAACACTTGCAATAATATTTTCACAGCAAGCAACAGCCTGCCTTAGATCATAACCCAGTACAACTACAGCAGACACTGGCAGTCTCTCTCTCTCTCTCTCTCTCTCTCTCTCTCTCTCTCTCACGCACACACACAAATACATACGCATTATAAAATACACATATGTACACAATTGATGTTCATACATGAGGTACAGAGATTTTTTTCACCCAGTGATAACTGCAATTCCCTGTATGCCTGTGCTGCAGTATGTCTAATGAATCACTCCTGAGTGCAAATACACACAAAACCTCATCTTAAAAAAACCTGCACCATGTAAATAGCAGAGTTAAGGATCAGGAACACCATGATAACACCACATGCTCCAGTGCCGAATGGCCTCTGTCCAATAAATGACACAGTTTCAAAGTTCTTCCCCCCGGCCACTGCTGAAATCACACCAAACAACAGTAAAACCAAGCTGTAAGCATCAATGCAAAAAGAGAAAATAAACTCTAACGCCCTGCGCTTTGGATGGTGTGGGGCAAAGAACAGGGCCTAGGACAAGCTATGCTCCCACTCATAAACAACCTAATGGCTCAGAGCAGCCAGCCGCTAACAGTGACACCTGCCCCCTGCTGGACACTTTGTCTAACTGCTATGTCTACGCTGCAGAAAAAGAAAACTCTTCCACTTCAGAGCGCAAATGTTGAGATGGAAGCAAAGTGAAATATTTTATGTTGTGTCAACATAAATGTCAAAACCTCATTCAAATAATGATCATCTCAAAAAAAATTCTCTACAAACTGAAATGGCACCATTGGATTTGACCATAACTCCATGTTGGTAGAACGTTGGCAACAAAAAGCCATGGCAGCTCTGAGCACGCTTTACCGAGTCACTGTCCACTCAGACGGACCAAACCTCACTCCACAGGTTCCTCTATGCTACTCTGGCCACTGAGGCTATCTATAGTGTCCAGTGGTGGGGTGATTAAGTGTGTGTGTGTGTGTGTGTGTGGAGGGTGAGAGGTCTGGTGATATGGCCCTTCAGGAAGGTGAAGTGGGAGCACTTTTTAAACGTGTTAAGAAAAGCTCAGGCTGCCCCCGCCCTGATAATGAGAACTCCTCAGTGTGTTTCAATGAGATGCCAGTCAATGACTATGTGTTTAAGTCCATGTGAATGAGAGAGTGTGTGTTAGGGAGGAGGGGGCCGAGATAACAGTGTGTGTGCGTGTGTGTGTGTGTGACAGAGAGAGAGTGAAGGAATTAATGCCTTTTCTGGACGAGAGTATGAGCAGACGGGAGAAAGCAATCGATTTCCGAGTCAGTAAAGAGACCTGGATGCAAATCATCAGCCATTCACGATTTCAGCAGCAAGAGGCCTTATAAAATGCTTTACACACTAGAAGCAAACTGAAAGTACTCATAATCTCTGAGCTGATATGGTGAGCTGGTCATGGCTATAAGAGCAAGCTGGTATTTTAATGTTTGTCCCTGTGTGTGTGTGTGTGTTTGTGTGTGTGTGTGTTTGTGGGGGGAGGAGGGTTATGCTGCCTATTGACTCTTGAATGGTTTAAATGAAGGCCAGCGGATGGGAATGGGCTCTTGGCTCACAGCAGGGGGCTGCATTGAGAAGCACTGGGGCGGGGTTAATCCCCTATTCACCCTCTCCACCACTCAGCCGCTCCCCACACAAAGAGCCCCGCCCCACTCCCGCCGCGTTTCCGTGACGACCCCTAACCTGGCATCTTGTGACGCGATTCCAAGCCACTCTCTGAAAGCGCAGCGGTTATTACTGGGCGATATTTACCCCGTTTGATCGCCCTGCAGCCCTGTGGCGCAGGCCCGGGGGGGTGGGGGGGCTGAGAGCTGTCCCGGGGAGCAGGGCGGAAGGACAGTCCTCCTCAGCTTCAGCAGGACTGAGGTGCAGAGCGGACATGGCGTCTCTCCGGAATGCAAAAGACAGCGACCTCGACAACACAGCTCTGGGTAGGAGAGGCAGACGGAAGAAGGGACAGCAGAGACAGGCAGGCAGGAGTCGTTCGGAGGAAGCAGAGTGGACACAGACCAGAACCCTGGGACTAAAAGCAGTTTATTTTTCACCTTTGAGCCGTGGCTCTGAGCACTCGCTGTATATACGAGGCAGCACACGTGTATGGATCATTTCCCACTGTGGTTCGAGGTGGCGTGTGCTCCTGTATGAACGACGAGGTTCTGGGATATATCAACGATCAATGATTGTGCTCACATGTGCACCCAGGTCTGTGAGAGGTCTGGGTTAAATGGTGGTCTTCTCCTCCCCACGGCTGGTGCCGAACATGGGGCTGGTGTGGGGCGGACGCGACTGGCACAGGGGGTGAGGGAGGCTGGACCGGGGGCAGGACAGGGCCGCCTTTGTGGGACAGGATGCTGATCTCCTGCCTCAGGGACGCAAGCTGCACCTTCTGCCTCTGGATCAGCTGCTGGAGCCTTAGTCGCTCTTCTTCCTCAGCCTGCCGACGGCCTTGGAACTGTTCACCCTGGTGTACACACACACACACACACACACAGTCTCACATATGAGCATGTGGACAGAGACATAGAACATACTATATGTTCTCGCTCTCTCTCTCTCTCTCTCTCTCTCTCTCTGTCTCTCTAACACACACACACACACACACACACACACACATCGTCCTGTGTCGTGTGTTGAGTTTGTCCTCCAGTAGTTTGTGCTGTGTCAGCAGGCTGCTCAGAGCCGTCATGCGCTTGGTCTGTTCTCTGGTCACGTCAGTCAGCGCCTGCTTGGCTACAGCCACTTTCTCCTGAGAAACACACATGCAGTTTTAATACACACACACGCACACGCACACAAACACAAACATGCAAAGTCTCTTATTCTATAATGGTTATCACAAATAACAAATAATAATTCTATAATAAAAAAATCCTATAATGGTTATCATGATTCTATAATGATAACACCTTTGTCCTATTGAAAGATAAATATGCATTCTTCAGCATGCTAGTCTGATTCTGTCCATGTATGACAGTATGGGTGAGTGTTGCGTGAGTGGTATGTGTGAGCGTGTGTGTGAGTGCGTGAGTGGTATGTGTGTGCGTGTGTGTGAGTGCGTGAGCGGTGTGTGTGTGTGTGTGTGTGTGTGTGTGTGAGTGTGAGTGCGTGTGTGTGTGTGTTTACCTGCCAGATCTGCAGCTCCTGCCTGTACTGTGCCTCTCGCACTCGGCCCTTCTGCCTCATCTCCTCCAGCGTCCTGCTGCCTGACAGAGTCTGCAGGACCTCCACGTCCACCAGCCGCCCAAACTTCATCATCATCAGCTGCTCACAGCGTGCCTCCAACTCTGCACACACACACACACACACACACACACACACACAAGCAGATTCTTAAAGCCTCCACTTCAACGGGAGCTACGCTGCTCCCTCGCACCCCCAGACTGACCCTGGATCCTGGCCTCCATGTCCCTGCGGTCAAGGCTGAGCTGGGCGTGTCTCTGCCGGGCCTGCCTGTAGAGCTCCCCCTGCTGGTGCTTCTCCTGCTGCAGCTCCCTGATGCACTTGTGCAGGCGGCCCAGAGCCGAGGCGTTCAGCACCAGGGCGGAGGCCAGCGCGGCGGGGAGGGCGCCGTCACTCACAAACTCCACCTGCCAAAGGAGAGCAGAGAAGGAGGAGCTGTGTGTACTGACAAGCCAGAGATGTCTGTCACGCTGACACACACACACACACACACACACACACACCTGGTGCAGTTTCAGTGGCACAACCACATCAAGCTCATTGAGTTTCTGCTGCTTCTCTCGATTGAAGAGCTCGACATCGCCCTCTGCTGCCTTTAGACTGCTCTGCATCATCTTCTCCTGATGGAGCAAATACACACACACACATGCACACATCATTTTCTCTAGTTTTCTGACTACAAGAAATCTATGCAATATGTACAGAAGAGGAAGGAGCAGACGATAGATGGGAGAGGAGGAGAGAGGAGGAGAGGAGAGAAGGAGAGAGGAGGAGAGAGGAGAGGAGTAGTTCTTAGTTCTCTGACTCTCTTGGCCAGTGAGTCCCTCTCTTTCTTCAGTGCCTCCGCACTTCTCCTCTCCTCCACCAGCAGCTCCTCCACATCCAGGCGATGTTCCCGTAACTCCAATGTGTTCTCAAACAGCTCTTGGTCACAGTCTTGCAGACAAACACAAACACACTCGTCCTGCAGACTGTTCGGTAGTCTCATGCACATTTTAGGAATGTCAGTACTGATGGATCTAAGAGAGTATCGGTCTGATATTATGTCTTATAGGAACTTACTTGGGGGGCACACACTGTCATTAAGGGCAGCTGTACCCTCTGACCCTTCATCGTCCTCATCATCATCCCACTCTGACTCTTCGTCAGAGTCTTCATCACTGTCCTCTTCTTCTTCTATTATAGACAGACAACATGCAGTAAACCCCTCCCCCCACACCATGTGCACACACACACACACACAAACCACACACACACTCAATCTGACCATCAGTCTTGTCTTTGTTCTTCACTCGTTTGATCTTTTTCCTGAAGACCCGTGTAAGGAAGTCTGCAAACTTGTTGTTCTCTCCGAGTGATGCCTGGAAGGAGGTGACCACGGCCCTCTCTCTCTCCTGCAGTTTGGCAATGTCTCTCTGCTTCAGCTCCAACTGTTGCTTACATTCCTCCAGCTTTACCTATGACACACACACATACACACACACAAATGAGAAAAAGTGAGAAGGAGCTATTCCAAGCTGCTAAGCAGCACACTCAGGTCTTGCTAACGTCGCCATGATGTAGCCTAGGAAACGCCCTCTGTTCAGTCACTGCGGCCTTTATCCAAAGGTTCCTCCAGAGACACACGTTAGAACTCTGCCTACCCATCCCACACCTGCATGGGCTGCATGCACACACAAATCATGGCAGGAAGGACCACCCACTTCCTGGTAGAGAGGTTTCCTCATTGGTTAACACAGCCAGACCTTGTTGAAATGTTTACCTGCTGATTACTGAGCTCAGCCATTAAATCTTAAAATCACTTGTTTTCTTTGAAAAAACTAAAAGTAAGCACAAATATTATTAAAAGGTTTACGGTAGCACACGTGCACACACACACACACACACACACACAGCCTCACCCTGAGCTCCTTCTCCTCCTGCACACGGGCCATGAGCCGGTCCTGCAGGGAGGTGTCTCTCTTTTCAAACTCATTGAGGAGGAGCAGCTCCTCCAGCAGCGTGACGTGCTGCAGGTCAGCCATCTTCATCTGAACATCCATCCTCATCTTCTCCGCCCGCAGGATACGCAGCTCTGCATCAAAGCGCCACATGTGCTCCTCCATCTCCACAAGAGGGATGAAGGAGACGGAGAGAGAGAGAGAGAGAGGGAGAGAGAGAGAGGGAGAGAGAGAGGGGGTATGGGAGGACACTTTGATCTGTAACTGAATATGGTCACACCAATAAAATGTACTGAAGCAAACTGACAAACTGACAGAGAGGGACAGACATGAGATGGATAAAGAAACATGGAAAATAAACAGTTTAATATACATTCATGGCTCTTAAAAAGTCCCACATTTTTCAAGAAGAAATGTCAAGAAAAAATGTCACCAATTATAGTCTAAAACTGAAATGTGAAATTTTGGATGAACTAATCTGAATTCAGACAACTCTCACATTTTTTCCACCTGTTGAATTCACATACACAAACACACACTGCACTGCACATATGCACACACACACACACACACACCTGTTTTAACAGAACATCCTGCAGGTAGAGGTTCCGTATCTCCTCCACCTCCAGCACCTCCTGCTCCAGCTCACTCAGCTGCCCCGCTGGGCGTTTGCCCGCCTCGCTGCCGCCCCGTGGGCTGATGTATTCCTCCGCTATACGCGCCTCCTCCTCGCTCTCCCGCCAGAGCAGCTCCAGCACGTCCTGTGGCTCCCCCTGCTGGTGGGCGAGGGCGTGGCGGGCGACCTCGTCACGCAGGGCGGCGTAGCGCTGGAGGGTGGCGCGGCTGTAGCGCAGCCTCCGCTCGGGGGTCTCCTCAGGGGCCAGGGCGGGCACGACGGGCGGAGGGAGGCGCTTCTCCGGGGGCAGGAGAGCCTGCAGTGCCAGCAGCTGGCGAGACAGGAGGTGGAGCTGGGAGAGGAGGTCCACCTTTGAGTCTCGCAGAGCCAGCACACGTGCATTCATCTCACTTTTCTTCTGATAGATCTGCAGCACATACACACACACACACACCCTTGATACACCAGGAAAAGGCAGCAGCTTCTCTTTGATTCCCTTCATCAGTTCCCTCTGGGGGACCTGACCTGACCTGACCTGACCAGGTATCATAGACACGTAAGCGTAGAATTTCTCCACTTGTTTTAATGAGCTAAGAGGGAAAATGACCATAGACCCTAAAAGCATGATAACCCTAAAGTTTGCTTGCCAGCACTGACCACAGAAGGTTATTAAGAGGGTTACTGGTGTTTTCCTCAGGTAGTCTGACCTGCTGCTCCAGGGTGACCAGCTGAACTTTCTTCTTCTCCATGTTTGTCCTCAGATGCTCTGGTACCGTGAAGTCCTTTGCTGTTTTGAGTTTGAAGTCGCCGAGGTTCTCAGCAGCCAATCGGATTGCACGCACATCCTCCGGGTCCTCTGAGTCCTCGCTGGGTTTCGCAGCATAGCTGAGAAACGAAGGCATTGGTCTTTGTGTGTACACACACACACACACGCCTGCACACATGCATGCGCGTACATGTACACACACACTCACGTACACACATGTGCACAGGGACCAGACTCACAGTTCCGCCCACTCCCTCCTCCTCTTCTCGATCTTGGCTCGTGCTCGCTCCGCCTTCTCGGACGCCTTGCGTAGTTTCTCCGCCTGCCTGCCAGCCAGCGTGCTGCTCCCGACCTGTGGACTCTGCCTCGGCAGTACTGCTGGCCCGGCTGGCTCTGCTGAAATAACACAGCACACACACACACGCACATAATAACACATGCACACACACCCACACATACACACACCCACACATATTCAAACGCATGCAAATACTACACACGCATACATATTTTACACACACATGTACAGTTTGCGAATTAGAAAAGAAATATCGAGACTCCTTTTGAGTTTCACCTTAGAGCAGATCCATCTCACCAAGAGCCATATTCGATAATATTAGCTCTAATGTTAATATCTGTGTCAGACAGCAACCACACACCCCCACTGGCCCTTGGCCTCTGACCTTTGATGACGTCATCGCTGGTGTTTTTCCCTCCGCCCTCGGCGGCCTGCTGCCTCTCGGCCCCGGGGCCCCCAGCCTGTGCGGCCGGCCCACGCTCACTCGGCTCCTGGGTCTTGCTGGACAGGGCCAGCAGCCTGTAGGTGCTCAGCTTATGAGCACTGGCAAACGCTGAAACTGTCACAGTGTCACACTCCAGCGAGTCCCAAAACCTACAGGGAGCGAGCGAGAGGAAAAGACAGAGAGAGACAGAGAGAGGAAGAGAGAGAGAAAATGAAAAGTTCAATATGCGAAATGGGGAGAGCTTTGTGTTGTGGTTTTGAGCAGGTTCCTGAGAGGCGTGCCGGGTGAAGCACCTGCACTGCAGTTTGTGGAGCCCAACGCGGTGTCTCTCCTCCTCCCAGGCCAGCTCCCGCCTCACCTCCCTCACCCGCTCTGCCGTCCTCCTCTCCGCCTCCTCACGGAAACAGGGGTCCAGCTCGAAGTCCTAACCTCACCCACATACATGCAGACACAAATGAGCACACACACACACACATATAAATACAGACACAGACATGTGCACACACACAGATGTTAATTCTTTAATTTTTGTCAGTTAACAAAATGCAAAGCACAAAAAGAGAAATCTAAATAAAATTTCTCTTTCCAATTGCAAATATGAAAGAGAACTAATATGAACGGGCTGGCCCCAGGGCTAGGACACGGTCCAGCGGAGCAGAGGGGCGTCAAACACTGATGACTAAGAGGGGTGAAAGGTGAGAGGGCAGCACCGTGGCCCGCAGGCGGGCGTGTGCAGGCAGACTCTGGTTGAGCCGCAGTAGGGCCTGGAAACGACTGCACAGCTCGACCAGCCGTCTGCGTCTGTCCTGCTTTCTCAGCTCCGCCTCCCGGAGCAGACGATCCAGCTCCAGTCTCTGCTTAGCTGTCTCTATACTGCACATCCACACATAGACACACACACACACACACACACACACACATACACATGCACACACACACACACACATACAGATACACACACACACACACACACACAAAAGGCTCCTTTTAATCTCTTATTCTCTTATCCCCTCCAACTGTTGACCCTCTCTCACACACACACACCTGTATGCAGCAGGATCCTCTATATCAAGGGCCATTGGCTCCGCCTCCAGGCCTGGGCGTGGTGATGGCACCTCGGCCCGCCCCCTGCGCAGGGCATCCTCTAGCTCGTCCTCGGGCACCACGCTCAGAGAAAAGATGTTGCCGTCGGCGCCAACACTCAGCACGAAGCGACCGTCGTGGCTGGAGCGGAGCTGACGCACTCCGCCACTCTGGTTGTCGTGGAGGTTCAGGGCCCAGTATGCCCCCATAGTGCCAGGCGGCGCGTGGCCGGACTCCACGGGGTACGCCCGGACACTGCCGTCCTGCATTCCACACAGCAGCAGTCTCCTGGAGGGGCTAGGGGGCGAGAGGCGGTAGGGTGGGGTGGGGTGGGGGGGTTGTGAGAGAGCGAGCGAAGCAGATCTTAACATAACCAAGAACCATGTGGACAGATGCCCTGGGGGGGTTACTGGATCTTACTGGAAGCAGACAGAGAGAATGGGGTTGTGGTCCGCACCCTGGATGGGGAGGGAGGAGAAGGGCTCGTCACTGCTGTCTGTAGGGTCCACACCCTTCTGCTCCAAGAACTTACAGTGGTACAGGTAGCCTGAGTCATAGCCTCCCTGAGAGAGCAAAAGAAAGAACAAGAATGAGACCTAGGATGCATTTGTGTGTGTGTGTGTGTGTGTGTACATGTATACCATTGAGAGCCAGAAAGCTCCAGGCTCTGAGTAAAATATGCAGAGGGGAGGGCTGGGGGGGCTGGGTATGTAGATGGGCGGTAGCTCCGCCTCCTCCTCCTCCCCCTCGTCCTGTAGCTCCGCCTCCGTGGGCTCTCGCCCTGCCTTCTCCGCCTTCCGCAGTCTCTCCTCACGCTCCTTCTCCTTCTTCTCCTTCACAGCCTGCCTGCGTGCTATCTCCGCATCCCTCTGTGGAAGAACACACACACACACACACACACACACACACATGCTTGTATACCTATTACACCACACACCAGTGTTAAATCAGGGGCAGAAGCCACATATTAAGAAGCAAAACTTTTTACTGTAAACAATCTTCAAACACAAAGCAGCTGATGACTGTCTGACCTCAATACGTGACTTGATGCTGCGGAAACGGAAGTGCCTGATGGGAAGGTTCTGGAGAAGGTACGTGCTGCCCGCATTCACACCGCCTGAGGCAGGAGCCTCAATCTCTACAACATGACCAGTCTGACATGCAACCAACAGGCTGTTTCTCTCCTTTAAGAAGACACACACACACAGACACACACACACACACATACAAACATGCACACACACATAAGCATGCATGCAAGTAACCAAAGACAACACATCAACAACAACAGCAAGACCAACCACCAAACATGTTATTGCAACAAGCTTGACTTGACACACACACACACTGACAGACTCACATGAGACTGAGGAGACCACTGTAGACCCTGCACTGGTCCTGGCACAGAGATAAAGCCAATAGGCTCATAACTGTCTCCTACTGCAAAAAAGAAGACAGTGCAGTCCAGACTCTGCAGAGAAGGAGAGACAGAGAGAGAGAGAGAGAGAGAGGCAACGAGAAGGAAAGAGAGAGAGTGGCAGAGTTACAGAGACATATGTACATGTGATGCAAGAATCACATGATTTCTATACCATACCGCCACTTATATAAACCTCTCCCACAGTCCCTACCCCAGTAGCCATCATCTCCCCGTTGCGCTCAAATGAGATGGCAGTCACAGTTGCATTGTGGGGCTTGAAGGCTTGCTTGAGGCGCAGCTCAGCGTCGCCGGGGTGACTGCTCCCGGCAACTGCGCGGAGCCTCTGAGGATTGTACAGCTCCAACAGACGCACCACGCCATCCTCAAAGCCCACCGCCAGCATACCCTCGCCACTAGTAACCTAGAGAGAGTGCGCAGACACAGAACATACAGACCATCGATCCATTTAACAAAAACAGAAAAGGGAAAAAGAAATAGAGGAACTCGCTTACGCACCACATGTGGGGCCCAGGTCAGAGACGCCCCTCCCTGTTTAAACCGGATGATTGTGAGCTCCTTCTTAGAGAGGTAGTCAAAGATCCTGACTGAACCTGTTAGAGAAACATCATGTCTACATTCATTTGGTTCCCAGCCTCACCATACAAGTTATCTAAAAAGGAGCAATAAGTCTTTTTTCCCCCAGTGCCACTATAATGGCACCTGGTGGCGTGGATGTATCAGAGATTCTGTACTAAACCTATTTTAAACATGGCCACCCCCATGTGAGGGCTTGTTCTATGGAGCACAAAATGGTTTATTCAGGAACTACAAAGCAATCTGATTCTTCTGAGCTGCACTTTAAAGAAAACATTTAAAAACCATAATCGCTTTCATGACCATTGTTTATATATGGTAAAAAAAAAAGACTCTTTGCTGCTTTAATCCATACTTTACTGTAAGATATTCTTATAGTATCATGAAAAGTCATATACAAATGACCTACATTTTTCATTTATAACTTTATTTGTCTTTATTTGATGCAAAATTATTGTGATAGATATCCTGTACCAACGTTTTAATGGGAAAAATTACAAAACCACTAAGTGACAGTGGGCTGTAGTGAAGGGAGATGTTCCTGTATGTGGTAACATGTGCATCCTGGGTCTCACGGTCCAGTGCGGTGGTGGCCATCAGGTGACTGTGTCCAGACACGTCCATGGCCTCGATCGACCCAGCGTGGGACGAGAAAAGACACTGGGTCTGCAACAGGTGCAGACACACACACATGAACCCACCAGCACCCACTCACTGTTCACTTTACCGCCAACACCTACATTACACCTACACTGGTAGGCCTGGTGAAACTTACAGTGTTGGAGAGTGACAGGTCCAGTTTCCAAATCCCTCCATTAGAATCCTACAGCATTACAGAAAGATGGTGGTTGTTCGAGATCTGATCCTCACACACCTATCCTACTGCACCCTAGGCCATTTAACACTTGTCTGACTAATTCCAGAGCCCATCTTGAGTGCGCTGACCTGTGCGAACCAGATGGTGGAGTCCGGTTCGGAGCTCTTCACCATGGAGGAAAGGCTCACATTACGGCCGATCATCATTTCATTCATGGGCTCGATCTCAAACAGGCCGCTGTCATCCATACAGTCCGCTGTGTCAATGGTCTCAAAGTCCCAGCACTGCAATAACATAAGGGGTTGTGGGGGGATGCCATGGAATCATTCTGTAACTTAATGACTGGATGCATTTCAGGCTCACTGTAGGCCACTCACCCGGACTGCTCCGTCTGTGCCTATGGTCATCAGCTCCCCCTCATCCAGGGCAAACTGCTGGATGGTCCCGGCGTGACAGGTGCGGCCCTCTTTCCGACAGATCTCAACCTTTATTAAGCCTCCGTCCCACAGAAGCATATTTCCCCACTCTGAACCTGACACCACCTGACACAGAGAGACAGAGACTGTCATGGCTCCAGGGCTCCAGGGTTGTTACATCTGCCGCCAACAGGGGGGGTTCACGAGCCAGCGTTCGACAGAGCAATCAGCTTAATCAGTAGCGATGACCTGCACCTGTCTCTCCCCTTACTTAAGGAAGATAGATGCAGGGTCTCACTGTTGAGTTGTCTGTAGCCCTACGCTATCAAAGTCAGCCTCTTTGCCTCGGTATCGTGTTGGTGTCTCGTCACCTCGCTCTCTTGTTTTTCTGTTTGTTCGAGTGTTTCCACTCCTGTGCTCTTATCGAGTTTTCCTTCGCTGTTTGTTCCTCTGTCTAGTTATCTGGTTATTTTGGGAAGGGTTTTTTGTTTGAGGTTTTTCTCGCATGAGAGCCAGCTACTTCCCAAGGGAATATTGATCATTAACGGTGTCTGTGCGCAGCATGCATGTTGGCAGATAAAAACCTTGCCATCAGGCAGCTCCATATATCCTTCAATATCTGTCAGAGCTGTCTTCCCAAATCTTCCCAGCAAGCCTTGCAGCTTCAGACCCGTAAAGGTGTTCGTCATCTTCCAGAACCTACCCCCGAAACAGAATCAGAACCGTCTCAGGAAACAATGCCACTCAGCATACCAAAACTGGAACTAGCAAGTGCAGAGCCCTCTTAACCCACACGAATGAGCCCACACTAACTTGATGTGTCCGGAGCCAGAGGTGGTGAGCTGCCCTGGGTTGTCTGGGGAGAAGGTGGCGCGGTAGACGTCCTGGGAGAAGGCCTTACAGCACAACACCACCTGCTCCTCTTTCCAGTCCCAAAGGGTCAACATGTAGTCGGGCGCACTACCGACGCTTGCCAGCAGGTTGCCCTCGCGGTTGAAATTCACAAAGCTGTACGCTTGACCTGTCCCTCCTGTTAAATACACGAACGCACGCTGGTTCATTTCGGTGCAGGTGTATCATCTTTACGCTCATGGAAAAGCGTGTAGGAAAACCAGTGAACACTACACTGTGCGTTTTACAGTGGGTATGAGACAAATGTCATAAAATAGATATACATACATAAACGACCCCCTGATCTGTTTTTCTTATGTTGTCCCATCTGGAAAAAAACCCAATTGCTGTGAAAGCGCAGTACCTCTGAGGACTCGGTAGGGGCGCAGTGAAGGGTACTCATAAATAATGATGTTGGGCAGCTCGCCTTTCTCCCCCACGGCAAGGTATCTTTTATTGGGATGGGTCTTAAAGTAGAAACATAAAGGTTCTGATTCAAAACCTGGTCTAAAACCAGAATCAGTCAGAATCAGAGTAACTAGAACACACTTTGACACAAAAAGTCGACAAAATACACACGTCATGGTATATAGAGCGTTATATTGATATATGTATATCTTATCCTTTTAATGAACCACGATTATAACTGATCCCTGCTGTGAGCGGCAGATTAGTACCATAATCGTGCCGATGCCGCCTCCGCTACAGCTGCGGACGTAGCGCTGCTCTTTGGTGCGAACATCCCAAAGAACCAGCACGTTACCGGCCACGAAGGCCAATGTTCTCTCGTCCAGCAATTGCAGGTTGGCCCGCCGCTTGCAGTCATAGCCGAACGAATGCCTGGCTAGTAGCTAAGGTGAAACGATAGTGTAATCGCCACAGTTGCCACACGAGAGCAGTATTTCCATAGAAAGTGACCAGGCTTTTTTAATGATTCAAATCAATATGTGCCGAGATTGTTACTATGAAGGAACCAAAAGATTTTTGTTTGTCCAGCTAAACAGAGAGAAAAGCAGACCATAGCTTCTAGGATACGAGAGCTGCATCAGACACTGCGGGATGTTGGAGTCTGCCGTAGTAAATGCTTTCGAACCGAGTTCTTCATAGTCGTAATACAGATCCTCTGCAAGTCTCTTCTGCTTCTCCTCATCCTCCTCTCCAGCACGATCTTCATTGATCTCGACGTCTCTGAAGACCTCTACATCTAAAACAAAAACGATATAGTACAGGTCTGTATTTAGCAAGAGCCACTGTGGAAAAAAACTACTGAAAAAGCCAGTGCAGGCTCACATGCTGGTGGCTCGTTGGACCCCGACTCCGCTGTGGAATCAGTCTGGACCTCCGCACCCTGCTCATCTCCTGACTGATCAAGAGCATCCGGCTTTGCAGGCGGGTAATCTGAATAAAATAAGCAAAGAAAGCTTAGACTAGATGTGGATTAGGCCATGCATTTCATGGTTAATTACATTTTCATGGTCTATAGCCATGGTAGTTAATTGTCTAGCTAATTAATTCAACGTCTGGGATCTTCACTTTTATAATATTGACACTGAGCCAAAATATGCATGTCTGCTCAGAATACAGACTTGCTATGTAATTCATATCGTAGCTACCATACATGTTAATACGTTACTAACTTATAACTTCTGTGTTATATATGTTACACATATTATACAACTTACGTCTGTATAAGATTTACGTATGTTGGTTATCTATGTTAATTAATTTACATAATTTAGAGGCTACTTAACTAATGATAGATGGACCAAAGCACAGTTTACTAACGTTAGCTAGCTAACAATCAAGTTCATCTATCTATATTCTGCTAGAAAATGTATGTAAGAAGCAAGACAAGAAAAATATCAAACCCTCTTTGCCGAGAATTTAGAAGGCACCACTTTTATATCATTTTAAACGTTTGCTACCTTGCAAAGCCAACTCTTCAGTCATTTCCTCTGAAGAGTCCATATTCGTTAGGGCTGTTGCCTTAGCAACCCCGGGGCGGGTTCTTGTGCACGCAATGAACTCTGGGAATTGTGATTTATCAGTAGTAATTGTAGTTAACGAAAGCGCTAGTTTTGCTTGAAGAATTGAATGCAAGTAACCTTTTTTGCCCTAACAGGTATCTATCATGGTTTAAACGGTTAGTTAAAAGACTACTGATATTATATAAAATAGCGGTGTCGTAGTTTGGCTCTTAATGTTGTCAAACTTTTTTAATGTTACTTAGCTGTGGATAACTAGTTAGCTTTAGCTGCTTTGAGGAACTTCGAGGAAGATGACGTTTGGCTACCTAGTTCGCTTGTTAGCTTACCATTCCGTTTATAAACATGCTATCCTAGTTATATATTTACATTCCTCACTGCCAGCCTATAACCGATGCAGTCCCACTAGACAAATGTGTCATATTAATGGAGTCTGTTTCCTCCCTCTGTTTCTGCCAATGTTTATTGCATTGCAAAACTTAGCCAGCTTGCTAGCTGTGTTAAATCAGATTGTCCTTACTGAACGTTTGTAATGAGTGAATCTTACATTTGAACTTATTTTTAAAGTCTTTTTAATTCTGCACAGATGTCCTGGATGTCTTACAATGGAATCCCAGCCAGATATGTCTCATTTAGGTGAGTGCATTTAGGGTCACTACTGCTGAAATATGTGCCGTAATTTATTACGTAGACATTTCCGGGTGTTCGGTCCTTGCCATAATGCATAATGACAAGTATGCAGTCAGCCAGTCTCTGACCTTTCATACATATGCTGTCACGTGAAACTCTCCTGTTGTCCAACACCATGTATAGAAGTAAAACAGACGGTGAAGGCTTATCTACTAGCATCACAGAACCTCCTGGTGACATCTCTATACAACCTGGCCCCGCTGCTGGACTCCACTATAGCTGCTGGCCTTCTGACTCAGGATAACTACCAGGAGATAAAGGCAGAGAAGACTCCACAAAACAGTGCCCGCAAACTGCTTGAGATCGTTCATGGTCAGATGGACGAAAGCGAGGCCACACGCTTCATTCAGTGTCTGAATGAATGCAGTCAGCACTACCCTCGTCTACGCCGGTGGCTGTCTGCCAATTCAGGTACCGCCCCAGTCCTCCTTTAAATTTTTCCATCACTTAAACATAACCAAAGTGAACAATTATTCCCACTAACGGTTGTTCTGTCATTTTACAGAGATCCCACGAGGACCCACAGGTTTGTCTCCCTATGTGAGCTTCTGTGTGAGCACGTTCGAGCGTCTGTCCGGCTGTGCAAGTGCATGAACGTGCACGTCTTGCTCCTTTCAGAGCGGCGGCTGAAGGCTGACTTCTCCGCCCTGTGCAGCCGCCTCGGCCCGTCGGTGCTGCCCGTCTCCCTGGCCCTGTTCTCCAGCAGTATCCTCACCCAGTTTGACCTGGAGCGGATCCAGGCATTGCCCACCGCCACTGAGAAGACCCAGACCCTGCTGACCATCTGTCTGTCTAAAGGAGAGACTGCCTGCAGGAGTTTCTACACAGCTCTGTACAATGAAGACCAACACTTGGCTGAGGATATGAATGGTAGGGAGTGTGGTGGTGTTGTTAGACTAACCCTCATATGCAGGATTAGCAAGCAAGGCAGGGACGATTCTTGTATGTCTGACATGGCTGGTGCTCTCAAAAGTGCAAGGGGTCTGGTGTTTGTTTAACTTTAGCACAAACAGGTGCTGTTCTTAAATGAGATTCACTGAGCAACATTTGTCATTCTAAGTTGTTTATAGTGTGTCATACAAGCTCCACTGGCCTCTTGAGTAGCACAGAGTTTATAACTGGGTGCACAGATGTTGACTGTGTGTCAGGTTAACATTTACATGTGAATAAATATAGGTTGGTGTTCCCTGTAAATACTGATGGAATCTGCAAACAAATGTTAGACATTTGTTCTGTAACTCCACAAAGCTAAAATGGAATAAACCTGTAAATCATTTTTGTTCCTAATATAAAACCCTGATCGTGTGATAAGACCTTTGACAACACTTACACGTACCAACTACAAAGACCCAGCACCATTATTTTTTTATTATTATTTTTAAACTTGTCATATTTTTTCCCCCAGTCAGTGATTTGGTGAAGCGTCTGTCACTGAACAGTGACTCCGAGGTCAGCAACATCGCCATGGGTGTAGAAGAGACAAGAGACCAGGGTGAAGACCTGCTGCACCAGTCAGGTGAGTGCTCATTCCTTACAACCTCCAACTAGCCAGACTGCTGGGCTGTGATGGCTTCTCTTCATCTAGAAATGTGACTGTGACTGCAGGGCTGCTGCAGCAGGTGTGCGCTCAGCTGGGTGTGACTGTGGGCTCCGAGGCCCAGCTGAACGTCTGCGAGCTGGGCGTGGCGCTGGGCCTGCCCCGTAGGGCTGTCAGAGACTGCCTCCTGGAGGACGTGAGCATAGAGGACATGGCCCAGCTGGAGGCTCTGGTGTCCCTCTTCGTGGACAAGACGGGGGATGTGGAACGGCTCCTCGGCAGAGTAGCAGAGCTTGAGATACAGAGTATGTTGGGCAGCATGCGCATCAACAGTTTTTATTGTCGAATTCCTTGTATTGTCTGCATAGGGGCAAATAGAGTCGCTTGTGTCCTGTGATCTCCAGGGGTGCAGCTCTCTGAGAGGGGCTGCTCGTCTCTGCAGCTGCTACAGGAGGCTGAAGCTCTGCTGCGAAGAGGAACCAACAGCCACATCCAACCCTGGGATGACCTGCACGACCAGGATCACCTGCACAGCTCTGAGCCGCTGCATGTCGGGGACAGGAGGGACCATCGCACGGTGTGGGCCATTGTCAGCTTCCTTGTGCAGGATTGCCTGGCCGAGGCGCTGGAGGAACCGGAGCAGAAGCCCGGCGACGGCCTGGCCGGAATGCTGCGGCAGCTGCAGAGCTCTGAGCGAGTGGAGGTGGCGCTCTTGCAGGAGCTGGAGCAGTGCTGGTGGGAGGGAGGGGCCGAGAACCTGTTACAGAGTGTGAGGGTTCTCGCGCAGATGCTGAGGGACCTGTATCCTCTGCGCGATGACCTGTGGCTGTCGGCGCCTGCGGAGGGAGTTTGTTCCTGCAGACCCAGCAGGCTCCACAGGGTCACATCCTTCCAGGGCCTGACCACACGGACCATCCGGAAAGCCCTGCAGGAGATGCCTAACCCTCAAGAGTACCGGGACGTGTGCGTTTGTGTGGCACGACTGCTAGATAAGGTTGATCCACACGTGGGCACTGGTGACCTCACGGACGCCCCAGTTGCTCAAGTCACCGAACACATTTGTCACTTGCTGTCCCGACCTGCGTTTAACTCGCAGGCCTTTGACGCAGGCGTTAGGCACCGCTTGCTGACTCTGGCGAAGTTCAGCCTCGCACAGCTGGATCTGGGCCCTCTCAAGCAGCTGCACCAGGAGACCCTGTCCAGCCTGCAGGGCCACCTGCAGTCCGGCGAACACCAGGGCTTCAGCCTCTTCCCAGAATCCGTTCAGATGCTTGGCCAGCTGCAGCCACGCCTCCTCTCAATCAGCATCATCAGGGGGCCGGTCGCCATCGACGATGGGGTGGAGGAGGACTTCAGTTTCAAAACGTCCGAGGCAACTTCCTTCCTGGTGCGTCTGCGCTGCGTCTGCTACCAGGAGGGCAAAGGGCGTGTGGTGGTGCGTGAGCCGCGCTGCGTGCTGGTGTCTCGCCTCGGGGAGGAGGGCTCGCATGCGGTGCGCTGCTCAGCGGTGAACATTTTGGGAGAGGAAGACAACAGAATGTGGGTGAGAGGGGGAGGAGGAAGTCGATGGAGGGACGAACTGCAGGACGTGGCGCAGAAACATTCTGCCCAGCTCCAGGAGGAGGGCTGCTGCTTCAGGGTCACGAGCTCAGAGGCCCGCTGTGAGGTCAAGTTTAGCTACAGGGGTGGAAGACTGTGGGCCACAGCCCTGGGAGGTTGTGAGGTCATCTGAAGCCGCACCCTCTCGTTGTGATGTTCACGTCAAGTAGAGCTGGATAAGCAGGCCAGTGGGCAATGGGACGAACTCCAGTCAAAACGGTAAAGGCACCAGTTCCATTTCAAGCAGTAGCGCCAGTAACTGTGTTAAGTGTCATACTGCGGGTCATTCTGAAAATTTGCACTGCTTCAAATGCACCATATCTTCTTACAGTATTGTGAAATATGGTACTATTCATTTCTGCTCACTGTTGACTTCTATGTAATGAAGTAAACTAGAGCATTTACACATTTACTACTCGATTTACAAATACCAAAACATTTTAAGCGTTCTACAAAAACGCATGTTCAACGGTCACGGTCTCCTACCGCATCTTCCTGTAGATTTTCATTATTGTTTCCGTTCAGATTTCTTTTTAAATCCAGAACAATGCATCAAAATGATCGTTACATTATGCTCATGACATTAGCTTAAAAAACTAATTCATACTGTTACATCAGTGAAACCAGACAAAGTGTTCCATCAAGTTTATTCACAGTCAACATTAAAAAAAGAACAAAGACAGTAAGGAGTGCGTCTGCCGTTTAGGGTGGGGTGTTGCAGCCTTTTCCCACCAGCCCTCCTGCGGCAGACGTGACGGAGATCACGTGCAGTGCTGTCCAGGCCACTGCATGCGAGTAGACTGTGCAAACCAGCCTTAGGGTTTATCCACCTGCCCAAAAGGCCTCAGCCTGGATCACACCTCTTCATCACGTTTACTTTCCCTTTAGAAGAGCAGACTCCTAAATGAACAAATGTGTGTTGCGTTATGGATAGCCATGGCGCAGTATATATATATATATATATAAAAATACCATTTATGATGTAGGAGAACGATAATGGTTTTCAGTGTTACTGTATTGGTAAAATACCTTTTAAACATACAATCAAAATGTTTAAAAGGCACTTGTAATTTCTTCCCAAACATTTCTTGTTCAAGACCTGTTCCCTAACCACCAGACCATGACTGCCCCAATTAAAATACTGATGAAAGACTTAATATAGACCAGAAATGTACTGGACCAATATGAAAATTCACTTAGCATGAATTCTCAGAGGCAGATTGGTGTGAGCGTGGGCCAGACCCACCTCCTGTTCACTCCCACTGCGTGAGAGGGGTGGCCTCTCTCAGGCACAGACGCACTGCCAGCAACTGCAAGAAAGTAGGCGTGATTAACAGGCTCGCAAACAGTTCAGAGTTTTTCTTTTCTTTCCCTTTTTATTTTTTATAAACTACAAGCTGCTACTTCCCCTTTGGTCATTTTGCAACTGCTGATAATTAGAACAAAACAGTGTAAAGTACTTTTCTTCTCTCATTAAGAACAGCTAAGCTGGGAATAAACCGTTTATTCCAACACGGGCGATGAACGCCCACAATCACAGACACCATGTTTCAGGTTCGATATCTGTAATACAGACTTTGTGAAATGGAATGTATTCACACATACCAGCTCAAAATGAGAAGATGGTATAGGCATTCATACACACCGTGCTGGCAGTGTGATGTTGGCTGTGACACACACACACACACACACACACACACTGACCTGTGGGCGGTGCGCTGCTGGAGTGTGGTGGTATAGGAGAGAGAGGGGGAGAGGCGCTGAGGAAGGTGGTCTGTCTCTGCTGCTCTATCAGCTCCAGCAGTTTGGCCCTGGCAGCTGCACTCTGTCTGGTCAGCTCCTGCAGCCTGTCCTCCATGAGCTTCACAGAAGACACATCTACACCCAAACACTGCAACACACACACACACAAAACCATGGGTTGGAGTCGTTCTGTTCTAAACCAAATCAGGTACAGTACATACCTACGCATACGTACATACAGTACGTATTTGAGGCTGGTATAATAAATACAACAGTTAAGATGGACAAACCAGAGCAAAAGCAAACTATTATTCATTTGTTAGGTCAGATATTAACTGATATTAAGATTTCTTTTATGGAACTATACAAATTATACATGACCAGCCATGTATAATTTCAGAAGGTTGATCCATACTAGTTTACTGAAAAGCACATTGCAAAGGTGAGCGTGTGACATGTTTGAACCGTGATTTGTTCTTAGTAGTGCCGAGTGTTTTTATTTTCCAGCAGTACTGAGGGTTTATTTGGAAGTGCTGGGTAGAAAAATAACCCTTCAGGGTTTTTTTTTCATCCTTTGAGAAGCAATGTTTAACTAAATAAAAAAGTTTATAGCACATCAGAAAAAAATCTTAACTGGATTTTTCATTTTTGCACCAATTTGACTTTGGCTCAAGGTTCAAGATGAACTGTTCTATAAAAAAGCAAGCAATTTCACCTGTTGTGTGGGTTTTTGGTCAGTAGGTGGCAGTGCTTGTCTGTCCATAGTGGTGACTGCAGACAGCCTATCCGTACTCTTCTCACTAGAAGCTGGTGCTCCAGCAGAGGAGAGGTGGGACTGGTCCAGCTGCACCCGAATCGCTGCATTTTGACGGGTCAGCTCAGCTATCTGCTCTAGCATGGCATCGTGGGACGGCTGGTCTGCCAGCAGGGCTGGACGGGGCAAAACGTTGATGGGAAGGCTGACAAAGGAGGGAGGGGTGCACGAGACGTCTGACTCCTCTGTCGAGCCAAGATCTGCTGCTGAATTGGAGCCCTCATAGTGCAAAGAGCGGGAACATGCTGTAGAGAGACAAGTCATTTCAAGAGCTTTAATCTCTCCTTATCGATTTAGAAATTTCAAAATTTGTCCAGATCACACAACAAAGTTATCAATTGCTGCATGTTATACTCACCTGGAGGAGGCGCTCTGGTGTCTCTCTGGCGTGGAGGAGAGAGCAGCACAGCAGGAGAGGCAGAAGTCTGCTCCTGTAGGTCTCTCTTAGCAGACACGGGCTTTAGATCAGCATCTGTAAGGCCACGTCACACTCGTCACTCACATGCCCAAATGACCGACTCTAAACCTTTATTCAAGACCATAAATCGGTTTTTGATTATCCGATTAGACCAGAATAAATGATAACTGATGTGTACACAAGACAGTGTTAAAAGGCAAGTTCATGTTTTTTCAGTGAAATAAGCACATACATTTCAATCAAACAGTCAAATAGATATTTTTATGAAAAACTTTAATTTTATGCCAATGCAAACATCTCAAGTGCTACAAGTGTCTGGGTTGTCCATTAGCTAAACATAATAGTGTGCATTAGTTACCTGTCACAGCGCCCTCTTCTGGTTTGAACAGTCTCTCTGCTTCTGCTTCACTTTCCAGCCCTCCCAATGCAAGGATCACCACGTCCAGACGCTGCTCCAGTTCAGTTATCTGCTCCTGAAGACTTGCCTGTGTGAGGAACGGAGATCCACTGTTCAGTTCTGTGCACCACAGACTGTTGGTCATCACAGGGCAATTACAGTCGTCATTACTTAGAGAGGTGTTCACCTGTAGGGCGGCGCTCTCCTGCCTCAGTGTGAAACACTCAGCCGTGAGGGCGTTGATCAGACTCTTCTGCTCCTTCACCTCTTCTTCCAGCCTTCTCCTCGCCTGCATCTCCTTTTGCACCTCCTCCTCTCTCTAAGACATGAGCAGAGACAGTTTTTACACAAAGCACTGCAGCAGAAACGCAGGGGTCGGCGTTAATCGATACGCTGTGCCGCAGCGCCGTCTTAAAGAGGACAGTTCCTCACACGTCTGAGGTGCCTGGCGATGCGTCCCAGAGCAGCCACCAGTGCGATGGAGAACCCAGTGAGGCCCCGGCCATGGTGCAGCTCGGGCTGCTGCGGAGAGCCCAGAGACCCCTTCGGTTCCAGGCAGAGCAACTCGGTCTCCACCTGGCCCAACATATCCTGCAGCAGCTCCAGGCTGGACAGGTTAGTGCTCTGAGAGCTTAGTCCTGAGCCGTCCAATCCAGTGGCGTCAACAGAACGCCCCCTAGTGGTCCTGGAAACCTTGCTTTTACCATCTGAAAGACATACAATGGTTCGGTTTAATCGATTTTCTATCCCTCCACCATTGTTGCCAGTATCTCCAGCATAAATTACGCCTATACACCCAGAACTATCTTCTCAACTTTAAATATTAAAAAAAAAACTCATGTAAACGCATATTGTGATACAAGACATTCTCCTGATAGGAATTTCACTCCACCTGACTGAGAGGAAACAGTTTCGGGGTTGAGGACTTGGGTGACAAGAGTGCTGGACTGTCCCAGGTCTGACTGTCCCGGTCTCGCCTTTAAACGCTGCACAGCTATTGTCGCATTCAGAGCTTTTCACGATCAGGGACATAAAGACAAACAGTAAAGTAACTATTACAAACTAACGCTATTACACGTATACAGTGTCTTCAGTCAGATTACACCTGCAGTAAAGGCGAGCGTGAATGGGCCTGCCTGTACCTGCTTGGTCTCTGGAGCTTTCCGAATCAGAAGCAGCCTGGGTGTGATTCTGCTGCTGGTGTTGCTGGTCTGTTCTCCAGACAGGGAGCTTGGGTTTACATGTTTTCCTCTTCAGTCTAGAGCACATTACATGACATCATGTTTGAATGGTCCTTAGACAGGGCAAGTTTCACTAATGAGTGTATTCAAGGCAGGTTGGCAAATATTAGTACCTGCACGCTTCACTATTCAAGTTCAGGGAGGTTTCATCATCATCATCATGCTCCACAATAGAATCTTCAGATTCATTTAAGGCCTGGAAAAAAATAATTCTACAATTTATGCCTCAAAATAAGGATGCTACATTTAATTACTAACAAAAGTGACCAATAATTATGGGTGTTACTACTGAAGCACAGGCACCCAATATGGTTTATTACATGATGCAGGAGTGTTTTTTTTCCAAACCATGTTCTGCTTGTTCATATATAGGACTATTCTCACTACAAAAGAAAAGTAACTTCGACAAAAAAAGAAGAATTTCATTGTACCTGTAACTGTTAAACATCAGTCATCATTTACAAAACAGACATTTAAGGCATGTTTATTACGCACACACCTGAAAAAGACAATCACAGTACCTGCTGATCCATCATGGACTGGCTGAGAAGTGAGAGCTGTGTTGGTGGGTCTGGCTTCTGCAGTATGGGGAGTTCAGAGTCTGACTCATAGTCAGGAACCATGGTAACACTTGGAAACCCTAAAACACACAGATCTGTGCTCTGAGAGCAAAGTCCTAAACCATCCAACTAAAGGTTTCAATAGAGCACCTCCTAGTGGTGCCACACACACACACACACACACACAGACAGACAGACACTTGGTACCTGTCCGTCTGCGAGGAGCATCTCCAAACAGATCTTTAACCACAGCCATGGCTCTGTCTGACCGCATGAGAACATCCTGCAGCTGGCACTGATCAGAGAACACCTACACGGACACACACACATGCACACTGCTGCTCAAAACACAACAGGCCTTTCCAAGTGCTTTTGACAAGCCTCCCCATTCAGATGTTCTTAACATGCATTTTCACAGATGAAATACACAAGGAGATCCTTGTAGCACATAATAAATGTTAAGAGTGTTAAGGCCATCATACAGACTGAGCATTGCATGTACCTCTTTGATGATTCGGAGTCTGGTCTGATCTAATCCAGTGGGGCTGGCCGGCTGAGACTTCCTCTGCGCACGCTTAAGCGCTTTCTCTCTCAGTTCCCACTGCGCGACCACTCGGTTACGGGACCTGTGCATTTCGTGGCGTTTGGACTAAAGGGACCAAGACAAAGCGAGCACAGTGCGTTCGTACCACACACCTTAATAATAATTAATAAAGACGCATACTTTTTGAGAAAACGTGACATCTTACCACTTCCTCTGGGGTAGCTTTGTGTACTGAGAGGTCATTTACTGTGCTCTGAATTAAATGAGATTTTTAAAAAAGTTAGACGGAACAAAACAATCGATACCATGCAAAAACATAAGTTAAAACATCACCTACCACCCATTCCTTCTTCGGAATGGATGATTTCTTAGTTCGCAGGGGTCGCCGGTTAACTCTCACGAAGGACATCCCCTCACAACATAAAACATACCCGAGTCAACATCAGAAATTTGGCAGACCACCTAACTACAACTGTCAAATCTGTTAGCTCTCTCCGAGAAAGTAAATTAACTTAATCAGCTATATCGTACATTCTAGCTGCATTTAAAAAAAATACCTAGCTAGCTAACAAAATAGCGATAGAAAAACCAGCTAGCCAGCTAGATTTCCAGTTAGCTAACAATAACACCAAATGTAATTTTTACTCATAACTTTGGCTACATTCTAGCAAGTGTGTCACAGCTAACAGTTACATAACATAGCTAAGAAAGGCTGAGCTGCATATTTAGTTAACGTTAGCTAACCAGCTACCTGGTATTAAAACTGTTCTGTTGCCCCGAGAGTCGCTTGTCCACCAACTTCAGCGGTGACGCTTAGCTAACCGTGAAGAAAACAACAGCAGACTTTTTTAAAACCGCCGCCAATTGCGCTGCCTTTCAAAACAAAAGCCCCAATCGCCCCAACCGCCAATGCTCAGATCTTCAGTTAGACGTAGCCGACTTCTAGGCACAACTCTCAGATATACAGGGGCAGAGGACATCGTTAGAATTTTTTTTTCGGAATTTGCACTTTGACAGTTGGCTTTTGTGGTATCATACAACTCGCCCCCCTTAAAAAAATCATCTTAATGCTATCTCATCAGCTTCGAGGTTCCATCTTCTGTTGTTTATTGTTTTTGACAAGCAAAAGTTTAAAAACCGTAGCCACCTTTATTCTATTATCTTGACTTATTTAATGATAGTGTGTAATGTCAAACTAAAAAAAAGACAGCGCACTATACAGAGTCCACATCAAAGGGCACAAGATACCTTATTGCATTCAATACATTTAGTCATTGGACACATATCTTCATTGTTTTAGCAAACAAGGAAATATAAGTAGCCTACTTTCTGGGCAAGAGGTAATCTAGGCTAACTCCATTTGTCATTAAAGTCATTTTGTCCATCAGGTGGTGGTGTTGGTTAACATCTAGCCTAAAGGGCGCTTCCTTTCTTACTGAAATACCCCTTAAGGAACACTAGTGTAATTTGTCAAATCATTTGTAATTAGTGACGCCGGTGAAAGCAATTCATCATTTAAGTCTGTCTTTGCTGGTCTATTCTAGTAGGATATCAACCTCGGCACAATAGGCCTATGAATTTACAGGAGACTAACTTTTTGTACCTTATGTAGGAGGCTAATCCTTCATACGAGATTACCCTTTAACCTACTCAATGTTGAAATTTAAATTGTCGAGGACGGTTCGCTTAAATCTGATATGAATTATCAGTAGCATTTTAAATAGATTGTATACATGAATACAATATATAATTAATTAACTCCATAGTATTGAATATCTTATATTGTTCTTTATTAATAAAGAGCGCGTTCGTTGATTGTCTTTACCGCATGGGGACTTTTGTCCTCAAGAGTATGGGCCGGGAACTATACCGTGACACTTGTTAGCACGGGCAGTTGGCAGAGTTTTTAAAAGTCCAAAAAAAAACATAGTGTAGGACACCAATGCGCAAGCGCTTTGAGTAAGTAGCCCACCTCCTGGATGTTAGAAATACCCTCAGACCATCAGTCCAGCGTGCGGTTCTAACGTAGAGAAAGGAGGGAGCTGTTTGCTCTCAACTTCTTGGTAGATGACACCTGAGAAATACTCTATTGAATTAGAAGACCTCTGAGGGAGTAGTACCGCATGACATGGATTAGTGAAGAGAAAACCCTAACTTGCTTGTCTGGTCGAAAAGAAAAGGATTTCGTGAGAACGCATGCAGAGATTGTGCGTGTGGATTACATGCAACGTCGGTGTTGGTTTCGCTGTATCTCTGGGGAAGATATTTGAGAAGTGTATTTTCAGGAGACCTGGCCTTCATCGCTTCCGCAACGAAATTCATAATGAAATGGATTGAAGCGCAATTTACCTGAGGTCTCAAGAGTCTGTAATAGGCGCATTGGATATACGGATTTTTAACCCTCTTGCTTGCAAAAAACCTCCGTACGGGCATTCATCCTCCTTAAATAGCCTGTTTCAGCCTTTCATTCAAATTAAAACTGCTGAAAGTCTTGCGACGAGTGGAGGATACCTGTGGATACTTTAGTAACTTGTGGATACATTAAACTTCTCTTGGAATTTCTGTCAAATGACATTTTTAAGGTCATTTCTTTGGTTACTTTTAGGCGTATATCCTCCATTAAACACATTTATTTGTCAATTAACATACTTAGCCGGGGCAAAGGAACGGACCAAAAAGTTTTTACTCCGGAGACTATCTCTGGTGGCAGGATGCAACGCATGGAATTCCCAATGGCCGTTGCTGTGGTTTTGACTCTTGTAACTATTATTAACGTTAAGGCGAGCGGAGAGTATTGTCATGGCTGGCAAGATTCGCAAGGTTCCTGGCGAGAAGGTTTTCAGTGCCCGGAGCGCTTCGACAGTGCCGAGGCTATCATCTGTTGCGGAAAATGTGAGCTCCGCTACTGTTGCTCTAGCACAGAAGCCCGGCTGGACCAGGGGACCTGCGATAATGACAAACAAACTCAAGAACCAAACACTGGAAACAAGGACAGCAAAAACACAGGAGCAGGTAATAATCACGTTATACTTGCTGTCATTCCATGACATCCTGAGGCCGCAATGCTCCTGTCTTCCTCTGTAACTGAAGTGCTGCTTCATCACTTTTTTAGATGGGCCGGATTGTTTTAATTAATTTACCCTAGTAAATCACCAGAGCAGATACTATAGGTGTAATTGTAATATTATGCCGCTCTACGCGGTGCCATTGTTAAAAAAAGCAGCTCTACTTTAATATAATTTAACTTGATCCAGATTGGTTAACTTAATAGTTTATAGTACATAAGTAAACATGTATCCTTGTGTGGACGAGTAATTTATCTGCATAAGCTTATTTTATAAATTTACCCCTTCGGGCGCTGTGTTAGAAAAAGTTTCTTCAGTGAAAATAAGTCTCGAGTTTCATGCGTCGGAGATAGATAATAAAGGGGTGATCTCAGTTACTTTCTAACTGCTTAACGGTATAATTGTTGCATGTTGCATAGTTGCGCTGGATCCGACAACTGCCTTTGAATTAATCGGCACTTTGGAAAGTAACCGGTCACTCATTCACAAATGGCAAATTGTGCTGCGTGGTTATAAATAGCACTGTTTGTTCTAGCAGTAATGCACGCACAACGCCAGAACTGCCGCGCTCGGGCTCAAATCTCTGTCCTCACGAGGATCAAGTTTGGACTTGACCGGATCCCCATAGCGACGCTGCTAACAACTCGTTCATAAAACACCATGTACGGCTTTTAGAATAATTTCTGAAGACTTTATGTAAATCCACAAACCTTTCTTTGTTATTTAAACATTAGCCCCTAGTTTGCTTTCTACACGATTACCGTAAATTGGCTATTTCTCTCAGTAGACTTTCTTGATTCTTATCTCAGTTTGGAGAAATTCCGTCCACGGTGAAAGTGGACAAAACGCTTGTACAGGAGATTGTTTTCCCCCAGTCAGTAGACCGCGCGACAAATCAAACAGAGGGATTCACAAGGAGGAATAGCTTTACAACCACAAACACGTACATCACAGTGTTTTTGCGAGGGTTTGCAAGAACTGCGCAGATTCCCCGATTTCAACCTTAGTAGTATAATAACAGTGAAATCTGAACCAGCAAACTAGTAAAGACTAAAAATGGCTCCGAGAAAATCTCAGCAAGAGGAAACAGAAGACAGCTGCGGTCTGCAGCCATGGACTGTGACACACTGTCTAGCTAGAGACTGCTGGTCCCAAATGAACAGAAATGTAACAGGTGTGCACTCATATTATGAGACAGCACCTTTTAAGGATTATACGAAGGCTAGTGTCTCCTTACACTTTATCAGAATACATGACCATAAAACCTGTTGGTTAATGCTGATTTAAAACTACATATTTGACTCCTGCCAAATCTTTCTTAAAGTGAGTTTCATGGACTGCAAGCGTTTGCATCTGCATTCAATGACGTGTTCAGAGTCTTCACGTCATTCAGTAACAGTTATTGTTAACACAAGGCGTTGGATTAAGCTGACTGGACATTGTGACTTGGGAACAACAGATTCACAGAGACCACATTTAATATAACAAGTGTCCTTATTTTTTTTTTTTTCTCTTATTTGTATTGTGATTGTCTGGTAGCGAGAAGCAGCATGTGTCCCATTAGCTACCACGTACTATCCTTATGTGAGCCCAGCCTTTGGCTTGCACTCTGCAGTTGCTGTGTTACAGAACTTCCCACTGCTTTTTCTAATGAGTGCTGAAAGATGAGCTTCACTCACAGACACGAGCGTTCTCATGTAAAAGAGAAACACTGCAGCAACTCTGCTACAACTGTATAGCCAAAGCTGTCTGTTTTAGATGTAATGAGTGGCACTCATGTACCAAATTAAAGATGATTGGCCTCATCGTACACACACCGAACACGATATACTGAAAATGATTCCCCCAAAAAAGCCTTGGACTAATTGCACTAGAAACTTGGGACCACAATTCTACTAGCAAACACACACACACACACACACACACACACACACACATACACACACAGGCCACAAGGGCAGAGAGGTTGCAGCCTGTTGCAGTGGATTCGAGCAGATCAAAACAATCTTAATAGGTGCTAATGAGGGCTGGGACCCCCTGGAGGTGCACTGCACATCTCTTTACTTTCTTGCTCCATTTCCTTCAATCACCTGACCTCATGGGGTCCAGTCAGCATTTGTGTCCTCCCCATCTGAAGTTCTGAAGAGCATTCTCCCCTTTCACACCTAACATTCCCCTGCACTGCTTCTGGTTAGCGAGATTACAGGCCACAACCCCCCCACCCCCAACCCCTACACCCCCCCCTTGGTGGACTTGCCTGTTAAATCCAGTGGCTGCCAAGGTACTGGTACTCAGTGAAGCAAGATGATCACCAGCTTTATTTACACAGTGATGATAAACAAACCAGTGCAGATGAAATGCAAATACAAATGCTTAATTGCCAAGAAATCAGTCATGGTGGGGGCTGGGAGGGTGGGGGGTGGTGGTGGGGGGGCGGTTGGAGGCTCCAATGAGAGTTAATAATCACTGAGACTGTTTTAGTCACACAATATTTAATATTAGTCCAACATAAAGATTTCAAACCTGCTGTATAGTCCATGGTCCAAATGACCTAGATTTAATATTCACATTCATAACTAGATTTTCAGATTATATCCATTGTAGTATTATAAATTATAAAGGTATTATAAAAAACCTTATAAATTCCCTCTGCCCCACAATTTTTTAAGATGTACTGTTATTAGTTAGTTGTGTGCGTGATGCTGCATACCAAAGTCAACATTTTTGTTCTCCGTCTCTCCGCAGTGCCGATCTATGTTCCCTTCCTGATCGTCGGTTCAGTCTTCGTGGCGTTTGTGTTGCTAGGCTCTGTGGTTGCCGTGTGCTGCTGCCACTGTCTCCGCCCCAAACAGGAACTTGCCTCTGGGGGCGGGTCCGGGTCTGGATCTGGCAGCGGGCGTCTCCTGGAGACCATCCCCATGATGTCCAGCGCGAGCACCTCACGTGGCTCCTCCTCCCGCCAGTCCAGCACAGCCACCTCCTCCAGCTCCTCGGCCCCGCCCACTGTCTCCCGCCCGGCCCCGGCTCCCATGCTGCGGGCGCAGGCCTCCTGCTGCCTTCCACCTGACGCCAGCGTCTACGTCAACATGCCCACCAACTTCTCTGTGCTCAACTGCCAGCAGGCCACACAGATCCTGCCACACCAGGGGCAGTTCCTCCACCCGCAGTACATCAGCTACGCCCACTCTGTCTCTCCGGCGCCGGCCTTCCTGGACCCCACACAAGGGGCCTACAGGCCCTTGCAGTCCCCCTTCCCCCCACCCACCAGCATTGCCAGCGTCACCAGTGTAACCAGCCTGACCAATGAGCAGAAGCAACCTCCTGTGACCGTGTGAGGAAACGCTGGGGCCTGCGTGGCCCTCGGCCCGCCCGTAAAGGGACCCTCGTTGCCAGACGACAAGAGCGGGCTATGAAGAGGGCCCAGGCCGTGGAGGGCAAGAACGAAAGTCACATGTAGGGGAAGTGCTAGCGTGGGTCCATGCAGGTCCCTCCGTGGTGTGCCATGTTGGTAGCACAGGTCAATTTGTGTGAGTGTGTGTGTGTTCCAGGGATTCTAAGACATAACCCTGAACACTGAATGCACTCGTAATTATACAACACACACCAAAGAGAAACTTCCACCAAGTTCCAATAAACTGTCTAATATGGACAGGGGGTATTGCCAACATATGTTCAGCACAAATGAATGTAAGCTATGAGAACGTTTGTGTAACATTACTTGCAAAGCACACGTGTTCTCTGCAGCCAGGGAGTGGATACCACGTTGGTAATGCACTATGAATGTGTGACCCTGAAATTGTTTGCTTTGTATTAAATGTAGCGTATGTGTGTGTGTATGCATGCAGAGGGTGTTTGTGTAGCTTCCAAACATGTTCTTTAGGAACGTGTGTGGCTATTTGAAAGTGTGTGGGACTCATGTTGTGTGAGTGATTGTGTGGTCGTGTGTGTGTGTGCACTGTGCAGTACATGTAGTGTGTAATGGGTATTACAGGTGGTGTAATGTGAAAAGCAGTTCAGGCTCCCAGTTGGATGCTTAAACTCTAATGAAGTGAGCACAACACAGACTGTGACGCTCCACCCCCTGACCACTGCCCTGAGCAGAAAACATACACACACACACACACACCAAGGAACTCACTCAAGATGGAAATACACGAAACATACTCCTTACAGGGCTAAAGAACCCTCTTAACAGAAATATACAAACGTAAAACTATGTGTGTGTGTGTGTGTGTGTGCCCTCAGTGTTGCCGCGATTGGCAGTCTTCAGAAGGCAGCCGAGTTAATTATGCAGTAAAAACTGTCTGCCAACTGTTCCCCCTCACTAAGTCTCTCTCTTGTGAAAGAGGTGAGTGTGTGTGTGTGTGTCTTCGTGCCACTTTCTCTCCCAGTCTGTTAGCATAAGGTACACAGGAGTAGTAGTACCAGAAGGTTCCAGAATATTTAATCTGAAGTGTGTTTCTTTCAGCAGTTAGAGGACAGCAAAACAGTCCTGAGCAAAAACTCCCTCTCAGACTGTGAGCGATGAAGCCTTACATTTTGTTGCCAAAAAACAAACAAAAAAAGCCCTTCAACCATTAACAGCAGACTTTTACCTGCTGGGGAGCTACACGATACGCTCCGATTCCATGCTACATGAAAACTGTTCTGGGACCTGTTTCTGCTGTGGGGCTTTGGAAGGATGATAAGACTTAAGGCAGAATAACATAAGCCAGGTCAACAAAACCTTTACTGCCCTCCCCAACAACTGGTCCCTCCCAGGCCCAACCAAATGGGGACTCCATTTTAGCCTCAACTGAGAAGGCCACACAGAGGCCATGGAGTCTGAAACATTTTATGTCATAGAACTGTCGGATTACAATAATGTCTGGGAGTCAAGAATAGAGTAAAATGCGTGAAAACAGGCCGCCATTTTCTTTTCATATGAATTGTATTAATTTTAATAAATATTTTAGAGTGTGATGGGTGTGGAGGAGTCGTTTGTGTGCTGCGTGGAGTCTTGCTGTGCTGATTTGTTTATGGGCTATGCTGTCAGCATATGCTGTCATGGACTCTGGTTCCATATGAACACTTGTGAGGTATGTTCCCTTCTATATTGAACCAGGAGTCTTCATTTACACACATGCTGAGGTGCTGATTTCAGATCAGTTTTCGGTGTGTCAGACCAGTGCGTTGCTGTAAGTATGGTGATAAATGTTTGTATAGGAGTTGCGCTTGGGTTCACCAGCGGCACATCCCAGCCGGCAGCACAGAAATTCAGCCTCTGCACAGGTGAAGCCAGAGGTGTGGGAATAAGACTTGAGGGTGTTAAAATACAAACAACCCGTTGGTGTCCAAAGCTGAAATGCATTTAGGCATGTTTAAACTTGGGCAGTGGAAAACAAACCACAAAATCCAACACAGACACACACATGCACACACACACACACACACACACACACACAAACCTAGTAGTAACTTGGTCCATCCACACTGCTCAGAGGATGAATGAGACACTCAGGAAAATAAGATAGAAGAAACCACAATAACTGCAGTAAGTCTCCTGTCTGTTTCCTGAAAGTGGAGGTGTGTATTCTTGGCATGTTTCTATGGAAACCCAGGAGTTGGGGGGGGGGAGGACAGAGAGGACATTTGAGGAGACATTGGAAGGGGCTGAAATGGATCCATGCATCTCCTGCTGAGGTGGAACGAGGTTAGTCAAGGAGTGGGAACGGATTCCTCTGAGCCGGACGAGTTTGGGCTGAGTCCCGGAGGCTGAGTGTGCGCGTCTCAACACCAAGAGCATATGGACAGGGACAGGGTTACACACACATACACAAAAATGCATGCATCACCGCACTTAGAGCAGTACCTCCACACTGATCCTGAATACACACACATACACAGGTCATTCACATTAGACATTCACATTAGAATCCATTTCTATCAACATAATCATCATAATTCAAAAACATCAGTCAGCACACACTCATAATTCATACATTATGCAGGCACTTGAGGTGAGTTGGGTGGTCTCTCTAATTTCACACACACATTCATAAGTCACACACTAGTAGTCTCTGAGCACACAGATGTATAATGTGTTCTTTGGACAGCGTGCAAATTTAAGGCGTCCCGCGGCGTCTAAATGGAGGTTAAGATCTACATGTGCTCTGAATGGGTTCGTCAGATCCCTGCTTTTCCTCTCCATAATCTTACGTCAACACCTCTCCTCGGGACCGCTTCCTAACCCCCAACGCCTGGATCGCCCCTAGCGCAGCTTCCAAAGAGCCGGAGGGGAAAGAGCCAAGCCCCACCAGCTGAAGTGTCCTTACAGAGCGGGAAGTGGATCCTTCAGTAATAGACCGGGCCTCTGATTTCATCGTTTTGCTTTGCAGAACAATCACCAACTGTCTCTGGCTCAACCCTGGAGTAAAGCTCACCTTTCCTACACCCCCCCCCCCAACCCCCCCGGAAAAACATTTCTCCTTGAACCGTACATCAGACGTTCATGGACAGAGCGTTCTTTCAAACAGCATATCAAAGTTCTTTTAAAAAGATGCAGTTGGTGTTAATTAGGGAGAAGTTCCAGGACATAGTTCAGGGTCCTTAGTATCTGAAGCCGAGGAACAAGAACAACCAAGACTTTTGATTTTGAAAGAGAAATGACACAGAGACACAAGTCCAGTTTATTTGTATGAAACAGGCAGAGAGGCGTCACTATGAAGCGTTCACTGCTCACACATACTCGTCCTGGATCCTCCAGAGGAGCAACAGAGAACGACAGAACAGGGAAGAATGAGGGAACAAGGAGGTGTGTTAAAGAGGAGGAGAGGGGAGGGGAGGAGAGGAGAGGAGAAGGGAGGGGAGGGGAGGAGAGGGGAGGGGAGGGGAGGGGAGGGGAGGGGAGGAGAGGAGAAGGGAGGGGAGGGGAGGGGAGGAGAGGGGAGGGGAGGGTAGAAGAGGGGAGGGGAGGGGAGGGGAGGAGAGGAGAAGGGAGGGGAGGAGAGGGGAGAAGAGGAAAGAGGAGCAGAGGAATCAGCTCCTGTCCACAGGAGGGTTTGGAAGGAAGACAGAGAGACCCCAAGTGATAGAGGGAGTGAGAGAAAAAGAGAGGGATGGTGTGTGTGAGCGTGTTGGCGCTGGAGGGGCGGTGAGTTTGGGGAGCTACACACCGCAGGGAGGAGCAGCAGTAGGGGTTCTGCCTCAGTGCCATCACTGTATTCTTTGGCAGTGAGCTCAGGGGGTGGATGGAGGAGTGTGTGTGTGTGTATGTGTGTGTCAGCTCCATCTACTAATAGAAAGGGTTAGTGTGAGGTATGACTAAGTCAGACTCATTTTCACCACGCACGCACGCACACACACACACACACACACACACATACCTGGGCTCTGAAAAAGGAATTCCTCCAAAGTGAGTGTTTGATGTTTATTTTAGAGTGATCCCACTGCATTGCTGTTGATGGAGAGGCTCCAAGCTCAAGAGACAGATGAGAGAGAAGAGTAGACACTCAAGACAAACACACACGCACACATACACACAATCTTCTACCTTCCCTCACACACATGTTCACAGACACACTCAGACACACACACACATATATATAGACATTCAGACTTGTGTATACACACACATGCAACCTCACTCCTTTACATGTCTACATGTCATTACCACCAGCACACTTAAAAATATGACAACAGATTTGCCATACGCTAAGGAGCAAGGTAAATAGCCAACACACACACACACACACATACAATCACACACAGACACACACAAACACATACAATCAAACATGAATAACGCACATGCATGTCAACATCCACAGGGCTGCGTGTTGCAATGTGATACAGAAACGAAACATCACTGCCTCCAATTTCCATGCATCAGGATCTGTATGCTGACTGGCTCCTGGCACCCATCCATCGCAGCGTGCTGCATACTGACTGGCCGATCTGTTGTGAAAACACTCCCCCTCCCTCCTGCCCAACCCACTGCCCATCCCACCACCCCCACCCCTGATCCAATCACAATAGTCCTGCCTAGAAAGGCATGGTAACGTGTAGCAAGGCCCAAGCACAGCGCAGGCCCATGTTCAACTCAGTCCACTCCACTTCAGAGGTCCAGTAAGGCCACAGCAGGCTCACCCGGGGAGGGGCGTGTCCTGTAAGAAGTCTCTGTCGGCTGTCGCCTTGGCGACCCCGCATCACTACAAGCTGGGCCGTTGGCGGGTGGTGTCGTAGGAGCGCACAACCTGGGACTGGGACACCACCCCATGCTCTTCTTGGGAAAAGGCGTAGCCATCTGCAGAGGACGAAAGAGAGAGAGCGTCACACGCTTGCACACACCCACCACGCGGGACCTTCGAGTCCGTTTCAAGCCGAGCTGCACTTACGTGACACTGTCTGCTGCACTGAGTTGGAGCGCCCCACACTGGAGGGCGTCTTCCTGAACACCCGGGTCAACAGGTGGGCTCGCTCGTTCAGACTGGGCCGGCAGAGAGGGAGAGGAAGAGGTTAATTGCCAATCAGGGTACAGGACTGCTGACATGCGCTGCCTCCAATCACAGGACAGAGGAGGCAGAGAACTAGAGAAGTTAGAAGTTAAAGCACAGCAGGGAACTCTATGAGCTGGTTTTAAAGACATAAACGGATCGTTTCACTGTTTAGGAAGGTCAATCTGAGATTAAGCATAAACTGTGTCCAAAAAACCAGCCCAAATTGACAGATCAGAGATTAAATCAAAGGGCATACTTCACTGACTGACATATTACCACCAATCCTAAAGCACACTATTGGCCTATTCCAGCCCTATGCACGCACTTAGATCAAATACGCTTTGGGTGATTACCTTAACAGAACACAGAGAGAATCAAAGACACACACTCATAAAGAAAATATCACTGAACCCCGACAGTAACTCTAAAATTCCAGGTCCGCTCAGAAGCGGTCCTCCTCAGAGATGCATGGCAATTTTCCGCCAACGCCAGCTGTGATCCTCCTTTTTTAACGCTAAAAGTACAAAATGCATCAGCGTAACAATGACATACGGACTCGTATTTATGTCCTCAATAAGGAGGCCTCCCATTTCAGAGGGAAGGGTGAAGCTCGGAGCTCCAGCGCCATTGCCAATCCCATTGCTGAAGTGGAACCCAAGTGGGCCTAACCCCATCTTCGATAAACATAAGGCCCAGTCTATGATGTCTCCCCGTAAATCAGATGAAAGCGATCAGACCCCCCCCCCCCCCCACAAAATCCCATCCCCTGTATGAATGAAAAAAAAAGTGCATGATCTGAAATCCAGTCACAGTGGAGGATGGCCAAGTAGCTCAAGGTTAGGTCTGTAATGCGCGGGGGATGGGCTGGGGAGGGGGGGGGCGGTAGGCGGGGCCATGTTGTCATTGGGAGGGCCCGTTGATATGTTTGGCCCCCACTACTACAGCTCTCGGCAGCCGTGGCCGAGTGTCGACGGGCGGCCAACGAAAACGCCGTCTGCTAAACAGATGAGTGGCCGACCGAGACGGAGGTGATGGATGGATAAATAAAGAAAGAAATAAACGTAAAAGGAGCTCGTTCGTCCTGCATGGGACAGTGGACAGGGACATTCAGGGACACCTGCCATACGGGGGAAGGGTCACTTTGTTTACGTCACATGCTCCTCCATTTTCTGTGCTTGGCAGACGAGCTTGCCTAGAGAGACGTATGTATATTTATCAGTATGACAGTACGTGAGCTCCTTGGAAATCAAACCTGTGACCTTGGTGTTGCCTGAACCTGCTTTTGCAGGTGAGACACAGGAGTGCACACAAGAAATGACTCATTCATGAGCCTGAGCCCTGGGGTCAGGGTGACCCCGAGGCTAACCTCCTAACACGAGACACTTCCTGTGCCTGTAACCTCCACCTCACGCAGCACTAATCTCCAGCCAATGTTTAATCATTCAGCAGGCCCTGGGGTCGGACCCAGCACAACAGCCTACGCCGTTACCCTTTGCACAGCTGACTGTTTAACGAGCCTAGCTGAGGTTAAGCGGACTGATCCCACGAACAGCGCAGCGAGTGTAAGCCAGGCAGCGAGACAACAATCCCTTCAGACTAGCAGCCAGTTCAACAAACTACTCGCACAAAAGCCCCATAAAACCCAGCACGTGTTAATTAACGGTAATTCTAACAGAGACGAGGGCTAGAACATCATTCAAGGATCTCATGCTTATTTGATCTACATTTTACAGGAAACACACCACACAGGTGGATTCTATTCCACAGACAGAGACAGAGAGAAACACACAGGGACACACAGAGGATTGATGGACATACACCGGCTTCTGCGTGTGTGCATGTGCATGAACACGCATGCACGCACAGACGCACACATCTACGAGTCCAGAGTTCCACACACCCAGTCCTCACGGCTACTCGAAGACGACCGCCTCATGGCCGCCTGGCAGCGCAACAACATTCAGGAGGAGAGAAACCACAAACACAAGAGACACACGTCAGATGGAGACGAAAGAAAAAGGGAGAGGGTGGAGGTGCCTCCATGCGTGGGTGGGTGGAGCAGGGCACACGCAGGCACCTGGGGTCTACCTGCAGGTCTCTAGCCCTGCAGTAAGTCTACACCACCACCACCACCACCACCCAAGGCCTGTGGATCAGCGGTCTGGGGTTAGAGAAACATCGTACAACACGCGGACAAAGAACACTGTGTGTTTTCAGCACATAGAACTACTTATAATGTTTTACACATCAAAAAGTTCAAAAAGAGAACAAATGTTTACATGGTTACCACACAGCAAATATTTTTCTGCACACCCAGTTCTGGTTTGAAATAAGTGTGGCAAGGCTGAATGGTAGCCCTGTTCTGATTGGATACAGTAAGGCAGAGACTGAAGGGTAGGCTTGTGCTGATTGGATCTTGCAGAAAAGGGGCGGGGCACCCACCTGCGGCCGCTGGCGTCTCTGAGCACGGCAGCACCGGGGTCCACCGCCCGCGCCTCCAACTCCTGCACCTCCTCCAGAAGAGACTTCCTCACTGTGCGCCTCCCCCTGCAGACACACACACACATACACACATACAAAAGATACATGTATTACATTTATGAATGTATGAAAATGCATATTTTGTATATCAGCTTTTCTGAAAGTGTGAGTGTGTGTGTGTGTGTGGGTGGGTGGGTGTGTTGCATGTGTGTGTGTGTGTTACTCACGCATTCCACGCCACATCTTTGAGCAGGCATGCTGCCGGCACCAGGATCAGACCCAGCCAGAAGCTCCAGCACGTCATGACACTGGCAGCCTGTAATAACAACAACCACCCCCAGCGGCAACATTAAAACAATGCCAATGCCGTCACCATGACAGCAGGTCTCTGCCGGAGACCCCCATTAACTCACGGGCCCCTTCCCTGTCGCTGTGAACAGCTGCAGTCGGACAAGGTGACCCCTGACCCCACCGCTGTGGGTGTTAACTGCCTGTTCGAGTACCGTCTCTGGGACTGACACCACCCATTCCCCCTTCTGAGCAACGCATCTGACCCTCATGACCACTTTTGCAATGTGACTAGCAATTTGTCATGCGAGACTCCACACAATACGCTTATTAAGTTCTATAAAAGTGTTTTTAAGAAGCTTTTAATGAGAGCGATAAGAATCACGACTGTTGCCAAAATCGACAAAACGAGGCCAATATTGGCAAAGACATGAAGTGAACTACACCAGTTGTGATTCTGATCATCTCGGCGGGCCTTCCAGGGGGCAGACCTGCAGTTTGGGGATCTGTGAAGATCAGACTGAGAGGAACACTGACGTTCCTTCTAGACTTGACCTGAAAACCAATCACAGGCATTTCCTGGGGCAGCTGCAGACACGCCCATGCAGCCAGCCTGCCGACGCAGACAAGGATGGTCTGAGTCGCACGTTCACACACACACACACACACAAACACACAAGCACACACACAAACGCGTGTGTATTATGGAGTGATAGAAATCATTAGGGGGGGAATGATAGAAGAAACAGACACATGCTTCTACAGAGCTTCCTGATAGCAGGAAATGAGGGAAAGAATGAAGCAATTCAGGGAGTGGAACAAAGATGAAGAGAATGTCATCTCTCTCTCTCTCTCTCTCTCTCTCTCTCTGCTCCCCTGTTGCCTCTGTTGGAGAGTGAGAGCAGCTGCAGACTTACTTGAGCACATTCCTGATTTCTGACACAAATTAAATTAATGGACACAGGGCCTACAGAGGACTCCGTCTCCCATCAGCCCACAGGCGCAGGGTCCCACCTCAACCCCGTCCTAAGTTCTCACGCACTCATGTGTACGGACGCACACACACACGTGCACGTGCGCTGAACAGTGGCAATGGGGAAACGGCACCCACGTGCTCAAATACGACGGCTCGGCTGAGCACCTCCAGAGCAGGCCGTAAAGCCTGGGACTCGGGTGACACAGGCGGCAGGTGCAGTGTCTGCTGCATGCTGGGCCACAGGGACATAAATCTGCTGGGTGCTCCAACCGTGCCGTCATGGAACACCCAGATAGCAGGCTTGCTGGTTGCAGGCAGGGGGCAACCAGGGGGTGCAGGCCGATGTGGAAGACACTCTGTAAATTCAAGTTTGCGTGTGTGTGTGTGTGTGTGTGTGTGTGTACTTGCCTGGCCCAGCATGTCTGGGGCTATGGGAATGTGCGGCCAAATGACAGAATAGACGGCGAAGAAGAGCATCCAGAGCACCATACTGCCCCACACAGCCAGGTGAGAGAACTGCAGCGAGACAGAGAGGGACAGAGAGAAGGAGCATGTGAAAAAGAGAAAGATTACAGAAGAGAGAGGACGAGAAAGAAGAAAGTTGGAAGAAGGTCACGGTCATTCTCAGGCACAGTACAGACATTCTGAATATAGACCTACTTCAGACCTACTCCAGACCTACTCAAGACAGGAGATATCCTCTCTCTCTCTCTCTCTCTCTCTCTTTGTAATAAGACACTTTGCAAGTTCTTCAAAGAGGCGGCTTCATTATAGGTGCTGGGGTGTGTGGACAGCTGAATGGGCAGGCGGTGTCGACGCCCCCCATCACACACACACACACACACACGCACACACACACACACACACACACCACACATGAAAGGGAATGTCCTGGTATGGCAGTGGAGTGTAATGGCGACCAGCACAAGCTGTAGCCTACGGCTTACAGCACAGCAGCCGTGTCAACTGTGCTGTAGGAAACTGCTGTAACCTCTCCAGCACATGATCAGTGCCAGAATGGCACAATGTCATCACCCAGCCTGCCAGACAACCATGTAGATTATACATTAACCGTCCTGCTCACGTCAAAGGCTTTTCAGTACGACTGACATGCTGTATGGCGTTCTGGGTACAGTGGTACAGTGATAGTGTATTTGTCTTTGTGTACTTGTCCGAACTGTGGCTGCTCTCAAATGGAGTGTGTGTGTGTGTTTATGGACACCTACCCTTGTCCATGCAGTGGTCTCCATCCCAGCTTTCAGACAGACTGTAACCACCACATACTGGACAAACGCAGAGAGAGAGAGAGAGAGAGAGAAAGAGAGAGAGAGATAGAGAAAGGATGAGAGGGGGATCATAAATAACAGAATGTATATACACTCATCCTGTTAATTCACTTAACAATGAACAGGGTTCACACAAGCACCAATTTAGCAACAAACCAGCCCAACTCTCAAAACAAAGCTGAGACACTATACACAAACATACACACACAACACATACACACACATGCATACACACCACACACACACACACACACACACACACACACACACACACACACACACACATGCACACACACACACACACACACACACACACACACACACACACACACACACACACACACACACACACACACACACACACACACACACACATACACACACACACACACACACACACACACACACACACACACACACACACACACACACACACACACACAGTGATATGCTTGAGAGGTACAGAAAAGGAAACCTAGGAGACAGACAGACCAAACCCCCATGAGAGCAATTTATTATAAGTTTAATGACTGGTGTCCTGTAACGTCTCCAACATATTTCACACGTGTCTCTCACTTGCACACATACACAGACACACATGCACACACACACACACAATTTTTTCTCAGTAATGAAAGAAAGGCAGCACACCCCCAAAGCTAATAACTGCAGGAAGTCTCATTATGAAAGTGATGTCTGGCTCCTGGGCCTGGAAATGTGATTTCATCACATGATCATAATCCAAACCATGCCTGAATAGTTTTGCCTGAATAGGGGGCAGTTAGGGATCATGGGTAAATTGCAGTCCCTGTAACCAAAGAACAGGTCAATATTCTGCACAGCGTTTCTTGCTTTTCAAAGTATCCCCACCTCAGTCATTTCCCTTACATTACTAGGAAATACTGACTTTACTAGGAAATACTGACTTTACTAGGAAACACTGATTTCAATTGGAAATACTGACTAGAAGAAAAGCTATTTAGAAATGTAAACCCTACGGGATAAAAATGACCACTAGTGCAATAACCCATGAAATGGCACACGGCCTCCTGTCGACAGGATATGATGTAATGATGGGTCTCTCACCGTGTAGACGATGTTTCCAACAAACAGGTAGTCGACGCTGTGGCCGTTCTCAAATGGAGTGTCTGTACACAGAGCAGCGAGTGGTGAGAGACAGACGACAGGTACTTAGACAACGTTGCAGGGCTCAACGTGGGAGGTTAGTGTGTGTGCGTGTTTAGGTGTGTGAGGGCATGTGTGTGTTAATGAATGGTCTGGTTACCGTGTTCCAGTACTTTCAGTGGAAACCAGAAGAGGATGATGGAATGGATAAGAGCATTTATACAGTGACCCCAAAACACCTGGGAGAGAGAGAGAGAGAGAGAGATGGGAGGGAGAAACAGAGAAAGAGAGTGAGAGATGGGAGGGGGAGAGAGAGAGAGAGATGGGAGGGAGAGAGAGAGAGAGATGGGAGGGGGAGAGAGAGAGAGATGGGAGGGGGAGAGAGAAAGAGAGAGAGAGAGAGATGGGAGGGAGAGAAAGAGATGGGAGGGAGAGAGAGAGAGAGAGAGAGAGAGAGATGGGAGGGAGGGAGAGAAAGAGAGAGAGAGATGTGGGAGGGAGAGAGAGAGAGAGAGAGAGAGAGGGAAGAAACCAGAGCAAATGAAGATAGTGTATTGCCAAGAAATACAGAGCCCACACAAACAGCTTCTCTACAGTTACACAGTTATACAACAGCACAGTGTCCTCCAAATTAAAGACACACACACACACACACGTGCACACACACGCACACACACAGCAACTCTCCCCCCAAAATGAATGACTTCCTTATTCTATCTCCCTGAATCTCATTATAATCCCTATGGTAACACCCCTGCTGCCCTGCAGTGCTATTTGCTTGCGCTAAACAACCCACAGACATTACCAGTCTATCGCCGAACCAGACCATCAGACCTTAACAGTCAATATGTGTGCATGTATGTGCATGTTTTGTCTGTGTTCATGTTCACTGTGTGTGTGTATTGTTATTTGCGTGTATGTTTGTGTGTGTGTGTGTGTGTGTGTATACTTGTGTGTGCGGTACCTTGGTGTTAAAGCCGTCTGCGTTTTGGGTGATGCGGTAGAGCTGTGGGAATCGTAACATGTTCTGCTGGCTACACGGCCGATCAAAGATCCCCAGAGTGAAGGGAGGGAGTGCTGTGAAGATCTGATACACACACGTACACACATGCATATACACACACGTACACACACACACACGTACACACACACACACGTACACACACACACACACACACACACACACACACACACACACACACACACACACACACACCATCTCTCAAACAGAATCTGACCGGAGAAGCCGTTCACGAAGGCAAACCACAGCTGGGTGGGGGACGGGCGTGTGGACAGAGGACAGAGGGTGCAGACAAGGACAGAGAAGAAGGGGGGGGTGAGGACAGAGGACAGAGAAGGGGGGGTGTGAGGCTCGCTCAAAGATACAGGACCAGGAGCTCTCTGGAGAAGGCATTTTTAAGATAGGATCACAATACTTTGACCCTGGTGTCGACCCTTACAGGGTTCAGATCTCACACACACAGTCACACACACACGCATGCACACACACACATGCACACACACACACTTGCCTTCCAGCATACCCCCCCTCCCACCTCATTTCTGCTATAAAGACAAAGACAGTGTGTGAACTTTGACCCTGAAAGCTCTTCTCTGCTGCAGCTAATCCTCACTAATAACCCTATACATCCACCCACACACACAGGGACCCACACACACCTACCATAACGCTCACACACACACACACACACACAGTGGGTCGTACTGTTGCACCTGCTGGCATCTTTAAAAGGGGGCACAGCTGACAAATGCCCCAACAGACAGGGGCATAACTCTGTCAGTAACGCAGCTCTCACTCTACTTAGGACCCCCACCCCCTGCACACACACACACACATACAAATGCACATACACACATGCACATGCAGACACACACACATCTCTCGGATGACAGTACTCTTGGTATGTCCTGAGCTGGATGGACCCAGACGGTCTAGATGAGGGTCAGTGGCTATGACTGTGTGAGTGTGTGAGTGCGTGTGTGTGTAAGTGACAGAAAGCAGAGACCAGAGGAGCTTACTCATCTATCACTGTCACACACGTCTACAAACAGCTGCACTATGTCTCTCTTAATGTACTTGAGGGTGTGTGGTTATGTCTTGGTGTATGTGTGTGAGTGCATATGTGTGTGTGTGTGTGTGTGTGTGTGTTGTGTGTAACACAGAAACAGTGGGTAAAAGTGTGTGTGTGTACATTGATGCACAGTGAATTAGTTGAGGTAACATGATGAAAGTTGTCCAAACTCAAGACATTTAAGTTAAACACATTCCAAAGGCAAAAGCATTCTCTGAGCCCTCTCAATTAATTCTCTCTTATACACAAACACACACACACACACACGTGTGTGTATTCATATATGTGTGTGTATATTCATATATATATTTACATATTTATAAATATATGTAAATATATATGAATATACATATATCCATATAAAAATGTTATATGTATGTAAATGTTTATTTTATATAATATATAAATCTTTCATATAAACATTTATTTTGTATAGCCAATGAAATATGCCCACCATGCACAATTTTTCCTCAGCCCATCCAAGACACACATGCACACACACACGCAAACATTTGGTACACACTTGGCAGGCAGTAAGACCAATGAATGTACCTCTATAATGTATAACACCACATTCTTATAGAAACAGTACAGGATGCATTTGGTAACACGGTTGTAGCTCCAGGCTCCATGGACCAATAACAGCTTCTCCAGGTAAGAGAACTGAAGAGAGAGAAAGCAACACACACATACACATCAGACTACTCTAAAGCTCATGCACACATGCACACATGTGCACACACACACACACACACACACACTCCAGAGTGCCTGCAGTATTGTTGTATCCGGGTGCTTATGTACTAATAGCTAACATGTGTTCCTGTGGGCATAGAGTCCATGGGGAGATTCATTTTCTATGTGTGTGTGTGTGTGTGTGTGTTTGCATATCTTGCTCTCTGTGTGACTGTATGAGTGTGTTTGTATGTGTCTACTTGATTATGTGTGAATGTGTATTCCACACCTGATCTATGGAGTAGTCTCATCTGAGGTTGTCGTGTGTACATTTATTCCTGTATTCCTGCACAAGTGTGTGTGTTTTTGTGTTTCTGTGAATGCACCCTACATCCGATATGTGGAGGAGACTGATGAAGTTGTTGCTTTCTGTGTGTGTGTGTGTTCCTCTGTGTGTCGTGTGCATGAGTGTGTGTGTTTGTTTCCGTGTGTGTGTGAGTGTATCCCACACCTGAGCGATGGAGTAGTCTGAAGAGTTGGTAGCCTGCATGCCCTCATTACCACTGATTCCCACGCCGACGTGAGCCGTCTGAATCATGCCCACATCGTTGGCGCCATCACCTATAGCCAGTGTGATGGCCTTCACATGCTTCTTCACCATGTCCACTATCTCGGACTTCTGCAGAGGAGACACTCTGTGGGCACGCACACAAAACACACACACACACACACAACATTTTCCGGTCATTCCTATTCCCAGAAGCTTGTCTGTTACGGCTCTGTTATGATCCACAATGATATCTGCAGTGTCTTTTCAGTGCTAGATTTGTGCTGATGACCATATTCTTGTTTAAAGCTCGCATTAACGCGTGTTTCATGTCCGGATCGTGTCTGGACATATTCAGTCCAGATTCCGTTTACACTCCTCACTAAAATGCGTCCACACTGTGACCAGATGAGATCCAGTTCTAACCACACATGTATCATATCCGTTTAACTTACTACTGTAAACATGTTGTCTCACCCTACTACCCATGGAATATATTCTGTCAAACATTGAAAGAAACCATTTAAAGCAGGCAGTGGAGAGCCTGCCTCGGTGCAGTAGAAGGACCGCAGCATTCTTTGGGTATGAGAGAGAAAGAAACGAAAAATTAATTCCATTTACACGTATCATATGTGGTCAAGAACTGTCTCTGACCACCTCCGAATGTGGTGTGTGCGACTGGACCGTAATCCGATCACAGTGTGTCCTGGGGGTGTTTACACCTGGCTTTACACCGGTGACTGGGTCACATTGGGATTTGGCCACATGTAAAGCCAGGTGTAAACATCCCCCAAAATGGTGACTGTGTAAAGGTGTAAAGAGCCTGTGTAACACAGGTAGATCCAGCATTCTCTCCCCGTTCTTTTACTCCACCTGTCTGCTCCTCCCTTCCATACCTGTATGGAGAAGTCTGAGGTAACGTAAGCCTGTTCCCACCGGCTAAACTGTTCTTTAACCTCTCTCTAACACTTTGTATATCATCTTTCTCTTGATTTCTGAAGGAACCCCCAGTGGAAAACATACGCATGAACTCTCTGTGGGATAAAGGAGGTAGCCGTAGATTTGTGCTGGGATCCATGATAGTGGCTCAGACACTTTTTAAACGTGGTAAAAAAAAATTCTACAACACCCAAATCTTCTAAAATCTCTTGTCCTTTGAACTTATCTTTCCCTATCTGTCTCTCTCTTTCTCACACATACACAGCTGCACTGTGTGTAGATGAAAGGTTTGGTAATGTTCTTCATGGTGGGATAGAGCAGAAAATAAGGAGTATGAAGTAGTTCTTTAAACAAACAGAACTCAGGAAGTCATGTGCGGAAAACACTAACACACACGCTCACACGGATGCATGCGAGCACACGTATACACACGCACCTTCATTCTTTCTCATGCACACAAAAACAGCCAGAGAGGATCACTGTCACCCCTTAAAGAGAGAGAGAGTGTGTGTGTGTTTGTGTGTGTGTGTTTGTGTGTGTGTGTAAGAGACTAAAAGGCTTTTGTATAGTAAGAGAGAGTGGAGGAGGAGCAGTTGAGCCTGTTTGTGAGACCTAAGAGACCACAGTCCGGATTTACACAACACCGAGGCAATTATTCCTCATCTGAGTTACACACACACACACACGCACACACACACACACACACACACACTTTAACATCTGCAAACAGCCTGCAGTATTACAGTACCTGTGCACAGGGTGCTGTGTTCTGCGTGTCAACCTTTCATTAGCGCTGTTCATTTATTTACCCCAGGCAGGTCAGAACCTTTACTTCCACATACACACACATGCATGAACACTCACAAAAACACACAAATCTTCCTCCTTCCGCACACACACACACAAACACATAAATGCGCCCACACACACACACACACACATATGCATGCGCATACATGCACACATGCACAGAAAAACATGCAAACACACACACCTGCATACAAAAGTGACACACACACACAAACATGCTCACATTCATAGGCGTGATGCCCACGTGCACGTCGACGCGTGTGTGAAGATGTGCGCTTACCTGCAGCAGATCACGGCCTTGCAGGAGAGGGCGAGGTCGAGGAAGGCCTGGCGCACCTCGAAGGAGAGGGCGTACTTCAGCGTCTGCCCGTCCATGATCAGCGCCAGCTCGTTCTCCTTCCTCAGCGAGTCCCCCAGGGACGAGCAGTGCGCTACCAGCGTCGCCCGCGTCGCCTGTGCCCCCCACACACACACGCACACACCACAGTTATTCGCTGCACATACACACACACACAGATGTGCACACCGCATACGCAGTTGTCGATTCCTGCTTTGTTATTCAGAATATATACGTATATGTCCTTACCATTCGCTTCTCTAACAGAGAGGGAAAAAGCACAAAACACACACATGCACACAAGCATATACACATACACACATACGCACACATACGCCACAAGGGCTCTAATGCCCTTGGGACCGTTATAGGGGTGTCTCGAGTGGGTGCCACAGGGATTGTTAACGCTGCAGTTTCTTTCTCACACACCCACATGCCTACAACACACACAACACGCACATCTGTTACACATCGCCCCGTCACCCAAGACACCCTAAGCTCCCACTAGTCTCCAGACACTGAACTGTGGGCCAGGATGTCTACGATGGGAGGGGGGAGAGAGAGAGAGAGAGAGAGAGAGAGAGAAAGAGAGGAAGGGAGGATGAAAGAGATATCAGCTAGATGCCACACATCTCACTGGAAGCCAAACACACGTCCGCACCACGGGGCTACAGGCAAGAGCAGCCCACCCTTACCCAGAAAGCCTTGCAATAAAATGTGTGTGTCCGTGTGTGTGAAAGACAGTGAAAGCAAAAGAAAAATGGATAACTTCTAATCTATGTATCAGTCAGCGTGTGTCTGTTCATAAGTTGTTTAGGATGTAGTTCTGTGTGCGTGTGTTTATCGTAGTTACAGGCGGTCTTTGATTGAGTTTTTGATAACCAGGAGAAAGACTAATAGAGAAAACAAACATTCTGTACTCCACAATGAGAACCATGTGGACAACACAGCATGTATCTCACTCCTCTGACACACACACACACACACACACACATACACTCTTGGTCATGCATGCACTTGAATGGTCACCGGAGCATTTTTCGAGTTTGTTCATATCAGTGCTATGGTAACCACCAGACCTTTTCCTACACCCATGACAACACTACACATACCTCATCCTGCTCTCCCGCAATGCTAGAGTGGTTAGCTGATCACAGATCAGTCTGAGGACCAGTTAAAGCAGTCCCAGCCTGGGCCGTAAGAGGCAGGCGCAGAGCTGAGATAATCCAGACAATATGAGGACCTACTAAACCAAGCTTATCATCCGTCCTCACATCAGCCCTGACAGAGGTTATCCTTCCTGCACACCTGAATTCCTCAAATGTGTGTCTGTGTGCATAAGTGTGTGAGGGCTCAGATCTATATCACATCTTTTTAATCAGGAATTCCTGTTCCTTCACCTTTCCTGTGAATGATGGGGAGGGCAAAATACCACCGGAATGGACAGATTAACCGAGATTACAGATGCCTGAGCAAAGGGAATCAGACTAGTCACTACTTATGTGGGAGTGAAGGGAGTGAAAGTGTATTTGTGTGTGCCTCTGTGTGTGTGTGTGTGTGTGTGTGTGTGTGTGTGTGTGAACAGGGACTGAAAAGTAGAACAGTAACTGCTACTAGTAATGTATTACAGGCTGTCATAAAATCTAAAACACTCATTTCCTTTTTCACCCTCTCCTGGATCTCTGGACCTGGGCAGGCATCATCAACACATATTAGCCACCGGCAGGGGGTATTTATGATAAAAACCACATGACGACAAGCTTAAAATGACCCCTTGCTCTTTTTTCTTAGTGTGGCCAGTGTCTTCTTCTGACTGGGAGCTCTGGAGCAGAGAGTTAGTGGAGGCCAAGCACCTCCACGCCTCTGTGAATATGTGAATGTTCTATGCATGATAGAGCTAAAAGATGGAATGGGACAAATTGTGCATGTGTATGTGCGTGTTGTTTGTGTATGTGTGTGAGTGTGTGTGTGGGTGTGTAGGGGGGCTGTGGGTGTGTATAATTAGCTCCACCCTGCAGTAAACATCCTAACGACTTTACACCGAGGTGCTAATGAGTCATAAGCATCCAAAATGTATCCTTCTTTTATCCAAGATGGCTTCCAACGTGGGCACCGTGACCAGAGCTCAACCATTAAATTAGCCAATCACGTTCTCTGTCTTTCTCTCTCTCTCCTCTCTCTCTCTCACACACACTCACACACACACAGATATAGACAAGCGAGAAGATAAGTTGAAATGTACACTGCATTCCTGAAAAGCATGTGTGTGGATTTAGTCTTTAGTAGACTGAGTGATAAAACAGGGAGGGTCTACGTTTAGTGTTACAGGACACAGAATGAAGTCACCGGAGTTCACATCTGTAACTGTACATGGACATAACTGTGCATGGCTGTAACTGTACGCAGCTGTAACCGTAGGCGGCTGTAACCGTAGGCGGCTGTAACCGTAGGCGGCTGTGTCTGCATCGCCGCTACACTGTGTGGCCCTTCGTAAGCCCACGTTCTCCATCCTGGACTCACACTGTGCTGGATGGGCCATTTTTCATTCGCACTCTACGACAGTTGTCAGTAGCGAATGGATTTCATGATCCATGCAAAATGTTATTTTCATTAGCCCCAGGGCTGGGAAAGGACCGGGGAACACGTTCACACCAACACACGGGGAAAAGACACACAAGCAAGTACACACACACACACACATACACATTCATACACTGGTAAGTATGTGTTCTCAGCCTCTTGGACTCATATCTGTTTTATATTTAGATAAAGGGGGAAAGTCTTCTGGCAGCGTATCACAGATCACATATCACATTCTCTCTATTCATAGACACACACACACACACACAAACACACACAACTGTAATTCTAACACTGTGCCCATAGTGTGCAACCACTAACAAATGCACCTATACAAACATAGACTCATAAGTGAGAAGTTACAGTAATAGCAACTGCTGTGACATATCACAGGTCACCTTCTGCATTCAAAGCCAGGCTTATATTACAGCATTTCTTTTTTCCACGCAAAGCAGAGGTAGGTCAAACACACACACACACACACACACAAAGGGTCAAAGCTTATAATCAGCTCTTATGCATTCACAACCACCTGGAACATCTGAGCAAACAATTCCCAGACTATATGCACACTACATACAGATGTGTGGAAGCCTACAGGTGTAATTCATTGGTACTTTCTGTGCGTGCGTGTGTGTGTGTGTCTGTATGTGCATGTATATGATGACAGAGGAACATTCTTGGATGTCATGATATGTATGCTATATACAATATAGACTTCACCCGATTGAGATGGAGCAGGACAACATCTGTGCTGTGTGTGTGTGTGTGTGTGTGTGTGTGTGTATGATGAATGAGGAGTATGACAAGCATGTTTATGGAAGCTGTGTAATGCGGGCAGTGTGACAGGAATGAGGGCAGCTGGAGAGATGGATGAAATGTGCAGCTCAAGTAATCAAACAGATCAGGGCATCTGATCCACCATCCAAACAAAAGAGCAGAGAGTGTGTGTGTGTGTGTTTGATGGTGGGTGACAAGAGGAAATTAGTGTGCGACAGAAGAAATGTGTGAGAAAGTCTGTGAGACTGTGTGTGTGTGAATATGTGTATGAGAGTGTATGTGAGAGACTGTGTGTGTGTGGATATGTGTGTGAGTCTGTGTGTGGGTACGACTGTGTGCGTGGATAAGTGTGTGAGTGACGCTGCATGTGTGGATATTTGTGTGTGAATGTGAGACAGCAGAGTGACAGATGGATCCTGTCACACAGTCACTGTCACAAGCTGCCATGTTTACCCAGGAGGCTTTGCAGCCAGAATTTGTTTTGACGAGATGTAGTGGCAAAAGGAGATCACATTACCACTTACTCATTTTCTCTCTCTCTCTCACACACACACACACACACACACACACACACCCACACACACCCACACATACTCTCATCCTCTCAGACACCCTTTCTTTCCCTGGATTCCACCTTAACCTGCTCCAAACCAATGCGTTATTTTCCTCCATACACAGACAGCGATTCTCACAGGGAGGGCAGATACACCACTGAACCAATCGCAGTGCTGCTTTTTGCAGATGGACATACTGTGTTCATAATCTTCAAAGCCCCGTGCTGCTGTGTCAAGTGTGTGTGTGCTGCATGTTTACATGTGCTACAGCATTTGTTCAGGGTCTTTCAGCAGTTGTTTCCATCCATGTGACGTCAGTTCACCTTCTCGCCTGGTACACACCCACGCACACACACACACCCAGGCTCTCTGTAATGGGGCACTGCTGGACTGCTGGAACTATACAAAACAGTGGATGTGTGTACTTGTTTTGTGTGACATCTGCAAGTGTGTGTGTGTGTGTGTAACTGGTTGTATGTAAATATGTGTGTTGATGAATGTCTGTGTGTGTGTGATTGTGTGTTTGTATGTGTCTGTATGAATTTTTGTGTTCAGTTTGTTCTGTTTGAATTAAAAGGTGTGTGTGTGTGTGTGTGTGTGTGTGTGTGAAAGCCATCTCCGTTCCTTTCATGGTGCCCTCACTAACGACACCAGACACCTTAATTACCTTCACCTGTACAAAGAAACAAAGAAACACACCCACCTTTCTGTTCCACACCCTGCCTCCTAAAGATACACACACGCATATACACATCACACACACACACTCACGTCCAGAGAGTCTTCATTGACGATGATGAGGGACATTCCATGGGTCACCAGCTTACAGGAATAAGCTGTAAAGAAAATATATGGTAAGAGTGGACATACACTCACACACACACACTTCCTCTAAGATCTGGCAGTTGTGCTTTTCTCCTTTCTGTTTGGTCTCCTTCTCTCAACCTGTGTGTGTGTGCCTGTGTGTTCTTGTAATCTGTCTCTGCTCAGTTGTCTGTATATTGCATTATCAGAGAGAAATCTATCCATTGGGGCTTTTGAGTGTCTTCTTGAATGTTTATTTCCATACACATACACATACACACACTCAAGCACACACAGACACACACACAGACACAGACACACTCACCAATGTTGATGGCAGTCTCCTGCTTGTCTCCAGTCAGGACCCAGATCTTGATGTCTGCCCTCATGAGAGTGGCTATGGTCTCAGGGACCCCTGTCTGCAAACGGTCCTCGATAGCCGTAGCCCCAAGCAACAGAAGGTTCTGAGGACGAAATGGAGAGAGATAGACAGAAAAGACAGACAGAGAGAGAGAGAGAGGGGGAGAAAGACAGCAGGACCAGGAGAGAGTGGGAGAGCGCAGGAGAGAGGAAGGGAATATTAGAAAAGTAAAGGGAGTGAGGAGGCATTTTGACAGTTTGACACACTATTGGAAATACAATCTTCCATTCCTCTGTATCTTTACCAGCCCTTCTTCTATCTCAACTGTCTCACTTTTCTGCTTTTCAGCTCTTTCCCATAATTTCTTCCCTTCTGTGTGTGTGTGTGTGTGTGTGTGCGACAGAGAGGGCATGGGGAGATAGCGTGTGTGTTGGTAACACGGTGGTGTTGTTGACTCTGGGTTTACGAGGCTCTTGGCAGACAGGGGCAGGTAATTATCCTGCTGTGGTCTCCCCTCCCCTCTCCTGCTCATCAGGGACGGAGCCTTAACACACACTCACACGCAAGCTCGCCACCACCCGCTACCTTTATTCTGCCTCCTGTGTGTGTGTGTGTGTGTGTGTGTGTACTAACATTAGAAGATGTGAGTGCAGTAATTGTCTATCCAGCAGGCTGTAGTTAACAGAAGAGAGAGAGGCTCCCTGCTCCCAACACTCCTGCCACCGGTCTGGACGTACACACGCTCACATCAGTGCACAGATAGGTGACACCACAGCGCCCACTGCTGGCCGCATAGTGCAGCTCAGATACTAAGGTTCCCTTTCCAAAATGCCGTTGTACTGGGAAAATGCTGGTTCAGGAACAGTTCAGCTTCACAAGATTTTTCATTTGGATCACCGTAAGAGCCGGCAGACTGACCCTGGTTCAGCATGAAACTCGAAGGTACCTTCTCCAGCAGCTCGTAGCATTCCTCCAGTTTCTGTGCGCGGTCTTTCAGGACAGTGCTGACCCGGTTATAATCTTTCAACCACTCCTGGTACACATCCTCCTCCAGGTCCACATACGCAAAGCACAGGGTCCGCAGCCCTACAAACAAACGTACACACACATACACAGACACACGCAAATGAATGCATGCACATAGTGTACTCGGGCACACACACACACACACACGGATGCACAAGGAGGGGAGGGGTACACTTAATTTCCTTCACCTTCAGTGGCAAACTGTTCCAGGTGGGCCACAGTCAGATCCTTGTACTGGGAGGCTTCATGTAGGCGCTCAAAAATCACATTATCCTGTAACATATATTTGACATCATCATTGTGCTCTGTGTCGTTGTCAGAACTCTCAACATGAAACACACGGCATTGCAGCTACCAAATGTGACATCACATAAAATGCGCCGTGTTTGTGCACGTGTGTGGGCGCGTGAATTTTAGCACTCCACCCACCGCCCCTTTGCAGTACAAGCGCAGTTTTCCCGTCGGAGTTCGGACCACAACTGACATGCGCTTACGGTTGCTGTCAGAGAGAAAACCCCAGTAAAAAATCTGAGCAGTCTAGAAGAAATAGTCCCTACACCAGCGGTGAGCTGGTACTGTGTAGTAGCCACCTGTGTACTCACCTGGAAAATTCTAGAACATTAAGCAGCTCATAGGTCATTTCCTCCCCAAGCTGCAATAAACAAAATACGCCCAGTAGAGAAAATGTAAAGAAAAATACAGAAAATTCAATGTCACGAATAATTTCAATCATTCTCTACACAGATAAACGTGTATGATAATACGTAAAGTCTTTCAAATAGCCTGAACAGATGTGGTATGAGTGGAAGACTAACCGCTTCTATGATGACAGAATGTGGTGTTCTCGCAGTGAAGACAAAGCCAAGGTGTTTGGCACCTTTCACCAGCGCACCCTCGTCTGAACAGAAAAGGCATCACCACAAAAAAACTTCAACTACACCACCCACCAGAATTCACTTACAAAGTCCAGCATCCTCAGAAGTCCTGGTTCGATCACGAATGTGGACACATTGCAAGTGATTGTGTTGTGAGTAGGGTTTAGTGATTGGATATCTTTTTATGGTGACTGTCGTGATTGGCTGCCACACCTGGTGAAGAGGCCTGATATATGATCTGGTTTCCGTCTCGCTCAGGAACAACGGTGTGGCAAACTGCCATCATGGTCAAAAACTCACAAATCTGTGGCGAGGTGGGCTGTGATTTGAGAAAGACAGGCAGAAAGAGGAAAAGAGAGACGGAGACATGGGGACACAGAGAGAAGGAAAGTGCAGAAAGAAAAGGAGGAGAGCAGTTATAAGAAAGCATGCACGATAGCTGAGATTACAGGATCCCTCCATGATACCTTCTGATGACACTTACGTGATTCTTCTCAATGTTCTGAATCAGAGCAGGGTCTTCAAACTCTGTAGAGCTGTTACTGCTGGAAGGGATGTGACTGAGTGGCAGACAGAAAGACAGAGAGAGAGAGAGAGAGAGAGAGAGAGAGCATACACAGATGAGACATTATGTCTTCCTTAGCCCAGAATTAGCTTTTACGGAGTCGGGGTGGCTCCTGACCTGAAATCCTCCATTGATCGATCGCAGTCCAACTCTGGGAAGTGCCTGCACACAGACGTATGGATCAATGCACAAGCTCAAATATAAACACATAACAACAGATCAATATGCTATTAGCCAAGAAAGTCCGAAAAATGCAAGGCACATGCAGTTACGCTAACTGGAATAGGAAGATAAGTATTAAGCTCTTGGACTGGGCTCTTACCCATATGTAATTCCTGCTATGGTGCATTTTTTAAAGTGCATGACATTACAGGTCAGAGTGCCTGTCTTATCTGAGAACAGATACTTCACCTAAGAGCAGAGAGAGAGAGAATAAAAGAGAGAGAGAGTAAAAGAGAGAGACAGAGAGCATTGGCAAGATGGGGGTGGGGTGTAAAGATGGGAATAAAGAGGCCTAAGATTAAAGAACAAATTAAAGAGCTTTAGAAGGATACGAAGTGGCGAGTGATTAGTTTAGAGCCCGAAAAGGCGGAGATTCTCCTCACCTGGCCAAGCTCTTCGTTCAGATTGGACGTCCGTGCCATGGCGGGCGTGTCTGTCTCCGAATAGTACATTTCCATGTCCTGAGAGGCCACAGGGAGTAGCACCAGTCATATTTCAACACAAATCAATTGTCAAACATATATGTATATATGCACATGCGCGCCACACACACACACACACACACTTACCCAGTTGATGAAAAGTGCCTGTGTAAATTTGACAACTTCTAATGTGACCAGCAGACTGATGGGAATCAGGTTATTGTACAGAATGATGAAGGTTAACAAATTGTACCAGAAGTTCAGGGAGATGTCACCTAAAGGCAAATCATAGACACAGACACGTTACAGAAACATTTACATTTGTATATGTGTGTGTGTGTGTGTGTGTGCGCGCGCGTGTGTGTGTGTACCTGCACGGGAGAGGTACCAGCAGGCCTCATCAGTGTGCTGCTTGTTCCATATGGCTGCACCGACAGAGCTCACCAGCGCCATCACCAGGAGGATGCAGAACAGCACCAGGATCTGCACGTTAGTCACCCGCTCCACGTTCGAGCGCTTCAGCGGCGCCTTGGTAGAGTTCTGCAAGGAGGAGGCAGCAGTTATGACATAGCCAGCTGCTAACTGAGCAAAAGCAAATGATAATAATCTATACATTCCTCCAAGTTGCTGTAATCGATTGCACAGACTTGCTGACTTTCCTAGGTTGCTGAAGCAGTCCGCCCCCTTGCTTCAGTCCCGCCCCCTCCATCAAAGCTGTCCTTTAAACCCCTCCCTCCATCAAAGCTGTCCTCTAAATCCCTCCCTTCAGACATGCCGTTGCATGTTATTCACTTACACTATGCTATTACGTTCTGCGTGCACACAAAATAACTGACAGCACAGGGTGGACTGCCTGTCAGGAACTTTCCTGATTGATTAATGCTGTTGGACCATGTTGACATTTTTGATTACTGATTACAGCACCCAGGACAGGACATTTTTAAGAGGACTATTTTAAAGATAGCTATCAGAATGTAAAGAGAGTTTAGCTGAACAGTTAAACAATCTTACTAAATCATGTACAGCCCTTTTAAGTCATAGAGTTATCAAAAAATGGTGCTTGGAACATTGTGAGACTAATCATTTTATAGTGGATTTCAGGTACTTTCAACTGCAACAAGTAGGAGGGAACAACTTCTCCACCATCTCTCTAACCTGCATGAGTTTGGAGTCATGTCCAGTGTAGACTACAATACCCACAACCCACTGCGTGTTTCTAATCTGGGCACCTCGGAGCAAAACCTGGTCTGGTCCAAGAGGCACGGCACTGCAAAGGATGGAAATGGATGTTAACCATGTGTGTATGCAAACTTGAATTAGTGCATGGATGTGACTGTGTTTATGTGTGTATATATATATACATATCTGTGTGTGTGTGTGTGTTGCCCTACTTATGATTTTCCAGCCTCAGGGTGCCAGTGAAGTCGTACAGGTGCCTATTGGGCCCTTCACACTCTAACCGACCAGATAGAGCCATGAGCTCCTCCACAGACTGAACACCAGCTGTGAGAGAGAGACCCTAGAAAACACACACAGTTATTAGCATGTTACACATATTACATACAGGTGTTTGCTAAATATGGTTAGATTTCTTTCACCAGTAGGTGGCAGTGTGGTACACATTGTGAGAGGTTTAAAAACACTATAGATATAGTGGAGGCATATAGTGGCTTGTTATCTCTCATAGGGCATTTTGTCTCAACTGGTAGATCAATAGTCAACAAAGGTTCTTAGTATAAACTAAGTGTGGCCATAAATAAGAAAAACGATTAACGTTCGATATGCACTGGAATTCTGTTGAATTTGACACCAGGTGTAACACGCACACACACACAAATGAGTATGAATCAGATGCAACTTACTTGTCGAATCTTGAGGTTGGTTTCTCCATCCAGGTTAGAGGTCTCCGTGTAGCACATCGCCTGAGGTTCGCTGTAGAAGAGGTCCACAGCTTTTAACCTCTAATAACATTAACCTAATGCTCTGCTCACATTAATAGAAGCCTCCAATAACATCAACACAACCCTCCAATAACATCAACACAATGCTGGAATGGCAGTAATGGAAAGCTTAAATAACATTAACACAGTGCTCAAATAACAAAGCAACATAAAAGCATTTTCATTTGGTTATGAAAGACACGTTCTTAAAATCACAATGTCACAAATACACAAGCATGTTCTTAGTATGCCCAGCAATACTTTAATATCTACGGAAAAACACAAAAAAAAAACACATAAATGTACACGGAAACATAACTATATATATACAACCTCACTCATACACATGCACATACCAACTCATCCACACGCACATACCAACTCATCCACACGCACATGCATCCATACCAGTCCATATACACACAGTGTTGCTGACCTGGAGGACACTATGACCATGTCAGCGGGGAGATGCTGCCCATTGGTCACCTTCACTATGTCTCCCACTGCCACCTAGTGGGCAGGTGCAGCATTGCGACAGCATGAGGGGAGGGAGATCCAGAATGAGGATGAGTGTGAGATATCCAGGAGAAACGAAACTCGAGAATGTGAGCAGGCGGAATAATAACGGAGCACATGAGGACAGGAACGGAAGCACTGCCAGCTGAGCTGTGTCGCGGCACCAACGAGGCGAAGAGGCAAACAGCAGAGGAACATATGAGTAGAGAGAAAACGAGAAGGAGCAATGAAATGGAGGAATATGGTTACCTGCTTCCAAATGACCGTCTGCCATGCTCCGCTGCGCAGGACTGGAGAAGAACAGAACCCCGTCAGAGGAACGTAACACAGTGCTCCCACAATATAATATCTGACACACACGCACACACACACACACGTGCGTGCCAACGTGAGGACGGTACTCAACCTGTTGTCTTCTTTTTGTTCACCGTGTTGTCAGCCTTGTGTCTTTTCTAAGGGTAATAAAAATGGTTGGTTGTTTTACTATTGGTTATTTTAAGGCATCCTAAATACAGCAATTTCAGTTCACTCACACAAGGAAACTTGACATTTTCCTGTGTGTAACCTACATACAGTTAAACAAGAGCCAATAAAAGTTTTTCCTCTTGGAGTTTCTTGATCCTGCTCTCCCTCTAAAAAATGCCCCATGCCACAAGTATCATGAAGGGCTTGTAAATTAGCCCTGATTCAGGTGTTATAGAGACATTAGAGCAGAGGTTCTTGAGGTCCATATGGCATGCCACCTCCGCAATGCTCCACCAGAGGGCGTTCTTACTCACATAGTCTTCAATGATTTCCTTGATCCCAGCTACAGTCAGAATGAAGATGAGTGGCACCAGTGTGGTGTAGCGTCCCGTGGGTGAGACATCGGGGATTTGCTGCACACACGGACACACAACGCTTACACTGCAATTTTGTTCCCACATCTCTCTCTGTTTAAATGCCCTCTAAAAAGCTTCTCATATATAAAAAGCAAAAAGGGTCGATCAAAAGGCCAGAAATATAGCTTTCATCTAACTGGAGTGTGTTCAGGTTAATGCATCTCAGGCCTCAGAGGTTACTTTTTCCCCATAAAAGAACATCAGAATGGAGTCTTTCTTCTGTGACCACTGAAATAGGTGCATGTGATACGACACCACACAGCCCACAGTTCGGCAATGGATTATGCCTCACTTGTAGAAAAAAAGAACGAACTGCTTCAGGAGAAAGATTTGGAGAAAACCTTTTAGTGTCTCTGAATGGATGTCACCAGTCAAATGAAAACCACACACACCTAAAGTTGGCCAATACTTTGAAGTTTGTGAGATGTGAGATATATATATAAATATGCAATATATGCAAATCAAAGGTGGTTTTATGTGTGTGATTGTGTGAATGTATATTTTTGTTTGTCTGTGTGTGTGTGTGTAATTGTGTGTTTGTGCATTTTCTGTGTGTGTGTGTGTGTGTGTGTGTGTGTGTGTGTGTGTGTGCGTATGTGTGTGTGAAGTTAGGTGGTGACTGTACCTGCATTAGGGCAATAAAGAGAAAGAAGGCGTTGGCGGCTCGCCGGATCTGCTCGTACAGAAAGCGAGGCAGGAAGGTGAAGATGCCATACTTCGTGGTACTGCCAAAGGACGAGAAGATGTAAACATCAGCCGCAATAGAGACACATCTAACTGTCCCACTGTCCCATATCGCAACCTTGCTAAAAAAAAAAAAACAAATAAAATCATACAAAAAAAAAAACCTCATCAAGGCGTTTTTTAAGCATTTCTTTGAGCTGCAGTAGTAAACATTTTAGAACAAATTTACAAATACATTTAGTAGTATGGCATCATTAGCAAATGGTGATGCTGCTTCGACACTGAAACTTAAGTCAATAAACCATAAAAGCACTCTTTCAGTTATTGGCAATTCCAAAAATAAAAAAAAAAGTCATTACAACCGCCCTTATTCTAGGCAACTTCAAAGCGGAGCAGATCTAAATATAGTCACTGGCGTGTCACTATGAGCTCCGCTTAGGATCAATCCCACTTCGGCTTGCTCTTCCAAAAAAATCCTCTGCTTGTGGTTCGGGAGTGTCCGCCCACACAAAGCCCTGACATCATCACTCTGGCCATGGCTCCCAAGTTAGAGCAGGAGTACAGAAATACGAGCGCTGGACCTTGGCAGCATCTTCCTGTCAGTCACTGGAGTCCACTGACCATCACTCAGTGGCCCTTTAAATAGTTACAGTAATTGTTTTACAGTTGTAAATAGCTGCTAGGGTTGCCAGATATAACCCTAAGGTCTGAAGGTTGGTCTTCCTCTCAGGGCTGTCTGTCAAGGTATCTAAAAAAGGGAAAGTGAGAGGCTGAACTCGCAAACCCGGGGGGGGGGTTAGTTTCAATGGTTCCTGAGAGCGTTCAGTATGCAAGTATACACGGGTTCCACCCCAGTGCAGGAGTGTGTGTTTGCGTGCATCACGGATGCAGGCGTGTCCGTTTCTCCTCTCTGTAAATCGCACGCAATGTCTCTCTTGCTGCTAGCATACACACGTGGCAAGTTCAAAGCCTGACACAGACTTCAACCGACACAAGGACATCAGACACCTGCCCAGGGGCTGACCTGGAAGTACACCAGGCTGGTTCTGATGTCAGACGGTACCTTACACACGATCTTCTGCAATCTCACGCACACACACAAGATCATACCACTTTTTGATTGTATTGATTAGGGGTTATTGCAAGATGTTGATCTGACGTATTGATATGGAATGTTGCCTTATACTGGATGTATTTCGTGTTGGTCGGTAACACTGTGACTGACAGCCGAACGGGTCAGGCTAATGCAGTGAGAAACATAAACTAGGTTATGAATTAAACATTAGAGGAGGGGAGGAGGAAAATACAGAAGGCGGACAGTGGTTTGAATAAACAAGCCTTTAATCTCCAAGGGATCGATTTCCACTCAGCTGGTGACGACAGATAAGCAGGCCACATCTGATGACAACAGAAGAGCGGGAAACCAGGCCATATACCGCGTGCATGTGCATGGAACCAGCCAATCATGCGTGTGCGTGAAACTAGCCAATCCTGCATGTGCAAGTGCAAGACACTGCTCGACCCCGCCCTTATCTTGTTTCAAGAACCAAAATAGAGCCTTTCAGGGCAAAATACATGTTCTATGTGTGTTCTATGTGTGTTGATGTACTCTTAGATAAATGTTCGTGTGAACAAGTCACTCAAAAAACTACTATTTCCGACTATCAGCTATCTTTCAAAAGCTAAAATGTTATCAGTTTGAACGCTTTTCCAATAACTCGAAGTAACTCAGTTGCGCAATAATATGTTGACTTTTACCTAGTCCCTTGAGTGAAATTCGCTTATTTGTTTAAGTGATACAATCCTTTATTAACACAACGTAATTATATTCCATTAACATACGAGTCGTAACTTGAGTGCCAAACATTACTGATGCCTAACATGCCCCGATGTTCGGATTACTAACCTATATTAAAGTATCTGTGAACGGTGTGACCTTCGAACAAACAAAACAAATAGTTACAAGACGATTTGGGCTACTTAGATTTCTGTAATAAAAACAAAGTCCCGTACCTAATAAAACCCAATAACCACCGGCAACAACATTATACGAATAGCCTGTTCAACCATCTAGAATGTATTTGGCCATTATCTGTGCATTGTGGGGAAAGCGTCCTCTTTGATCAACGATGGTAAGAGGGAGAAAGCAGTCCCCTACGGCCGGTTTCAGGAAAGGTCCAGGTAATCTGAATCGCGTGCGACTACAAATAAAAAAGCGTTTTATTCTGTTGGATTACGGTGAACAATTTTTTTTCTGTCAAATACGATGGAATACGATCTTAGGTTAACTAATTATAGCACGTTGAACGTTTACATAAATATGGGAGGAAATAAAGAAAGAACGAACATAGATACGGCGGGAAATAGTCTGCTCGCCAAAAACGATATTTTAACCAGCGAAAAAGAATCCGTTAATTAATTTTGTTCGCAATTATACTCCCGGGGTGTGATAAGAAAAGTATTACAGCAAGATAACTCCATGATACAACAATAAAATTATGTCGCAAACACTTATCAACTAGTCAAAAAAATTATTATTATTTTCTTAATGGCTTACCTGACATGATTATCACAGAACTTGGTATTTTGAGGCCGATTGAGCAACACCGTCCGCGCTGAGGCATCTATGAGATCCGCCTGCGATGTGGTTCCGGACATCTCATCATCTGCCTTGCGGTAGCCGGCGGACGAACAAGCAGGTCCTGTACCGTTCGATTGATGGGAGAGAGGCGAGTCTGGGTGAGTGTCAGCGGGACATAGAGATGCGGTTTACAGTTCAGAGAGGTGGCCACAAACTCTACTATATGCTGATGCAAGCCGTCGTTCGATACAACTCCCCTCCCCAAACCTTTTTTCAGTCGGCTCCAGGCAAGCTCCGTCACCAATACACCACTCGCGCGACGCCCACGGGACCCCCCTCTACAGAATGTGCTGATGAGTGCACAATGGCGCAACTAACATCGCAGGCTTTATTGCAACCTTTGCGGGAAACCTTCGGCACTTGTTTATTTAGAAGGTACGTGGAATTGCACATGTCCAGAAAACACCTGTATTCCGAGAGCGAAGAGCTTAGGTAGGTATACAAAAGGCTATCGAGGCTACAAACCGAAGCTTCCACCTTCGGCCGTTTTTGCTCGGGCAAGCGTAAACCGACCAAATGAACATTTTCCGCGCGTGATAAATAATAGATGAACAAGGACAAGTCTGCGAGTTTACCCAGCTGGCACGACGAACACAGGCGTTGATGATGGATGTGCTCTTCTGCTTAGTCCTTCCCCCCCCAGGCCTCCCTAACAGATGAGTATCCGACTCGTGTTTGCGACTGTAACCCAAAGCCTTCTGCCTTCGTGACATCGGTTCGGCTTTGGCAGTCTAACGATGTCTTTTTCAACGGTTCTTCTCGACACGCTCTCAAATAGATGTTTTCACGCCCGACATGAGCCCTTTCCTCTCGTTCAGTCTTAACTACACCGTTCCCCGCAGAGTAAACGGGCTCCGCGTTTAAAGAGACAGGCGCCTTTTTCTAGAAAGCGGCTCACGTGAAGATATTACTTTTACCAATAAGGTTGTGTGTTTCGAAACATTGGAAGTATATTCAAAATATATAATTACTAATTATATATTTCTTTGACAGGTTTTAAAATATAAGTTAGAATTAATACACAATCGGCATTAACAAACAAACCTCAGTTTGGTGCCGCTAATTACATACCTTTGCTGAATATCTACATATTAAAATGTTAATCAGAGAGACATGCCACTTTTGCAGTTTGCAGCTGGCTATATATAGACTCTGAACGATAAAACGAAACAGAACAACAGAACACCAGAACACCATACCGGATGACCCACTTATAATTTTCACAACTTCACCACAAGGAATACAGAGGACAGTAAAATGTACTGCTAACAATGCACTTCAACAATTATAATTGATGCATGAATTGTCCTTGAGGAAAAAAACTGCTGATTTTGAAAGCAAATCTTATCTAAAGCATCATTCATGCATGCAACCATATACGCCTGCTAGCTGAAACTTGCACTGCTACGGTTCCACAGTAAGTCATTCATAAAGACCCCCCCCCCACACACACAAAGGCACACACAGACACACGTGCACGCAAGGACGCATGCATGCACGCGCACTCGTAGCCATACACACACATGCTCACACATGCACACACACTAATAACTCCATGACCATCACTGTTGCTGAAAGCTGAATGCCATGCACACAGCCAAATCCCCAATGTTGAACGGTCCCTCTGTGCTGAAGTGCACTTTGCAGGACTTTGCAGGGGTCAACACTGCGGGTTTCGCTGTCCATCAGTGGCAGTCATTAGCCATAAAGATTCATGCACAACTAAATGAGTTATATAGATTGCTATCAAATATTAGATGGCCCAGTGTAACCATAGTGGCCGTACCAAACCTCCCATCTTGTAAAACAAAACCATAACCCTGTTCTGTGGAGCACTGCAGGTCAATGAGACGGTGCTCTGGAATTGCATTTTTTTAAGGTAACAACTCACAATTAGGGTTCAGCGTGACCTTAGACAATGAGCGGATAGCTTTAGGAATAAACGACAGTACTCCACTTCCTCATAACACATAAAGTAAAAGCCCATCTCTCTGTGACAGACCATGACCCGCCCATTCACCTGCGTCAGGTAATTCCCTTGGACCACGCGATGCAAGTCGTACGGCAGAGTGTCAACTGTCTGATTTACAAGGGGACGGCGTGAAGCGACCTTTCGTGCCTCTGCCTGTGAGCTTGTCCGGGTCATTCCTCATTTCCCCCTCCCTCTTTCCCCACATCCAGGTGATCAATAGGCACGGCTCCTACCAACGACTCTAATTTGCACGGAGACAGATCGATGCGTCGATGACGAGGTACAGCATTGGGAACGAGTGCCTGATGACGCGGACGTGTGGGCTCAGCAACTTATCGATACCTTTCAGCTGCAGGGGGGGCCTGACAGGGCACAACACAGCCCAGCAGGACACAGAGCAGCCTAAAGGGCACAGAGTGGCCTACGGGGTGTAGAGTGGCCTGCCGCTAACAATTATCAATAGCACTCTGGCTATGCAGACACAAACATGGCAGCCTCTATCATTATATGGTTAGAGTAATTAACATGGCTGGCTGCTATACAGTGCATTACACTTGCACTCATTCAAGTGCACTTAAAGTCTAAAGTGGCCCTAACACACTGACACCAATTTATTTATTTTATTGGTCACTTGCTTGGCAGAATACTTAGAATTAGCATAGTTTCTCTTAATTCCACCATCCCCTATTCTGCCCAGAGTCTTTGAGGTCACCTCAATGGCAGCATGACTGGACAAAACATACACATTACACACACAAGCAATGATTTCACCATTTCTGTTCAAATGATCATGCCTGTTTAAGAAAAAATAAATCATGAATTATAATAAAAGCATTGACAGCTATTACATAATGGGACTTGCTGATCACATGTTGAGAAGCAGTAAAACTACTTCATGTTTACTGTGTGAAGTTTACCCATGACAACATCCTACTCACCAACCGATATATAAGGGTGTGGCCAACATCCCCAGAATGCTTTGCGGCTGAAATATAAACAATAGAACCTACTTGTCTGCAATGCTGTAACACATCCATTTAATTTCTTGATTTCAAACCTAATCTGATAATGTAAGTCTCTCTGGACAGAAGCACCTGCCAGGTGCTGTAAATATGTATGTAGTTTTTCAAGGACAGCACAGTGGCAGTCGAGCTAAACTTTCTATAAACAGAATCCTCATAGTACAATTTACCTCAATTATAATGAATTTAATAGTATCAATTACATATAATATACTAGAAAAGATGTCAGCTCTGAATGTAGGCACTCTTTGAAGCATTAAACTGCAGCAGATGTAGTAACCAAACTGTGGTAACCTCCACATATCCCTTTGGGAAACCAGAAACCAAAGATCAATCCCACAGTGTTCCTGACCACAGGGGACACATGTGTAACAAACCCTCAGCCCGACCTCCACTGCTGTCAGCCGCACCCCGTCTCCCCCACCAGGCTTAACTATCACCTCCGAAACGCCGGACGCACCTGTAAATAATGAATGGAGCTGTCCTGTTATTTATTCACACAGAGCCTGGCTAACAGTGCTTGAGTTCTTCTTGAGTTGCACTGAATCTGTTTAACAGGCAATATCACTTGACTGCATTTGGCTGGCAGTGTCGCGCTGTGCATAGGTTTGCTGTTTATTGCCGTACTCACATGCACCAGACTGCAATGCTGCTGTTGGAACTAAAGCTTTGCCAACACAGCAGAGAATAAAAATGCTCATTGAGAAAGGACAGGTCCAACGTGACAGCACCACGGGGTTCCATCGCCAAGCAAGCGCTGGCACCATAGCGACCGCTCACACTGACAGGATTCCAGAGGGAAAGGCACGAGTGCAACTCACATCCTGATGATCTGTCCTGCTCCCCTGGCTGGAACCCCCCCTCCCCCGCCGGAAGCTTCAGGACCGGTTCCCTACTGCTTTCTGCCTGGTCTGCGCCACGTCATGCCGCCGCCCTTTCTCAAGGTGATCACCGCATCTCCATCACCCAGCAGACACTGATGGGCTCATGCTGAACTGTGGGTCACGTTACCCCCACGATGGCGTGGGCATGGTAGAAATAAAAGCCTTTTACGGACATAGGTCATCCTTGGCCTGTCACCTCGACAGCTACTCACCTCTAATCCCGGCCCAGGATAATCTCGCAGACGTGGCACTGTAAGCCAGTCACGAGGGGCAACCATGCACTCGCCACCAGCACGCAAACTTCTGCTTAGCTAGCCCCTTTAGTGTAGCAGCAACACAGGAGAAAAAAACAAGAATTCAAAGGGCGTGTGATTTTGCAACGGGCGCATGCACCTCAGCAATCCCCCACCTGCATGCTTCACATTTCACCAGGAAACGCAAGCAGAGCGGACAGATACCGTGTGAGCGTGTGCAGTGGGAGGCGCCGCACCTCTGCCAACCGCAGCCTGTCCATGCAGTGCGGCGTAGGCACCACGTCGCTGCGCGCCAAGTTAGCGAAGGGAAGAAGCTTCATGCACCTGAGGCTCTGGTAGAGAGGGCAGCGAGGGGTGGAGCGTAGGGACTGTGGGGGTGTGGAGGCGGTGGAGGAGGTGAGGAAGGGGATGGGGTGGTCGGGGTGGGGGGCAGAGCAGGAAGCAGTTTCCAGAGCAGTAGATCACATGGGTTAAAGGGGGTGGTGGGTGGGTGGATGGTTGGGTGGGGACTCACTTTTCTCAAATCTGTCAGCCAGGTGGGTGCACATGTTGGAGGTGGGCTGGTCCTGCTGGCAGGCTGTATCCTGGCTAAGAGGGGCCAACACTAACTGCTCTGGAGGGACCCGCGGGAGAGAACACACAAGACAGCAAATCAGTGGAGCCGCCACAGAAAGTCGCCACGAGGAGTTGCCAGGCGACCTCCGCCGTACGCGCTCTGACGAGAGAGCAAGAGCGGTTGAAGTCCGTTTCTAAAGGCCACGGCAGTCGTAGCAGTTTCAGCTAGATAACGATTTCAGGAAGAGCGTCCAACCACGCAGGACGACGGTGGCCCTGCAGAAATGCAGGCGTAGGCTGACATCACTTATGCAGCTGTTTGGGTTAGAAGACGTGTAATCTTTTGGGTGTCAGCTTGACAACACAACTCAAACAGAGTGCCAAGATAAGGGGGACACCCATTCAAGTCTCCAGGCAGGAGGCGCCCAGTCCTAAGCTGTTTCTAAGATTACACTTTTGCGAGGCTTTAACTTGATGATATACAGTTTATTACAGCGAGGCAATAAAAGTAACATTCAGAAGCAATGCTACCGTGCAACTCAGACGACTAGGAAGAGGTAGACGTCTTATCAAAAGAAACCTCTGGGTGAGTTGAACCCAATTTGTCATAAAAACACTACATAAAATAATGTTATAAATTATATTTATAATACGCCTACATATAATAAATATATTGATTGATACATTAAATTACTATATCATATTAGATTTATAGTATAGTAAGTATAATGATGCCTAGTACTTCAATTTTTTATGTGATGGCTTGACCTTCTCCTATTTCTCCTCAATTTATGTTGCGCGAATGAGGACTGTATTTGACTATATGTAGTAAAGTCTGCCCTCGTGTGGCTATATCAGGGAAATGCGAAGAGATAGTCCGACTGTGGCCTAATTTTATTATATTGACAAACAAGATAAAACTATGGCAAGGCATACGTGTTCACCTTAATCGCAGCGTCTTTAATGAACTCTCTTTCTTTATCTCTAACACACACACACACGCACACACACAACCACACAAACAAACGCTGTCACTTACTGTAACTTGACCGACATTATTTCGTTGCTCAGTGCATTACACTGGTTTTCCATCGGGGAGTAGGCCTTGAGGATAGCGAGAGGTAACCGTCCCTCATCCGTGGGGGCGTGACAGTTGGAGTGGATTAATTAAAAGATTTCCCATGCACATTTTAGGTTGAGAATAAAAGAGTATATAGTGCATCTTTATGGGCAGCCTTGATCAGCACTTTCCTTAAGAATTCGACGGCACTACCAACCATTGCACAGTTTTTAAGCCAATAAGCACATTTTAAACAATTCGGAGGAAAGCTGTTGGAGCAAAAATTAAATATAAGTTGTAATTCCATAAAGGTTAAATATTAACATAAATATTACAGAGGAAATGTAACATTATCTATTGGCAACAAATTTTCGCTGATAATATAATAATTTTACTGACAACAAGCCCCGTCTCTATTTCTAGAAAGTAGCCCTCGATACAGTCGTTTACGGAGACCCACAATGCATGTACGTCATCACTCAAAAGAGCTTGTCGCCACACACAGACCTAAAGCATGCTTACTATGAATGATTTAGGTCACTATGGATGCTTACATATCTAAGTTCAACAGTTATAAGAGAAGTCGAACTTTCTTTGGCACACTGCAGACAGGCAGTTTCTAGCAACACGGCTGAAACGCGCTCCGTAAACCAAGCCCGCGGTAAACATTGCCAAAATGCAGTTGTCTTCTAAATGCACGACGTGAGCTCTAATCACGACAGTACATCTGTACAAGCTGAACATTGTTAAAACTGAAAGTAAAAAACACTCCATGTCGAAGTCAGTTGAATGAAACGGGGCTTTTATCCGCGCTGCCGCCCGTGCGCTCTGGCATTAGGCTATAGCTGTGACATCATGGCTTTTCAAGGAGCAGTTTCAGTGGCGCATTTTCTGTTTTAAAGGCTCGAATGAAACTTGAAAGCGCCTCCGTCATTTTTTATTATTCCACATACCGTGTTCTTTCAAACATGTCTGGACTATGTCTGGGAGATATGCTTGCCAAGGCTGGCTGCGCGTAACCTCAACGGGTGAAGTAACCCTTCAGTAAACCAGGTCAGGTAGAGCGCGTTAAAGGCTCACGTGATGTGCAAACAAATCAGTTCAGCCTCAGGGTAGTCTGCTAGGCGAAACTGACAAACAAGCTGTTTTTATTGTTGTAGATATTAATTGTAGATGCACTGAGTACTTGAACGCGGTCACTAGCGCATAACGACGACCGTAACTTCAACGAGAAGTCACCCTAGCAACTCTTCTGTTTACATGGTACAAACCATACACCAAATCACTGCAGCTCACTCGCTCGAGAAGACGTTTTTAACGTAGCACGTTGTGCATGTCGAGCATAACAGCTGCTTGTCATTCTTGACGCTGATGAATAGGCCTTTTGTTTTCGGGCTTGATGACCGGGCTGGGCCGCTTCCGTGCCGCATCCGAGTCAAGAGCTCCTCTCCCTTTCATCACAAATGCCTCGTGCAAACTGCGAATTCAGAGCCCAACGCGACAGCAGTACATCCATCAATAAGTACATGGCGTTATTTATTTTCGAAAATTCATTCGAACGCTATCATATTAATTTCCCCCAACTCAGCAGATACGTTCTGATCCCTATTGACATGCTTACCTCCCTCGCTGTGAATCTTCTTCGATCGCCTGTTAAAATACATCCTTTACGCATGTGTGTAGGATCCCATCCACGAGGGCGCACAGATAGCATACTCGTGGCTCAGAAACACAGTGGGTGAATGCGGGCCGGCCACGAAGCTGCGATCTTTCGTAGACGGAGCATAGTCGATGTTGGGTCACCCTCAGTGGCGCGCACAGAAGCGGGCACGCGCTCCTGGCATGCACCCGATCCGACGCATCGCTTGTGTAAATCCTATGCGCTCTGCTGCTCTGTCATTTTAGCTTCGCCTACCACAACTGAACTACTATAGAGTTGTCCATGCCCTCATGAGTTTACACAGTGTGTGTGTGTGTATATATATATATATATATATATATACATATATATATATATATATATATATATATATACATATATATACACACACACACACACACACACACACACACACATACATACATACATACACGATCAAGAATGACTACACCACAGTTATACAGGCATAACAAACCTTAAATTTAATTTCATTGTTAAGGAGCGGAGAAGAAAACCAATTTGCTCGTTTTATTACATAGTAACATAATACATATTCTTAACTGTTTTAGCATCACATTAGAACATAATACATAGTCATATTTCATGATGTAATTTCTTATCTCATTAAATAGGAACTAAATAATTCATTCTGGACTTAATTGCCAAAGACCCCTCACACTTTCTGACAGACAATCCGATGAATAACTCTTTAAAGACCATTCCGTCATACTCTCATACTAATGTGTACACACACACGCAGGCACACACAGTTAAAATATAGGGATTTTCCACTGCACCAGGAAGCAAAACATTAATGAAATATGTCACGGTTTTTCGTGTGGTTTCCTTCATTAATGTCAAACTGTAGGTTAATGCTTAAACTTGTAGGTGAAACAGCGAATAGTGTACCGATTCATCTCTTTAGAAAGAAACAAGCTCCTCAGATTAGGTTTTTGCGATTTGTCTGTTGACTGAATGGTCTTAGTAGTGCCCAGACAGCAGTGGTGGAGGGCATGAACTTTGCTCAAGTGCAGAACGGGTTCTTTATGGATGAGGAAACTCACTGATCCCTCAACCACCATCATTCTGCTTTTGAAAATTAAAATGCTTTTCCAGCACTTTTGGAGAAGAATACTCGAGCTACAACATCAAAGATTTCAATGAAGAACAAGTTTATAGACAGCCGTCAGATTTTAAGATCAATGTGAAGATCAATGCTTGGCTCACGGCTTTGCCCGTCTCTGCTGAAGCGTTCCTGGCTCACGGCTTTGCCCGTCTCTGCTGAAGCGTTCCTGTCTCACGGCTTTGCCCGTCTCTGCTGAAGCGTTCCTGTCTCACGGCTTTGCCCGTCTCTGCTGATGCGTTCCTGTCTCACGGCTTTGCCCGTCTCTGCTGATGCGTTCCTGTCTCACAGCTTTGCCCGTCTCTGCTGATGCGTTCCTGTCTCACGGCTTTGCCCGTCTCTGCTGATGCGTTCCTGTCTCACGGCTTTGCCCGTCTCTGCTGATGCGTTCCTGTCTCACGGCTTTGCCCGTCTCTGCTGAAGCGTTCCTGTCTCACGGCTTTGCCCGTCTCTGCTGAAACGTTCCTGTCTCACGGCTTTGCCCGTCTCTGCTGAAGCGTTCCTGTCTCACGGCTTTGCCCGTCTCTGCTGAGCAACCTGTCCCAGCAGCAATCAGACTGTCAAAACTGTGTTGGACCTGTTCTCATTGTAAATCCTTATGTCATTGCGCACACACACTGGAAGAAATTAAGCAAAAGGGCAATCACAAAAAACAAACAAACACCAGAGTTGAGCCAATTGTTACGAGGAGAGAAAGGACTTGGAAGACAAAGGTATAAGACTGAACAAACTGCACATCAAAGACATCTAAAGGGTCTCCAAAAGAATTTAAAGCACCTGATGTGTGGACCAGTGAGCATATGCATATTATTTAACCAGGAAAAAAAGAGAACACAAGGCCCCTAACAAACAGCTTCACTAGCAATTATGCCAGTACCCTTCCAGTCCTCTTAAATGCTAACGTTTTCGAGGTTTGGCCTGTGTGAGGCTGAAACACCATTACCCTACAGGATTCCTCATTTTAAGTGCTTCAGGAATAAGAACAGACTGATTATCATTCATTATTAAAATATTGCAACCTATGTTCTGGGGGCGGGGGAGTATTTTACATACGCATGGAGAAAAAACAAAAATAAATAAGATTAAAAAAAATAAATAAAAAAAAATCAGGCATGCACTCAATGGGTCAGACATTACAATATAAAAGAAGCTGATTGGCTGTGAACCACTTTTTTGAGTCACATTCAAACTGGAAAGTGTATTCAGTTCAGCATAAGCCCATTTCTTCATTATACGCATGTAGTGTTAAGTGGCCAATACTTTTTCCAATTCCTAACTTTTAAAACCACAAACTCACAAAGATTGTAATGGCTAAAAACCTGACCAATTAGAGCAGAGATCCATCGTCAAGTTACCCATCATACTCGGATTGAAAACGCACTACTAAAGGAGCGTGATCAATTGTTAAGAGCTTCAACATGGAAGATTCTGCTCTAAGAGCTTTAAAACAAAGGCTTCAGTTGCAAGCGCTTAAAACTAAAGCTGTTAAAACACAAATTTACAGAGCTTAAGTAGCTTTCTACACTGTGTTTCGGCATCAAACCCCAAAAATCACAGGCAATCATATATTTACATGTCCTCAGAGTTTTGAGGTCAATCTGTAAAATGCATTTTGTGAAATCAAAATGAAGGCGAGTCTGATTAGCTGTTGCTAACACTGATTCGTCACAGTTAATGTCTGTTAATGTGACCCAAAAGCATGATGGAGAGGTCACAGAGAGACTATGCAGACAGAGGAAAAAAAATAACAAAGAAAAAAAACAAACAAAAAAAGTCTAAAAAAATAAAGCTTTGTTAATTATCTGTGTTTGTTTCTCTCTCTCTCTTTTTTTCTTTTTTGGTTCTACCTTCAGCTTAATACAGTGGGTCTCAATGAATGAAAACGTTGATTGAAGCGCTATGTACAGGTGCCACCGTTTGGGGGGGGGGGGGGGGGTTTACAGTCAGTCAGTCGGTCGGTCGGGCGAATGGAATCCTGCCGTCAGTCCTGGTGGCTCGAGAGGATCGGCTGCCTACAGATGGGGCAGGTATTGTTCTCTGAGAGCCAGCGGTCGATGCAGTGGATGTGGAACTCGTGGGTGCAGGGTAGGCTGCGCAACTTGTTGCCCTGGGCGTACTCGTTGATGCAGACGCTGCAGGCGCGTCCCTGCTCGCCCTCCAGGCTGGCCTGGCCGTAGGTGCGTGTGGCCAGATTGTCGATCTGCTCTTTGGTGAGGCCGCGAGGGTGCTCGTCGTCCTCCTCGTCGTTCAGCAGGAAGAAGTGGGCGAGGCGCAGGATGGGCAGCGTGCCGTTCTCCACCAGGTTATTGGTGTCTCGGCCGCCGGGCCGCCCGTCCAGGCCGTTGGCGCCCGCCCGCGGCTGGCCCGCCTCGCCCGCCGCGGCACTCTCTCGCCTAGACTCCGCCCCCGTGTGGCCAGTCCCGCCCTCGCCTACCTGAGCTCTGAGCCCAGTAGGCTGGCCGGGCACGGATGCCTCAGAGTCCGCCTCCGTCTCCATGAGGGAGCTGAGCTCCCCGAAGCCAGTCATGATCTGACGGAGGATGGAGCGCAGGGCGGTGGAGCTTGGCTCACCAAGGCCTGTCTCGGAGATGCGACGGAGCGGGATGCGGATGGTGCTGACGTAGGTGCGGATGCCTGCTCGCTCCGAGCGGGATATGGTGCGACGGAAGCCGCCGCTGTCGCTCTCGAACGTGACGGTGTTCTCGGCGGCCCGGGCGCGGGAGCGGGTGCGGCTGGCGATGCTGTCTCGGTCACGGTTCTCCCCCGGGCGAATGCGCCGCACTTGCAGGTCCAGCATGATGGTGGGATGGCGGCGTACACCTCCACCCCCTCCTGACGTAGGCGTCTCCACCTCCTCCACACCCACCTCTGGGACAGGTTGTGCCGGAGCCACCGTTTCTATGCCTGACTCCACGGCAGCCACTGTGCTCCCACCAGACTCTGGCACTGATGCACCAGTGCTAAGGGCGGGGCTAACGTTGGGGGCGGGGTTTCGGTCCAGAGGGGAGCGGCTACGTCTTGAGGACCTAGATAAAGCTCCGGTTCCTGCCACCCGGCGCACACGGCCGCGTGAACGAGTCCTACTCGTGTGTGCCTCACGGCCGGCTGCTGCCCCCTGCAGGGCAGGCTGAGACACGGAGTCCGGACAGTCCAAGCCTTCGCTAGCATCCTGCCCCTCCCCATTACTGACTGAAGGGGGAGGGGCCTGTGTTTGAACCAGCACATTACCACTATCCTGCCCTTGGTTTACGGAAGCGGGCGGGGCCTGCAAAGGAGGAGGGGGGGGAGGAGGAGGAGGAGGAGGAGCCAGTTGTGGGAGAGCAAGGTTCCTCCGCAATGCCGTATACGGAGCCTGTGAGATTAGAGGCGGAGTTATGGGAGGAGTAGTGCTACTGCGGGTGCGTCGGGCCTGAGCCCTCCTCCCCAGGGCGGGCCGGACTGTGGAATAAGGGGCAGCATGCTGGGTGGAGTATGACGCAGGCCTTGGAGGTGGACGCATGGTTGCAGAAGACCTCAGGGGGGCGGGCGCCGGGGGTTCAGCAGAGTCGGCCGCGTCGCTGTGCTCGCCCGGCTCAGGCTGCTCGTGGTTGATGTTGATTTCCAGGCTGAAGCGGAACTCGCCGCTGTTGGGGTTGGTGCGGCTCACGGCGCGCCACGTCTGGTTGCCGCTCTGTCCGCTGCGGGTGGCATTGCCCGTGCGCCTAAATGTGTTCAGCCACTCCAGCAGTGAGTCTCCGTTAGTGCTCTCTGCACCCGGCTCAGCTGCACCTACAAAACAAACAGCGAGACACAATGCTTTCAGCCCGAAACAGGAGTAAAGCCAGCACTGTCAGCGGCAGGACACATCAGCCATGTCTTCACTGGATCCATGTCAAATGTTGACAACCAGATTTAAATACATAATTACTAGCACACAATCTAGCATGCAAGTAAAAATCTATCTGCTTAATTAAGTAATCAAATCAACATTCAGATGAACTTTTCTAAGAACTCGATTTCACTACAAAAATCATCAGGCCTCAGTGATTAAGAAACTTTCATGAATCTTTTCCCTCCAGGCATCATAGTTCCACTGTTCAAAATGAATTTGCCCCATTAAGCCTGGCCCCTCCCTCTCTGAGCTCTGAAACTCACCACTGCTGCCCTCCTGTCCTGCTTCACTGTTTTGTGGGCGTGGTTCAGGGCGGGGCTGGGAGGACACGCGCTCTTTTGCTCCGTCCAGACGTTGCCTTAGCTCCTCAGCTGTGACTTCACCTACATGCAGGGTAAAAAAGGTAAGCCAGAAGGATGAAGTTACCCTACGTAGCATCAACAAAGATCTGAGCTGAGACACAAACATTGTGAATGCAGAATGCGTTACTCACACATTCTATATCCTACTAAGCAAACTCAATCCTGTAGCTTGCTAAGGCAATGTCACTTAAGTCAGCATTTACAATCATTGCTGAATCAGGATCTTAAGACCAGCACACCTATATATATATATAAAAGAATGAATCTGAATGGCTCCTCACTCCTTATGTAGTGTACTACGTATAGCCTGTAAGAATGGCTTTTACACCCTACTTAGTGCTCTGCTTCTCAAATAAGGAGCCATTTGGAACGCAGCCTACATGTTCTGATGGGAGCTCAACCAAGGGCCTTTGCAGAAGACTGCAGCCTCATATCTGTGAATGAAATTACCAGGTGTGCCCAAAAGGTTGCTGTCTCTCATCAGCCGATACTCCTCCTCACTCAGCTCGTTGATGAAGTGATAGTAAGCCTCCTCCCGCCGAAGACGCTCTGCCTGACGGCGACGCTCATCCCGTCCGCCGGGAGGGTCCATCACCTTGGAAACCGCTGTTCATGAAAACGGATGTCCCACAGACAGGAGGGCACAATGTTAGCACTGCAGGCTAGGTGCACCTACCTGCCCCTGGGGTGGAACCGAAATGTTTGTGAACAAGAGTGCCATTTTACAGTGCAAAAGGCAGGTTTGCTCCCTGAGCACAAATATTTATTCGAGCTCATACTACATGTCCAACGGTCACTACATCACAAACGAATTGATCACAGAAAAAAAACTATTCATTCAATTAAAAAATGGCAATCAAAAGACATTCAATTAGTTGCGTTAAAAAAAACCCCAAATAGGCTACCACGTAAAGTGCTTACGTCCGTTCAGAGCACTTTAAGAAAAAACGTTTAAATAACAAATATAACGAAGAAGAAATATAAAAATAAGATGTTGATCCTACGGCAAGTGCCATAAGCGCTAGGCGCTCACCGTGTAGGCCTAGGGGGAAAAGCTCGACCCTGGTGATGAGACAGCATGATGCACTATCAACACACTTAGCCCAAGAGTGTAAAAGCTCGTTAAGACGGCAATTATGCTAGTGTCTTTATATAATCGTCACTGGAAAGGTGCATTGTCAAAATGTGCAACAAAACATGTCAATCCATATGGACTCGCGCAAAACTAGCATGGCTGAATAGCACAGACACAGTCTCGCCAGCAGCGACAGCGAAACGAAAACAAAACATTTTCGATTTCACCCTGTCTAAATAATAACGTTGTCCATGCATAATATACCAAACATTAGGCCACAGCGAAGAATGCGAAGCAACCACGAACTGACGGCGTCCGCCCAGCTACCAATCACCGACCCCGCAGCGATAACGGACACACCGGCTGTCCACTCAGCGCCGTTCGGAGGAGGGACGCGACAAAGAAAAGTCGGGCACCATGTAAGCTAGCATTGTACCTGAGACACAATGAAGAAGGGCTGTCTTTCTTCTAAAACGCTATTAAAATACAATTTTAAGCGTAGCAATAAAATGTCGCCGCACTATCATTGGCGAAGCACAGACAATGCGAGAGAATGAGCTGTCATTTCGTATGCGCAACGCATTTGTTGCTGTCGATAGATAGCCGACAAGCTAACCGCTGGCTAATGAAAAAGGTTTTGATAATTGTGTAGCCAATATATGAAAAATAGACATCAGAAGATAAATGCAACAAAATATATTAATAACATCAAGGTTATTTTTAGTGAGAACGAGTTGGGATGACAAAGCCAAAAACGGGTATTTTGGTACCTGAAACAGCAGCTATAATATGGACGAGTACTCTTTCCTCTTCGCTCTGATTACAATGTAGCTAAGATGGGACCAACGGAGCTACACAAACAAATGTCCGACCAACTACCTTTGACGAAAAACGCGTTCCTCTTCCTAATGCGTTCGCGTTGCATCATTCCGAATAGATGCACCCAGCATTTACATGTAAAATTGTAATAATGTGAAAAATATCCAAGTTTTTGTCTTATTTGGAATAACTCTTCACATACATATCCCTATATTTAAAAAAAAGCATGTTACTTAATTTGAAGTTAAGATACATTTCTATTTCTTTCCTGGAAATATTAAAAAAATTCTTTAGCTTAGAAGTTTGCGTTGAACCACTCGTAGTGTGTATGTATGTTGAAAGGCAGACAAAGACCACTTATTTTATGGCGATAGTAAAGATCCTTTGACATTATTCATAATGTAACCTCAAAACTACAAAAGCAACACTAACTAAATAAAGGGATGTGAAAGATTTAGTCAAAGTTCGTGAAAAGCTTTTTTTTGCTTATAAATACTTGCTTTATTAATAGCTAAAATCCACGTGGTGCGCCACAAAGCCCCATTCTTGCAGTTCTTTTCATCTCAGAGAGTTTAACGACACTTTGCGACACTGCCGTACATAGACGTACAGCTCTCCCGAGTGAGATACCGGTTGAGAAGCGCAGTTGCAGAAAAAAATATCAAGGAAATTGGATTAGTAGAAGAATAACAACGTGTCATTCGCGCAGACGAAAATACATTATTTCCCACATACAAACTGTTAAAGGTAAATGTGGAATTTAAGCTGAACAGAAAGCGACGCGAGGGAAGGCAACTAATTGTCTAACCGGGGCTCCAAGTAAGTTGCCTCCCTAGCGGCGCTTTAAAGGGGAGACGCAGACCAGATCATAACAACGGTGAAAATGGACTATGATTTCAAAGTTAAATTAACCGGAGAGAGAGAGCGCGTAGAGGACCTGTTCGAGTACGAAGGATGCAAAGTTGGGCGAGGGACGTACGGTCATGTGTACAAGGCGAAGAGAAAAGATGGGTGAGTTTCGCGAACTGATAGCTAGCAAGCCGAGGCCTTCGTTGCCCGTTTGATTTCTTTTAACATTTGAAATATCTCAATATATCCTTTCAGTTTTTTAAATTCATCGATTGTGGTGTGCTTCTTGTCGCACTGCTCTGCATCAAACGTGGGCTTGCAATGCGCAATTCGCTGTTTCACTGAAATCAGTATTTTGTCAGTTGTGTATCGACGTCAGCAGTGCAGCCCGGGGGATGTTGCGCTCCGCCCGTTTTGCAGCCCCTCGTACACCTTTGTCAGTTCGACAGGTGCAACGTCTGCCGTACATGTGTGCATCCTTGAGGAACAAAAGCCAGCTGGAGTACGCATTTGATGGACTTGTAACAACAACACGATTAATTGTTGTGCTTCAAAGGGTAATGCATGTAACGGTTCACGTGTTGTTGTTGTTTTTTGTTGCTGTTGTCAAAACAGGATTAGCAAACTAGCTACAAGCACTCCCACGATTAAAGGCTCTCTTCTTTAGTTTGGGATTTCCAATCACCGACTCGGTACTCTTGCATTTAACGCCTCGCCATGATATGCCTATTGTGTCTCAAGGGAAACCGTCCCCGCATAGAGACAGCGAGATTCATTTTTAGAGGTTCGGAGTGCTTATACTAGAGTAATATGTCATTACGGGCACTTTAAGGTTTTGGGAGTTGTATTAATGATAACAATCATGTCCTGCACATTCACTAAAGCTAAAACGTGGAAATATGTACATATCTTGAGGTTTTGGGTGAATCAGTACCCACAAAAGTTTAAATGAAACCTACTCACCGTTTTATACTTTTATTAAAAATTATGATTAGCAGTACTTATACCACTGTTATTTTCATTAAAGATACTCCTATGTACTCATTATGTACTCATAAGGGGAAATAATGTAACACAAATACACAACAGGGTAATGTTTATACTATCATAGAAAATAAGGTTATGTCAGATGGTAGACTAAATTAGTTCCTCTTAACTATACAGGCCTGATAAATTAAGTTTAAATAGCTCAACAACCTATATAAAATCTTAACCTACCATGTTTGTTATTGTTTCAGTAGTTACTGACTGTGTGTTAGACAGAGAATATGGACAGAGAACAAAAAATGTTGCGGGTATGATGTATAACCAAAATGACAGCCAAAGAAAAGATGGCCCTGCTTATCTCTATTCAGCTTGCACACAGACCCAAGTTGAACAAATTGGTGTCCATGAAGATCTAAAAAGGAGATTAGGCCAAGACCACAAAGATGACTAAAGATTGTGCGGTCGTGGGCTGGTTTTACAAGGATGGGTCTAAACTTCCTTAATTTCTTAATAAGATTAGCTTAATTAAAGCAAAATTCAAAATGGTTTATTGTTCGCCTAATAAATTGATATTTATTGCGATTTAGTATCAGCGAAGTTGCCATTCAGAGCACACACAAGGTCAGAACATTTCATGACTGATTAAAGTATCTATTATAAAGCAGACAAAAAGAAAGACCAGGTCATTTCTACTGTTAATGTATTATGAAGAGTGTGGGGGGGGGAAGGCCATGTGGAACGGTCCGTACGGTCCGGAAGAAAAGTGATGTGACCCCTAATGCTTGCTGATTGGCTCTGCTGAAAGGGAAAACGTCCTCATGCTGCTCGTGTGCTGTGCTTTATTCTTAAAAAGCATCACTGTTTTGTGTGTCTGCTGATTTGTAGTGAGTCAATTTTACTGTCCTGCAGTCATGAGAACCTGGAGAGATTAGTACAGTAAAAGAGCAGTTAAGACTTCAGCATGGAGAGGCTGGTTCTCATCAAGCTCACTTGGTGTATGTCTGTTTTATTATGTAGTTTATTTCTCCATGGGCTGAGGTTTAACTGAAAATAGAAACAGCACTGTCTACATAATAATAATAGGGTCACAAGTCATACTGCGTCAACTGCGGCAACACTTCTAAAGCTGCTTTTAATTTGTAATTTGACTTTCCTATTTATGTTATATATATATATATATATATATATATATATATATATATATATATATATATATATATATGTGTGTGTGTGTGTGTGTGTGTGTGTGTGTGATATATATACTGATTATTTTTAACTTATTCAGAAGTTGGGAGTGTTTTCTCAGACACGGGCTCTAATTGGCATTGGATACCGATCTTCGTAGTGACGGTAGAGTCTTGCTCTCTGTTTCTGGGTGGAGCACGTATTAGTCTTAACTGCGTACCTATAACATGAGGAGATTTGGTGCTCAGCTTGGCAGCTTTGCGATGAAACCCGGGCGATTAAAGTCCAGACAGCCTGGCGGACGCAGCCTTATTTAGCCTTTTTAAGTGTTTAAAGGTGTTGTTTGGTCCACCTGGCTGGCTGTTTGTGACTGGTTTATGGCTCGTTTGTTGCGCTGCTTGGAGAGGGCCTCAGTAGGCAGCAGGTTTACGGGCCAGCGTGGGCCCCGTGAGGCTCACCTCCTCGTTTGAGCCTCACCGTCTGCCTTGGAACGTTTCAGTCTAGAGGATTCCTCTTCAGAGATTTAACCTCCTGGAGATACGAGAGGAGAATTCTGGATGTTTTGCATCCCGTTTCATTTCATTCGTCCTGCGTGAAACAGCAGCTCCTGGTAGTTGTGAGATTATTTGATTTTGACTGAAAACAGGCAGAGAAAACATGCTCACCAGAAGAAAATACTTTTGTTAAGGACTTGGACAAAATATATATAAAAAAAAAAAACAACAACGTCAAATCGATCATAAATTGATGTCCATGTTAAATATGTTAAGTATACGTGAGGCAGTCAGCATGCAGTTTATTGAGGCTGAGAGTGAACTCTCACTTAAACCAGTACAACTTTCAAAGATGTCGCAACAGCATTTTGACACGAATTGTCTCCCTGCCATGTCTGTTGATTCTGTTGATCACAGGTACATTTCTATGAAGAAGCTGCCAGATTGCCGTTGCTCTGTATCGCAAACGGCATCTGCCCATGTTTAGGAGAAACTCACCATGGTTGTGTTTTAAGGGGGACTTTGGGACTTGTAGTGCAGTGAGACGTAACAGTGGACCCTGTCTCCATTTGCAGGAAGGATGATAAAGACTACGCTCTGAAACAGATCGAGGGTACAGGCATCTCCATGTCGGCGTGCAGGGAAATAGCTGTAAGTTGGCTGAAGTTGGTGTCCACATCCATTTCTGGAGGTCTTTGCCATGCAGATTTTAGCTCCAGCCCTTAAATCATATACACACACAAAGATCTATAACCTAGTGCGTTAGATTGACGGTGTGTGTGTGTTCACTTTCTCTGCAGCTACTTCGAGAGCTGAAGCACCCCAACGTGATCTCGCTGCAGAAGGTTTTCCTGTCACATGCAGACCGTAAAGTGTGGCTGCTCTTTGATTACGCAGAGCATGACCTCTGGGTAACTCGCACTCACAGACACGCATCATGCACACTATTGTGTACACGCATCTCCCGCCTCAAACCTCCTGTGTGTGTCTCTGCAGCACATCATTAAGTTCCACAGAGCCTCCAAGGCCAATAAGAAGCCTCTACAGCTTCCGCGAGGGATGGTGAAGTCTCTCCTCTACCAGATCCTGGACGGCATCCACTATCTGCACGCCAACTGGGTCCTGCACAGAGACCTGGTAAGACCGTCTGTGTGTTTGAGTACGTGCGTGCATGCACGTGTGTGTGTGTGTGTGTGTTGAAAAATGGCAAATGAATATTCAGTTATCTCCCCTAAATAGTTTTGCTTGCCAAATTCTTTGTGCTTGTTTTGAAATGTTTTGGTGGAACTGAGGATTAATAGCTGTAAAGCCATCAGGAATGGAGTGAATGTTAGTCCTATTCCTCATGGAGAAATGCTGGTGGTTCATGCCAGAAATTTTTTCTCTGCCTGTTGCCCTCTTAACTGGAACAGTGACATGGAGGACTAAAATAATCAGAGCATAGCGATCTGCTAAACCTCCCATCAACCTCTTAAGTTCTGTGTTTGATTTTCAAGTCTACACACACAACTAACACTGGCTACTGTGACAATTCACACAGGAAAAACAATGTTTTTCTTTTATTGTTTTACCTTGTTAAAGTTTTAAGAGTGGTTAAGGGAACCTGGCTCACCTTGTTGAAAGTGTGTGTGTGAGTAACCACTTAGCATATTCGCCAAAGCAGTTAAGCAGCTTTCTGACCACTTGCCAGGGATTGCTTGTTTGCAGTGTTGCAGAGCTGTTAAGTCTCTCTAAACTCGATTAAAGTTCCTGGTAACCCATGGAGGTTTCAGCAGGTACAGCAGGTTTTGGAGTCACATATGTGTCTCTGTTGTGCAATATGTTACCTACCTAGAAAAAATGAAAATCACCAAATAAATAGAAATCTAAGTGACCATAAAGCCTATGATCAGTTGAAGTAATTATGGCCCAAGGCAGGTTCAGTTTATTTATCCACTGATCACAATTGATATTTGTTTCTGTCGTGATTAAAATGGCATCATTGTTTTTTTGCAAACTTTTGTCCATAATGGCAGGAGAAGTAATCCTATGACTCTTGTTGACTCTATGACCCAGTAACTCATCTACAGTTTATTGTTGGACCCAAGTGAAGGATTGAGGGAATTTCTGAATGTAAAACTAAATTCTCTACACCAGAGGGCACTGGTGATGTACAATTTCCACCCAAATCTAACAGCATGTGATTTGTATTAATGTACTTTTTGTAATGTAATTTAACCTACTTTGTTTAATCTGCCCTATCCAGAAACCTGCAAATATATTAGTAATGGGGGAGGGCCCAGAGAGAGGGCGTGTGAAGATTGGTACGGCATGACACTTTCCTTCATTCTCTGACATTAATATTATGTATGATAAGAGAAATGAACACTTCTGTTGGTTCTGTAGTAACACTGGTGTCTCTCTGTTGTGTGTGTGTGTGTGTGTGTGTGTGTGTGTGTGTGTGTGTGTGTGTGTGTGTGTGTAGCGGACATGGGCTTTGCACGCCTCTTTAATTCACCACTGAAGCCTTTAGCAGATCTGGACCCTGTGGTGGTCACTTTCTGGTACAGGGCACCTGAGCTACTGTTGGGGGCCAGACATTACACCAAAGCCATCGGTAAGAAGGGTGGGTGTGTGTGTGTGTGTGTGTGTGTGTGTGTGTGTGTGTGTGTGTGTGTGTGTGTGTGTGTGTGTGTGTGTGTGTGTGTGTGTGTGTGTGTGTGTGTGTGTGTGTGTGTGTGTGTGTGTGTGTGTACGTACAAGTGCGGATGTGTGTGGTTTTTGGGGTTTTTGACTCTGTATTGATTCTGGGCAGATATCTGGGCGATTGGCTGCATCTTTGCTGAGCTCTTGACATCAGAACCCATATTCCACTGTCGGCAAGAGGACATAAAGACCAGTAACCCATACCACCACGATCAGCTGGACCGCATTTTCAACGTTATGGGCTTCCCTGCAGGTACTGCAACTAACCCACAGATGCTGAATGATCTAACGAAGGGATGTGCTTGAAGGACGTAATATGAACCTCTCGTTATAATCACTTAAAAAGAGCTTACTGCCTCATCTCTTACTGCCTTACTGCCTCATCTCTTACTGCCTTACTGCCTCATCTCTTACTGCCTTACTGCCTTACTGCCTCATCTCTTACTGCCTTACTGCCTCATCTCTTACTGCCTTACTGCCTCATCTCTTACTGCCTTACTGCCTTACTGCCTCACCTCTTACTGCCTTACTGCCTCATCTTACTGCCTCATCTCTTACTGCCTTACTGCCTCATCTCTTACTGCCTTACTGCCTCATCTCTTACTGCCTTACTGCCTCACCTCTTACTGCCTTAATGCCTCATCTTACTGCCTCATCTCTTACTGCCTTAATGCCTCATCTTACTGCCTCATCTCTTACTGCCTTACTGCCTCATCTTACTGCCTCATCTCTTACTGCCTTACTGCCTCATCTCTTTCAAGATGCACTTGGCCGCTGTGTCATTGACAGGATTCATTTAGTCTCGTCAAGGCTTCGTATCATTTCCTCCTAGACAAAGACTGGGAAGACATTAAGAAGATGCCAGAGCACTCCACGCTGATGAAAGACTTCAGAAGGAACACGTGAGCTTGCACTTTCACAGCATCCGCATGATGATCGCTGTCCACTGAGATGCTTGCTGTCCACTGTGTACGTGACCGTCTCCTTTCAACGGTGCCGCCTCCTCTCGTTGCAGATACACTAACTGCAGCCTTATAAAATACATGGAAAAGCATAAAGTCAAACCTGACAGCAAAGCATTTCACTTGGTGAGTTTACACGTCACTCAAAGAGCAGGGGGAGGAAAACACTCAAGATATTGAAAGATTACCTGGTTCTGCATTACATCTCTCACTCTCATTCTCTCTCTCTCTCTCTATATATATATATATATATATATCACCCATTCTCTCTCAGCTGCAAAAACTGCTTACTATGGACCCGATCCGCAGGATCACCTCTGAACAGGCCATGCAGGACCCGTACTTCCTAGAGGAGCCTCTTCCCACCTCCGAGTGAGTAAAGCACCACGTCCAGGGTCCATCTGCTGTGCTCAGGAAGTGTGAACTGAGCGTGCTCACTACCTCACATGTGACCGTGGGCTTTAGAAGGGCTTCACTTACGTTGTAATGTAATCAGGTCTGTTGTTCACCTCTTAGTGTCTTCGCTGGTTGTCAGATCCCTTATCCTAAGCGAGAATTCCTAACAGAGGAGGAGCCTGAGGACAAGGCAGATAAAGTAAGGAAGTGTGAATGCGTGTGAATGCGTGTGAATGCGTGTGAATGCGTGTGCATGTGCGATAGATGATTTACATCTTCTCTTTGGGACTGCAGAAGAACCAGCAGCAGCAGGGGAACAACCACACCAATGGGGCAGGGCACACGGGTAACCCTGACAACAGCCATGCACAAGGCCCCCCCCAGAAGAAAGTGAGAGTGGTTCCGCCCACCACTACCTCAAGTGGCCTCATCATGACCTCAGACTACCAGGTGACACATACAAACAGACCATAGCTTTGCATGTGAATGTTATAAAAGTATCATGGAGCACTCTGCAGTTAAAGCACCATGGGAAAAGCACTTCTGCTAAATGAGATTCAAATGAGTTGTCTGGTATTAACTCTGGGAATACAAATCTTTGCCATTCTTGCAGCGTTCAAATCCACATGCTGCCTACCAGAACCCAGGACCAAGCACATCACTGCCCCAGAGCAGCATGGGCTACTCCTCTACCTCCCAGCAACCTCCACAGTACTCCCACCAGACCCACCGCTACTGAGCCCGCCCACGTCCTCCTGGCGCCCAATAGTGAGAATGTACTGGCCACGGCACCTGACTCCAGCCACCTCTACCCCACGGGCGCTAGACGTGCAGCGTTACCATAGAGACACCACCAAGACAGTAACTAAACACAAACTAACCTAAAGACACATCCCATCACCGTGCCGACGGAGTGACATTGGAACATTGTCCGGAGGAAGAAATGGGGACTGAAAACAGTTGTAGGTGGATGAATACATGTTTGTGCCATGGGTCATCGTTCCAAAATATGTGACCTCCCCCCCCCCCAACCCACCCACCTCACCCCACCCAAAAAAGACAAAAAATAGAAAAAAAGAGTGATAAAGCTAAACAGCAGAAAATAAAAAGAGCGACCTCATCATGTGGTACTGGACAGCTGCACTCAGCAGTGAGACGGGTTTGGCCTGAGGGTGGAACAACCCCCCCCCCCCCCCCCCCCACGCACGGTGTGTTAGCATCAGCAAAGCTCCCCGGCACCAGTCCCACCTGCTTCTTCGACTCTGATGGCTTCTCCACCACTAAAGCTGCTAAATGACTGCCAGTGGAAACGTAATGTCTGTCTGTCAGTCTGTCTGTCTCTCTGTCTGCCCTTACACCTTACACAAACAAACACACACACACTTATAAACACATACAAAGGTCATTGCTGAGGACTGTGCTGGAGCTGCTGAAGAAATAATGAGTGCGTTTAGTGCCTCCTGCTGGAGAACAGTGGTAGAGGCGTCTAGGGGCGTAGGCGTGCGGACGGCAGACAGAAACTTGAGTTTAGTAGTTTATAATTTAATGTTTTGGCTTTGTTTTCACGTTAGGAGAGTTAAACAGCTTCCGTTTTTGCTGTACCAGCAGCAGTTATGTGCAGTGGGTAAGCCTTAGAACTTCATGACAACCAGTTGCGTGGACAGCAGATTGAACATGCATTGTACTGTATTGTAATGAGATATTTTACATGAAGCAAGTATCCTGACAATAAAGTTGGAAATGTTTAAAACGGAATGTCCCTCTTAGTGCATCTGTGTGTTTACATTGTGCAAAATGCTTTTTCATGCACTTTCAAAGAATAGCAACTTCATTCATGATTGGATATAGTTTTCATATCCTGAACGTGTTCTTGTTTTGTTTCATTGTTCAGTTTGTTCAAACAAATCTGTGTCATTTCTTGAGTTCTTGTGACATACAATTATATTTTTGATGGTTTAATGGGGCGATGTACGTGATGTAGCTGCTGAGAATAATATAAAATCCCTTTGACGGAGGTTGGACTAACGGCCTGTAAAGGTACATTTTAGAAGTTTAGAATTTTTTTTAAATAAATTTTTAAAGTGCGCTCAATTTTTTATTGAAATAAAACGATTAATTGTTGTTTTCCATATCAGAAAACGTATGTCAATAACACAACCACTAGGAATAGAATGAGTTCGTATATCTATTCATCGGCACCAACCCGTGAGCAGCTAACGCCCGCCTTCCTGTGGCCGCCCACACTCGAGTCCATGTCAGTCATTTCTTCCTAAGCCTCCGATAGGACGAAGGTAACGAATGATACCCGATAAATCCTTGCTCTAAATTTTTCATTGGCGCAGATCAGGCTTAAGACCCGCCTCCTTTTGGATTGTTTAGAGTGGTAAAGGGGACTGATGGGGACATAGGATGGCAGCCCGGACTGGAATACTCCTGACCCTGGACATGTGTTCGAATTGAATTCTTACAAAACTCGAGCTTGGTGAGCAGTGCACTATATTTACATATATATACAAATCTCTATCTATTTGCAATTTTGATATGTTATGTTTAACGAATTACACATCTGTTGCCCTTTTTTTAAAAACTGCAAACAAAACGATATCACCGCGGGTAGCAGTGGTCTCTCCGGCCGATTCCGTCTCGATGCGTATTAGGAGAGTTGAGTGCCAATGGTGAGAGTATTGTATGAGCACCTATAACTAGTACGCGATTTAATATTCTTTTTCGTCGACAAACAGATGGTACCTTGGTCATTATTTCATCTTTTTCCGTACCGTTGATTTCGCACTTCTCCTCAAACGATGCGAAAGTTTCTCTGTCACCGGGCTATTTCATACAGACGCAGTAAGAGCGTAATTTGTCGGCGTAATTAAAGGACATCTCGCTCGAACAGAACGACTGTGGCATTGTTTCATTGATTACACTTGGCAGCAAACGTGTACTGATTTTTCTATTTGACTTTTGCATCTAATGTGGAACTTAAGTCCACATCTCTTTTTTTTTTTGTTTTGTTTTTTTATATAGCTGACGGTTGTTGTTCCTCTAGAATGGCACAGTCCAAAAGTACCAAACCACAACTTTCATCATCCTACTGCAGTGTGTGGAATAAGAAAACAGAACCATGCGATAAAAATGAAGCCACGCTATGTGCACAGTTAGATACAAGCTTTAAAACATCACGCAGGACGCAGGCTCACGCCCGTCGTTATCTGTAATGCAATATTGATGCGGCTTTAGCAGGCCTATGAGGGGGCCCTCTTGACTTATGAATAGGTAATGCACTCTCTCCTTCCTTCTTAATGGAATTTCTGCGTGCGGGAAAGAGCGCTTCGACGCCCGGTGGGTCCACACACGTCCCCCCTTTCATTATAGTGCGACAGTAAGCAAAATGAACGTGGCCTCCTGTGGATGCAGAATGGGCATGTTTAAGTTTAAAGGACCTTGTAGAGATAATGGCCTTGAAGCTGTGTTATTTGCGAGTGTAACGTAATTATTCACTCTATGTGTATTGACACACTGTATGTGTTTTTTTTTCTATAATTTTTTTTTTATCTATTTTGCTCTTGTGGCATTCTATGTCCAAAGTGCTCTGTATGCAAGTTGTTCCCTTTAGATGAGTAAAGGGGGAGTCTCCATGGAGAAGGGCTTTCTTTTATTTTGAAGAGAAGATTTTGGATGGGTGAAGGAGGTTGGGGGAGGGAGCGACATACATGCGCGAGCTCCTCTGTTGCCGTGTGAACGGGAGCGCTATTGTCCCAGCAACCTTTCAGAGAGGCTTCCCTGAGGTCCTCGCCCCTCCCCCTTCCCACAATCCTCTCTCCCCCCTCTCACACAAACACACAACCCAGATAACCCAGCCTAGCTCACCGTAACGCCCGTCTGGCCGTAACACATCCTGACACACACACTTGCACTGTGATGCAGCTCTGAAACACACTCCGGTCCTCTTAGGTACTCTCGCCGGGCCATACCTGCCACACACATGCATACACACATCTTGTGTATTCCTCTCTAAACATCCGCACACTCTCAGACTAATAAAGTTCAGTCCAGCATGCAGGCTGACATTTTTGCATCTCCCTCGCTTTCGCTCCGTTGACCTTGCGTACTCAACACATCCGTATAGGTTGCGTGCGACCGCACACGCAACCTCCCGGGCACCACGGGGAGACCGAGTAACGACCACCTCGCATCACTGCCCTGCGCTGACCAGACTTCATTATACACGAACAACACACACGGATGCGTGAGGTCTAATCGCGCTCTTCCGCAGAATGCCGGCTGCCGGGGAGCGGCCTAGCGGCAGAGATTGGTCTAATGTCTCGTGAGCAGATGCTGGGGGTGGGGGGGGGGGTGGTGTTGGTGAGGTGGGTGGTGTTGGTGGGGGGTGGAGTGAGTTGCAGAGCTGGCTGCATCGCCACCTGCGTCCAGCGCTCGCTGGAGCCCGGAATCACCTTACCATATTACACTGACAGATGTACCCTAGTGCAGGAGCCTGGAGGTTGGCATGCAGCCAGGGGCCGAGGGCTGGGAGTGTCCTGGCGGGGTCCACGTCAGTGTCTTTCATTTGCAGCGCGGCTTTTTTTACGTTAGGGCAGGATGCAGTTCTCAGGCTGTGGTGGTGTGTTTTTTGTGTGTGTATTTGTGTGTGTCAGGCAGTAATTTGTGCTGCATATTGTTGTGCTGCTTTTGTTGGTGTGAACATTTACATATGTGTGTGTGTGTGTGTGTGTGTGTGTTGGGGGGTTGTATGTGTTTGTGGAGCTTTCCTATCTGAACTTTTGCACAAGTGTACATGGGTTTGTGTGTGTGTGTGTGGGGGGGGGTGATTTTGGGTGTGACCTCACAGCATTGTTCGATCCTCTGGGAGGACAGGAAGTCAGAGAGCAGACGGAAGGGAACAGGATGCTGGCAGCTGGGTGCGGAGGTGCAAAACAGGAAGGAGAAAGACAGGCAGATAAGATGGCCACTGAGACACTTCCCAGACGGCCCTTTGTCCCTCATCCTCGACCTACAACCCCCCTCGGCCAATCATGCAGCAGATGGCCTCTCAGCTGGCCAATCCCTTTAGGGCTCAATATTTCACGACCCTCAGCATTCTTCGTGGCATAAGTGAGCAGAAGCAGCGATGCAATGTACTGCTGTGTGCCTGAGTCATTTTGCTAACGTAGATTTGAACATAGACTGTATGCATATGAACTGCCAGGCAGTGGACTGTAGACATGAGCAGGATTAATCCAACTGCAGCTTCTTTTCACTAATGCTTCGTAATCCTGGGAGCTGCCAAACAAGTCCCTATTGCTAGGTGTGTGTGTGTGTGTGTGTGTTGTGGGCAATGGATTTGGGCTATTTTGAACTCTTGCATTATGGGGCCTTCGGGTGTTAAGGGTTACGCTTGTGTAGCTGGAGCTTTGCCAGGTTCATACAGTAGTGGAATGGAAGTGATCGGGGAGCAGCCGGGCGGGCGGAGTGGGCGGGCGGCCCACTCCGCAGGCCAGCGCGGGCCGGTGTCTCTCACCAGCGCCTCGCGGCTGCCGACGGCTCGCCTGTGACGCTGTGTGGTCTGCTGTGTGTGGCCAGGTGCTGAGCGGCGCCGCTCTGAGGGACAGCCATGCCGCTGGTGAAGAGGAACATGGAGCCCCGGCACCTGTGCCGCGGGGCGCTGCCAGAGGGCATCGAGAGCGAGCTGGAGTGTGTGATGAACAACACACTCTCCGCCATCATCCGCCAGCTCAGCAGTCTGAGTAAGTACACACACACGCACACACACACACACACACACACACACAGAACGATGTGTTGTATAAGGACCGTGACGCTGCTGTGCTGTCACTGCCTCTTAAGGCCTTTCATGTTTCATTGTTTTCTCTCCTGCAGTGTTTGAACTTTCATCTGTTTATCTGCTAGCGTATCCTACTCCACAATGAAATCTACTTTTCCTAAATCCCCCCAAGTGATTGTTTGAGTGCGTGTGTGTGTGTGTGTGTGTGTGTGAGTGCATGTGTGTGTGTGTGTGTGTGCGTGAGAGATGCATTGTACATGCCTGTAGAGGGAGTGTAGAGGGGCTTTCAACAGCAGCTGTGTGGGTTAAATATAAATGAGTGAGCACAATGCCCAGGGGGTGGGGTGGGGTTGGTGGAGGTGTAGTTGGTGGAGGGGTGCAGTCCAGGCAGTGACATGACCACTGGGTGTGTTAGTGTGTGTTTCACATGGGTCAGATTGGGACTGTATGTGGGAAAGCACTTAGGCAGAAGTGTTACTGCATATATGTGCATATATAGTGGCGTAGGTCAGAGGTTTGCAGAAAGCCAGGACCACACTTCCTGTAAATATTTTTTTAACTGCAGGTCTTTATTTTAACAGCACTGTTAAAAATAGCTGCCATTGTTTGTGCTATCACTTCTGTCTGTGTACTTCTGAAGCCTGAATCATACACTACTTCATTGGGGTTTTCACCTTATACAGAATACTTATTCTGGTTTATACACCTCCTGTTTTAGCCTGATACACAACTGCTGATTGATCTTTTGTATATATGGACTGCTTAGATGTTTACATGTGGATTTATGTTTTAAGTACAAAATGTGTTTACATGAAGCCGAGCAGCACATGCCCAGGAAGGTTGTTGGGTTTTTGATCTTCTCATGTTTCTCCTGGTCTCTTCTCTTCTCCTTCTGTCTCCTCACCTCTCTTCTCCTTCTGTCTCCTCACCTCTCTTCTCCATCTGTCTCCTCACCTCTCTTCTCCATCTGTCTCCTCACCTCTTTCTCCTTCTGTCTCCTCACCTCTCTTCTCCTTCTGTCTCCTCTCCTCTCATCTCCTGTGCCCCAGGTAAACATGCTGAGGATATATTTGGCGAGCTCTTTAACGAGGCGAATGTATTCTATCTGCGGGCGAACTCACTGCAGGATCGCATCGACCGGCTCGCCGTCAAGGTCACCCAGCTGGACTCCACTGTAGAAGAGGGTGAGAGGCCTTCTGGAAAGCCAGTGCTCTGGGTCATCACTTGATATGTTTCTCTGCCCGCTTGTCCAATATTTCATCTAGGGTTTCGTAGCCATGCCATTCGATCAGTGCCACCAGAGGTCCAGAGTACAAAAAAGTGTACAAAAAACTTTTGTTTCAGGATATTTTTGGCACATGAGACCTTAATGTGATTATGTCCCCCTCCCTTTGTGTTTGTGTTTGTGTGTGTGTGTGTCTCTGTGTGTGTGCAGTCTCTCTTCAGGACATTAACATGAGGAAGGCCTTTAAGAGCTCTACTGTACAGGACCAGCAGGTGGTGTCCAAGAGCAGCATTCCTAATCCTGTACAAGAGATGCACAACTTGAGTGACAAACCTCCACCACTCAACATCCTCTCAAAATACAGGTGTGTGTTAAAGTGTGATTGTGTGTGAGCGTGTGTTTATTATAGGTAAAGTTGACTCTGACCTCTCTGTCCTTTCCCCCACGACAGGGATGATAATAAAGAAGGGTTGAAGTTCTACACAGATCCCTCATACTTCTTTGACCTGTGGAAGGAGAAGATGCTCCAGGACACAGAAGACAAGAGGAAAGAAAAACGCAGACAGAAGGTCAGTTGTCACTAGCCTTTAGCCTTTAGCTTTAAAGGTGTATTTGTCTGATAATCTTTGTCTCTGGCATAAACTAGATGTGTGATCGTCATACCCCACTTAATAACACAGTTATAAGACATTGATAAGTCTCTGGTTTAAAAACGTCTTCTTCCACCACCTCAGTAATACTGCTGGACGTTGCCCAAGCTCACCAAACTGTCCACAGCGAAGGACATGCATAAAAAAGTTTGAAAGTATCAAAAATGAAAATCAAAGGGCACTAACTACAGCAAAAGATGCGACCGTAACGTGAAATGACCAACATGGTCATAAAAGCAAAAACAGGCTTAAATAAGACAGAACATAATTCCATAATAACCTGCAGGTGGTGTGGCGAATGAGGCTACACACACCACATGAGGGTGGCACAAAGGAAAAACAAACTCCCGCGTTAACACAAAAGCAACAAAACCAAAGGCACATGCGTCGAATGATGGAGGCTAACAACACAGGGGCCACGTGGACAGAGCGTTGAAACCCTGGTTCTCGATTGTCCATGTTTTGATTGTCCATGTGTTTTTGTTGCAAAGCTGCTTTTGTGTATGAGAAATGTGCTGTGTACATTTAAAAAAATTCTAAGCAAAGTTGGGTGAATGCGCTGCAGGAGCAGAGGAGGTGTGTGGACGGCACTCTGCAGAGGGAGGTGAAGAAGGTGCGGAAGGCTCGGAACCGCCGGCAAGAGTGGAACATGATGGCCTTCGATAAGGAGCTGCGGCCCGATCAGCAGACGCACTCCCTGCACAGAGGAGCCGGCTCTGACAGCTCCATGTCGCCAGAGAACAGGTGCCATGACAACCACACCTGCCAGCATTACACACAAGACACATTACGCACAACACACACGTTCTCCTCTCTGAAATTAGAAGCTGCATTAGGGACTCCAGTGTAGTTTATAGCTTAATAATAATAAATACTTGATACTGTCTCTGTTTCACACATCAATTGAAGGTCCCATGCCCAAGACCACCATGATCATGGCTATCTAACGATGCCGAACCACGCAGGCCACGCCCACACATACTCCGGCCCTCCACTCAGCATGGCAGCCCTCTCAGCTCACGCCCAGATGGGCATGGACCAGGACTACAGGGCGGGGCCTATTGCCTACCGCTCAGGCACATTGGGCCGTCCACACCAAGCCCCTCCTCCACCACCAACAGACACAATGCACGGGTCCATGCCCATCCCACCTCTGGACTATGGGTTTGTGCTTTTAATGAATTGTACCACTGAGTGACCGGATTAAATTTATCTTTCAAATCTTAACATTAATTGTTATTCACAAACAAAAAACCAAGTATGAACAAACATAAACATTTTTTGCAGCATTTTATAAGAATTATTATATTATTATTATATTATAGCTTATTATATTATAGCTTTTACTATGCGTGAACCCAAACAATATATCTTGCCATAGTTTGACTCTGGGACATAATCCCAAACCTAATCTTGCTAATTCAAAATTAATTAATTTGTCTTGTAAATGCTACCACCTTGAGGTGAGGATAATAGCATTTGCTGTGGCTTATGACATTTCATGTTCTTTTCTCTTTAAAAATGCCTTATTAGAAAGTTTACATTTTTACATTTCATTACATTCACTGACATTAATGACATTTATGGGACTGTCCACTTTATTTAGAAATGATTCACTTTCTCTTTCTCTCCTTTTCTTTTCAAAGTATGGATTACATGAATTCAGCTTCACCCCCTCCACCACCGACACCCCTTATTCCATCAGCACAAACGGCCTTTGCCCTGCCCCCCATGGGCCTGGCCCCGCCTCCAGGCCATCCAGCACCAATTGGTGCAGGTGCAAGCTACATCCCACCTGCTTCACCTGCCTCTGGATCAATGGCTGCTCCTCCACCACCTGGGCCACCGCCTCCTCCCCCCAGTGCCAACCAATCAGCGACACCCAAACGGCCATCTGCACCCAACGATGCTGCGCCTGCTAATGACGCTCGTAGTGACCTTCTGGCTGCCATACGCATGGGTAAGATTTTCCCATACACAAATGTGACTGTAGAAGGAGTAACTCACAGTTTGAGTCTTCAGCAAGTCACACTAGTCTATCACATCTGTTGCTTGGTGTCGGCCGCTGTGTAGTGACCACAACAGAAGAGACAGGAACACATGTTTAAACGTCAACATTACATCGTGCGTGTGGGTGTGCGGGTGCGTATGTGCACTTGTGTGCGTGTGTGTGTGTGTGTGTGTGTGTGTGTGTCTGTGTGTGTGCGCATCCCCCAGGCATTCAGCTGAAGAAGGTTCAGGAGCAGCAGGAACAGCAGGCCAAGCGGGAGCCAGTGGGCAACGATGTGGCCACCATCTTGTCCCGCCGCATCGCTGTGGAATACAGCGACTCCGAGGACGACTCGGAGTTGGAAGACAATGACTGGTCTGACTAGAAGGTGCTCAGAAGGACAGTCGCCCCCCGCCCCCCCACTCGTCTGCATTAACACTTCAGTATTTTCAACACCCTGAGAAAAGCATACGTATGTGAATAATCCCATGGTAGGATGCCTGTCCAGCATTATGAGTACATATTAAACTATTGTTTTGGTTTCTTTTTTCCCTTTATTATGAAGCAGCTGACCTTTTCCATGCTTTTCTAATGATTCTTAACAAAAAAGGCTGTGAATAGGTAATATGGGTATAGTGAGTAGTGAGTCATAACAGGAGTATTATCGCAGTATGGTCAGAGGAGCCCTTAAGATCATTATAGCTATGCTTGGACATGTGCAGGTTTGAAGCCACTTGCTACATACCTATGTACAGTCTGTGTGAGCTGGCCTGAGATGATTGATTGAACAGTCTGACTGGATTTCACTGTGCTCGATTATTCAGGCCTGGAACAGAGATATCTGTATGGGAGGTGATGGAATGGAATAGGGTTGGCATGGACATGTGAACTCTGATCTCATGATAATAAAAAACATGATTAAAATATATTGTGTGGCGTCTGTCCTAGGCCCACTGGGGCCTCGTCATGGAAACGAGGGACTAGGGGGACTCTAGTCTCTATGGAAACGGTACAGCTGAGATGCAGATCTCCATGGCAACAGTGAGGCTGAGGTAGTGAGCCAACCAATGCAGGAGAGTGAATAAACAAGCACAGGCTGGTTTATTTTTAATGCACAGCACATTCTTTTAATACAAAATTAACAAGATCTTTCAATTCATTAAACTAACCAAAGCAATAAAAAGATACCACTAACACCTTGGAAAAATATACACCACGTTCACACAATGTCGTACAATGTTTCTGTTAATTAGTGCATGTTGATTATCATTTTTATAATATTTTGCAGATAAGTAACTTGTGCCATTTCTCATCAAAAAAATAAAGTGCATTTCCCAGTTAAGACTACGCATACGTCTACACAAGATGCTGTAACTATTGCACCCTCCCCGTCCCTCCGTTTACTCCAGAGGTCTGGGTCAATGCAGTTTCAACTCCAGTCCGGTTCCCGGGACTGTAAGCCACAATTTTGCTTGTAAAGATGACCCCATAACTCTCAGGTGCAAAGCTGGGGCTCTATGCCACACGGGTCTTCACGGTAACACTGTACATCACCTAGACATGGTTACAATGTAACTATACCGTTAATTACTGTAACAACAAATGTACACCCTGTGCTTATATAAGATAGAACAGAGTATGCACTCGGTATATGTTACACTGTAACGGTGGCTGTGTCATGCAGTGTTACCATCGTCTGCTATACTCTTCAAATAAAAGAGAAAACTAAACTGGTTTCCTTCCAGGCCTTGACTACACCCCTGGTTACCTCTTTTAGGATATACATCAAACATCATTCTGCAATCAAAGTGAAGCTCAGATAGTGGATTACAGCGCACACTCATCTACCATTAAAGTTCTGTTCAAATCAAAAGCACAACTGGCAAATGTCTAAACACCACCAAAAGCTTTATGCCTTTGAGCACTTTTTAGACATTAAGCATTTGGTTCACACGATGCCATAAAATGGCATTTTGTTATTCTTACTTACCATTATGTGGCAGAACTCTTAACAAACAGAAGATTCAGAGGAGGGCGGACTGATGTGTTAAGGCCCAGTCATCCTACTGAATCCTCAGGTCATTTCTCCTTATCTTATTCTTATTCGCCTTTGAGCATGTGTGGACCACTGTTGAGCTGGTGCTTTGGCCACTCATATCAGAAACAGATTGACACTCACAGAGAAAGGGAGACAAGAGAAAGAGGTTAGAGCAGGTGAACTGGGACGTGGCCCAAGGTTATTGGTTGCTCAGAGCACCATGTCCCCATACCTGTCCTACTTTGCATGCCTTATTTACAGGATCCACTCCATTGACAAAATGCCTTAGCAAATGAACATCATTGACTATTCCCCTATCAATACATTCAGGAAAAGGCCGTACAGCGCATTGAAATGCAAGATAAAACCTCACAAATTCAGTTGGAAACAAAGCTAAGGAACAAAAAATAGAGACTTTCAATTAATATACCAAAATAAATTCTTCTTCAATGCTCAAGGAGTTCTCCATTTTGTTGCTCTGTTGACAAAAAATCACAGTCATGTCATCACCAACATCATCATTATCGTCCTCGTCTCAGGATATGTCACAACACTGATCCTCAAGGAAACCTGCGCACAGCTTCCTTTAGCTTGTTTGCAGTTCTATAGAAGACGTCACTCAGGTCAAAGGTCATTAGGATATGTCCTACCTGAAGGCCGAGGGTTATGAGACCACCTCTTAGAATGATGGGAAGACTGGTGGCCAGATTATGCCAGGCAGGTCTCTGGGGAAGTCATGCAGGACCCTGTCCCACCTGACCACCATGTGCCTTCAGGAAGTCACACTTGCATCTGTGCAGCTCACAGACGAAACGCACATGTGTACACACAAGCATGCATGCGCACACCACCATGCAGCTCAGATGCGACAGTGCGATCAAACTTCGGCAACAAAAAACACAACATGGACATGTGAACATGTCAAGACGGTGACTGCAAACTGCTGGATAGGTCACGCTGCAAGATAACACTCATTTCATAAATGACCATGGACAGGAGCTCAAACCCTCCATTATGAAATCTCATGCACATGAACATGTGATAGTGGTATCACAGCTGTAACTTCTAGGAGTTTTGGACGTGTAATCTGACCAGTTCATGATTTGTGTCACTTTTACTCAGGTTTAAGGTAGGTAGAGTCAGACGTCATGATGACCTTAGGTCACTCTCCAACTAAAGAAATTTGGATGTGATTATACTGCTTTTGATTGCAGAGCAGATTCTGGAGGCATAGCTGTTATTGCTGCTAGAGTATTGCTATGATTTGGTGAAACGCTTCGATCGTTCTTATTGCTGGCCGATGGAGCCTACCTCAGTGGTGGAATGGATCATGGCTAGTTGGCACTGGCAAAGCTGGTGTTCCACAGTAGGCAGTGGCACTTATGCAACAGTGTTGATCTGTGTAAAAAAGTCACAACTAGCTAATTTTTTTCCCACTGTTGTATTCCTTATTACCTGTTTGGTTTTCAGGGAAGACTGGAGAGTGGTTAGGTGGTAAATGTGATAAGGGTTATCAGGCAATTTTCATATTTTAGTAGGCCTATCTGTTTTGGAATATAAGGAATATGTAAATTGGAATATGTTGGTTTCACCAATTAAAATATTCTATGATGTGTTTACCAATTAATATTATTCCATTCATTATTGTCTGAACACAGCACAATGATGAATGAATGACAACAATCACGCTTGAGCTTCTCTGCAATCAAAACAGTAAGGGCGTCAAAGCAAAACAGATGGTACATTCAAATCTGATCTTACGTCAGTTAGTAATCATAATCAAACTCAACCAACACGCACGTATCAAACCTACGCTACAGCTAGCTTTATCTTTATTTATATTCAAGTAACTCCCTAGTTAAAGAGAACCACTTAAATTCACACCACTTTACAGAAATCCCAGTTAATTTCATCCCACATACATGCATGAGATACGGATGTGAAAAAAAACGATTACAAGTTAATCTGTCGTACTAAATAAAGGCTTCGATGGGTTTGGTATTCATAGAGTGGTTTTCTTTCGGGGTTTAGCTCTTCATGGTCTTGTTTTAGTAGGGCAATATACATTCTGGCACGCTTGGGTACGGGTTTTAAAGCGAAAACAAAACGGCGAGCAAGATAAAGCGACATAGGCGTTTCTATTCAGTCTCTTTCACGTCCGCGGAGGACGACGCAGGGCGCGCGGATCACTGAGCGCGTGAGCTATTTATAGCTTTTCCGCGGTCGCTTGGTTTTCAGCGCACGTTCAGAATGCAGCAGCGAGACTAAAGAAACGAGGCTCGCGCGGCCCCTCATGCCACCCTCACAGCCTACTCCGAGCCGAAGGCTTGAGGTCGCACCGAGGCAAGCAGACGCATCCTCACCAAAAAGTATAAATCAGTACACGCTTGGGCAGTTTTATCTACATCTTATGTACATCTGCTCGCCATGCAAACATAGACACTAGTGGCAGTTGTTGGGGCTATAGTCAGGGAAAGGTTGTGTGGCAGTGGTTTGAGATACATTACAGAAAGGGGAAGACAAAAGGAGGGGTCAAAAACATGCCCCACCCCACTCCTGTGGGATGAGATTGGGTACCTCTGCAGCCTCTGAAGACAGGGTATTTCACTAAGCCTTGACCATTAAGCTTTGGTCAGCTCTGAGCCCTTTAACTGAGCTGCACGTCCAGAGGTACACCCCGTGTCAGACATCGCTGGGTGTCCGTGCCCGCTGGGCCATGGTGGTGGGGATGCACCCACAACACACCATCCACAGCGCCTTCTGGATCTCCTGATTGCGGAAGGCATAGATGACAGGGTTGATGACGGAGTTGTAGGTGGCTGGCACCAGCGTGGCGTAGGTGTACAGGGGCGGGTAGGTGTAGTCGGCGATAAGCGAGTAGACGGTGAAGGGCATCCAGCAAGCGGCAAAGGTACCGAGGATGATGGCCAGCGTGGAGACGCCCTTGCGCGTGGTGACGTAGTGCGGCGTGGCGGCCAGGAAGTGGTGCTGCACGGCGATCTGGTGCGCGTGCCGCATGACGATCTTGCAGATCTGCACGTAGAGCTGCAGCATGAGGCCGAAGAGCAACAGGAAGGACACGGAGAGCACGGCCACATTGTTCTTGGTGAGCGGCCACACCACGCTGCACGTCACCTCCTGGCTCAGGCAGTTGACCCCCGTGACGGGCAACAGGCCCAGGCTCAGCGACGCGCCCCACAGCAGCACCAGCATGGCGTAGGTGAAGGCGGCCGTGCGCTCCGAGTTGTATGTGAGCGCGTAGTACAGCGACAGGTAGCGGTCGATGGTGATGGCCAGCAGGCTGAAGGCGGAGGCCGAGAAGGAGGCCACCACCAGGCCGACAGTGAGCAGCTGGGCCGAGTCTGAGCGCAGAAGGTAGGCGAAGGTGAAATGCAGCACCAGGCCCAGGCCGGCCAGCAGGTCAGCCAATGCCAGGCTGCCGATGAGCAGGAACATGGGTGCACGCAGGGCCGGGTTCTGCCAGATCACCAGCACCACCAGGGCATTCTCGCAGGCTATGAGCGTGCCTGAGGTGCACAGCACGATGTCCCACGGGTTCACCAGTAGGTCGGCAGGAGGCGGGACCGGCTGTGGGGGAAGTCCCACCGGTGGGTACGCATCAGCCGTGGCGTTTTCCGTGCTGCCCCCACCACTGCTAACCCAGGAGGGGTCAGGGCTCAGCCAGCTAGGGGTAACTGGCATCACCTCACTCATTGTGCCTCCCGTCTGAAAGAAAATGTAACACGTGAATGTAGAGCACGGCATATGTGTTAACATATGGGGTTTATGTTAGAGGCACTCTCCACATGTATGGAGAAAAGACAGAAGTGTCAAATGACCATAACTGAGTTACACTGACTGTAAGTTAAAATTCATGATGCAGAATTATCAATGATGGAAAAATCACGCAAAAAAGAAATTGTAACTCAAGGAAAATTGGGTTGATGTCCAAGTTGCAAACAAAGGCACTGCAATATATGCAACAGAACGTGAGGTTTATCGAAGCAATGTCAAAGAAAATTCTTTGTTGAGTAACAGCTCAATGGCTCCAAGAGCAATGCATTCAGTTATCGAGCATATTAATTTCTCTTTAGGTAAAATGTGGGTTGAAATATCTTTTTAGGCTATGTTGTACTTTCAAATTATTTATCTACTATAAAGAACAGAGATTTAAGACTGAACAAAGTATATGAAATGTCAGATCACTGGTTTCATGTACAGTTATATTTATATGTGCTAATCAATTTATTGACTTGATGGTAATGACATTTCACGGTTGCTTGCTATGAAAGTGATTAAATATTAAACATCATTGAGCTTGGAATAAATAGTAGTATAGCTTGCAGTTTATGACCTTTTAAGTAAAATAATAGACTAACAATTATCTGCGAGCATACAGCCATTTAGATATTTGTAAAGTGTAAATTAATTTAGGTGTGCATACTTTTATTAGACAGTCATTTTTAATCTAACTGACTAACCTCTATTGTTTGCGGGTATGTAACTGTGACAAACCTGTAATCTGATCATACTAATGAGTCACACCTGACTTGTTGCTTTAAATCTTATTTTGGGGGACTTTAGGGGAATCTCAGACTAAACGTGCCAAACAATAGACCTGTTTCGTAAAGTCTGCTCTGAGTGCAATATGAAACAACGTTTCAACATTGCTTTTGTGACGCCAACGCGTTCTTGTTAAAATGAATTAAAACGTGGATTAGAATGGAGTAACTGCAGTATTGTCTAACATCATCCATACGACTGGTAATAATAACCTACTATTACAGTCATTATCATTAGACCTACTGTTATCGTTGCTGTAATAACATTCTTTACTCTTCCAAATTGTTCTCATTACAAGTTAACCATGTTAGACCTAATATTGTATATTAAGGTAACATTTGTGACAAGAAACGAAAACAGGCCTTTGTCACACTGTTTAAGTGTGCTACCACTAGGGCCTATCATTACACTGCACTTCACTTACGAACACTCCATGATGCATTTAGATATCAAATATAAAATCTAGAATAAACTCCAATTATCAAGGAAAGATTGTTTTTCCTTGGAGGTCTACGATGATTAAAATATACATAGCCTACATGAAACAGTTACATTTCTCTTGACGTGGATAATAATAATTTTCAGTTTCGACAATTGTTTTCGCGTGTATCTGTAATATTATTAGAATTGCGTACTTTTTGCACAGGGAGGGACGACAGAAATGCATTCATTTCACAAAAAGATACCGTTGCATCTCTGTAGGCCAGCAACTGTGAGATTTCATAATAGCCCATCCTAAAGCACTGCTCCGCGCCACCCTGCACTGCACTGCAACCATGTAGCCTAATGATTAGTATAAAATCCCCGCACCGCTGTAAAAGCCTCCTTTTTTACATCTAACTGTTTCACCTGTGAAATCACCCAGCCAGTATGTCTGGTCGCAAAACCCCGTCTAAATGCGCTAGGTGTTCATTCATTTTCTTATAAAGATCGCTCCCCCATTCATTAAATCCTCTCTATGTTCCAGTCAGGAATCTACCCTACCTTGACTCTTGCAGGAGAGGCGCCCGTTTAGAATCTCTCGCGACCTGGCTGTCTTTCCATGTTACTGACAGAGATGGTTGCAGGTGCAGCGCCGACGGGCTTGCCGCGCGCGAGATGCAGAATCGCTGATGCTGTGTTTGGTTAATCGTTCCTTTAGCAAGGAGCTACATCCAGAAGCGATGGACGCTCTTCGTTGTCTGTACGATCATCGCCGCCGACTGCGGATACCGAAGATGCAGGGAGGGGTAACACTAGATTTCTAGAGGGGCCTGATTCGGTAACAGCGACTGTCACCTTATTGTTGGAAGATGAACCCGCAGTTATGCAGCCAAGGTGTCTGCAAGGTTGCTGAAAGACGGAGTCTCGAGAAGTGACGCGCATTCTCTCAGTGGTCCATGTGGCAGCGATGGGGGTTGTCAATCACATTCTATTCATCCTATTGACACTCTCGAGGTTTTAAATAATTGTCTTCCTAGTAACATTAAGACCTCGTTCTACCTATGGCAATATTGACGTGGCTGATTATCTGGCGTTGAAATTACGGATGCCAGGATCTGACATTACTGCGTATACATTTTCCGTACGGCTCTTCAACAGTTGTTATGACTGAATGTGTAATTTGGGTACGTTTGTGTGAAGTCGTTTCGCTGGTGTCAGACTGCCTTTCTTGCAAGTTGCTCACTTGCTCACCGCTCCCCTTTGACTGCTATTCTAGGCACGTGCTATTAACAGCGCACTGATCTGTGTCACCCCCCCACCCACACCCACCACCACCCGTTTTTTCATCCCGCTTTTCTCCCATTTTTCTCCATCCGCTGTAACCCTTCGATGCCCTGCATCGATCTGCACCCTTCTCTTCAGTCTCATGTCTGAGCACCAGACAGGTTAGCGCATCTACCCACGCATTCAATACATCCTTTCGAAACGTGTACAGATCTATAAACATCTAAATGAATCCCTGCCTCTTACGTTCTTCTTTGCATCCTGCTAATTTCATTTCACCGTATTTGATTAAGTGACCAATCAAAACACATTACATCTCGCATCATCTACATACCACTGAAACGACAAAGGCGAATTGATTGAGCCTCTAACAGGCAGTGGGTGGGTTGGAGCAATTGTGAACTTCAATTGGCTACTCGGAGGACTTGGTGAGTGATTACTGGGCAACCCATTCAGAAAAGAGTGCTGGATACACAAGCCGATGCCGGTCACTTACATTCTGCACCTGGTGGCTGGAAAGTGTCCTTGACCTAAAATTGGTCTGGAACCCAACATTGGGTTGTGGTTCTGCTTTCAAACCAATTGCAGTAGTAAGGGGAGTCGTTTCAAATCACAGGAGGCACACTCACATTTTCCAGCTGTTACCCAAGATTCTCTTCCTAAAATACTTTAAATAGTTCACCTAAAATGTAAATTAAACTAGATTCAACGGGGTACAAGCAATTGCAACATGTTCATTTCTTCTCAATAACTAGGATATATGAATTTCTTGATCTATACACTTTATTTCTTTTTCTTTAAAACAGAAAATTATTTCACAACAGGCTGGCTCAAGCAAACCCTCACAAACCTTCCAACACCTACAAAACTGTATCAAAAGTGCACCATAGTGTTATACATATTTTCAGTTTCAATCTTTGTTTTCACCTATATCAGTATTATTATTATAATTTTATAATATTTATACAAATACCACTCTGTACAAGGTAGAAATACATAACCCACAAAGCCCCATATTTTGAGCTCATAGCCCCTCCCCTCTCTTTAGGATACACCCCTATTTCCCCATGCACAAGCCTTTGGTCAAATCAAACTCATAGGCTTATTAAGGTTGCAGCATGGACAGTAGATGCCTGTCATATCATACAAGCTGTTACATTTAACACATTTCTGCTTTATAACAACTCAGCCAGTGTGATGAAGCAATCTCACAATGTACACACAGCCTTCACACAATGTTGAGACAACCCTGCAACTGCATCATGTCCAGACTGCCATTCAGACTTGGTGGTGGAAGGCTGGGATAGGTGGGGGTGGGGCAGGGCTTGGCAGAGCTGCAGTAACCGAGCCAGCCTGTTCAGGTGGGATGCAACACCGCTGTGAATGCAGGCAGGCCTGTTCTCCAGGTGTCCATGAGGGGGCACTCCTCTGAACAATCTCAGTCTCTGGACTGGTAGAACAGAATATAGCCCGACTCAGAGTTCTTGGAGATTTCCGAGGTAAGCCCATAGAACTCTTCTATTGCCTGGGCATCAATCTTCTGCAAAAAGGAACAAACCAAAATCTACTGTAAACAATAAACATCACAGGCGTTTGAATGCTGCTTTGGATTATTGGATATTTTGTTGCCTTTACAAGTAATTAGATGAAGCATCTTACCTCTACAATGTCATCATCAAACAGCAGCCAGAAGTCATGACTCTTTACAATAGCAATGTAGTGTCCACGATTTGGACCACTGTCAACATAACCAGAAAAAGATCCTGCTAAGCATCAGGAAGTTGAAACAAGTTCAAAAAGGCTACAAAGTCTCTGAAAGTCATCGTTGCCCCACTCCCCAAAACTAACCTTCCACAATGCACCACCACAGCAACAAGATCATAAAGCCTCTCAGGATTGGTTGCATCTCCAGATGTGTTGAAGAGGCGGAGTTCCAAAGGGAAGACCACGCGGTAGCTTAGCTTAGTATAGCGCTGCAGCTGCTCCATGTACTTAAACCTCTTTAGATGTAGTGCTAAGATCATGGGTAGCTTTTTTACCCTCATCCTACACATACACACATACACAGATTTAGCATATATGCAGGTACGCAAAATGAAAGGACTTTAACATAATGGCCAGATCCTCGGTCAAGATTCTCTTGGACTCTCCTCCGAGCAGGTATTCTCACCTTTTGTGTGCCTCCTGTTTACTTCGACATTCCTCACAGTAGTATTTATATTCACTGCACAGGGTCTCTGTGTTACTGAAACCCCTACAGACGGCAAAAAAAAGAGGAAATATGTTCTATACCCAACATGCTGCTGGGGCAAGCAGGTGCTACCTTCAATGTGCATGTACATTTTGGAAAATGTTTGTGTCTGTCAAACGACAAAGGCAGACCTGAGGCAGTGAGTGATTGAAGTGTTCTGCTCCACATCAACGGACAAGTCCAAGAAGTCCTCATCTTTGCTACTTATCTGTGGAACAGAACAGAATCCTCAGGAAATACAGCTTAGGAAGACTACACTATCCATGCACCCATACAGCTACTTCACAAGACAGGCGCTCAGCATTACCGTTTCGCAAGTGAGGCAGCGTGTCTCATTGGTCAATGTGCCCTGGAAGATCTCATGTACCCAAGTCGTGGAAGGCGGGGCACCATTATTCTTCTGTGAGTCAAGCGTGCCATTGGCCAGTTTGCCATTCTGTTTGTCCTGCTTCCTTTCCTCCTGAAGCAGGTCTGCGATAGTGTTTAGCAGGTAGTTGAGGAACTCATGTGCATCCTGCTGCATGTAGTTATCAAAGAGTTCTGAAGAGGGAAGACAGGAAGTGGAACACTGCTGATAAAACTCTGTAATGTATTTACAAAATCCTTAACTGGTTGATTGACCTACACACACACACACAAAAAAAAACTGCTTTGAGGGGTTCCGGGGCAGCATAACTAAATGTCTGCTAATGGTACTCTCTTAGTATCTTTCCACTATCATGACTCATGCCTTTCAGAACAAAAGTGCAACTACAACTTAATGTAACGAAAGCGCTTCATGTTTAGCACTTCAGCACTGTACAAACAGCTATTGTGTCATAAACTATTCTAAAACTCTTAGAAGCACTCAATTTTTGGCCATTAGCTGCTAATAAACCATGCACATGCTCTCACAGCCTCGTGTTCGTTTTTTTCCTTCCTAGCTTTGTCCACTCATTACTCTGCACTCCAGACAAGCCCTCAACGCTCTCCCTCACCGTTTTCTTTCCGAAGTCTCGTGATGAACTTCTTTGGTGGGATGACCCCCACTCTCCTCTTCTGATTGGCAATGCTGTGGAACAGGTCGGCCAGACAGGTGAGCAGGTTCTCCTTGCGCCGCGGCTGGCTCCTGTACGCGAGGATCTTCTCCCGGAAGGGCCGGCAAAAGTAAAGCGCTTGGAGCACGGAGTTGCAGTAGCAGGTGTTCCCGAACTGCGGGCCGAAACCCACACGTAAACAAATGACCAAATGGGGGTGAGAGCATGTAATGCAATGAAAGGGCAACAGGTGAAAAATGCAAACGTCTTTCGCTTACGTTGACCAGTCCAAAGTAGTGTTCGTTGACTGGGAACTGCTCCGAGCCAATCTCTTTCTCCAAAGCGGAGGCATTGGCGCCCTGAAATATAAATGAAAGCTTGACTCTTGCTTTAGAAGAGAGAGCTTCAATCAAATTAAAACTAACAGTGAGATGTCCTGTGTAGTCCAGTGCTACAGGAAGTAAAATGTTCAATTTATGTTTTCTGAACCATTTCTGAACCCAGTAGGACATGAGGTCTGCGTGTGTCCTATGGAGCCCAAACAAAAAATCAAATGGCTGTAAAATGTAATAAATAAATAAATAAATAAATAGAATAAAGAGAGAAAATGTTACATGCAAAATCTTGACAGTGGTGTCATCTACAAACACCTTACAATATGATATGCATAACAAAATAGAAACTTGTCAACTGCATCTACAACTAAATGTATTGCAGCTGGATTGCACATAACGTTAGTGGATCGCGAAACTTCAAACGAATGATGTCACCTTGCTGCGCTTGGGGCAACAAAACTGAGCCAACACATTTTTATGCGATAAACGCAATTGCTCTATGTGTCGCTTTGACCAGAAGTAGCAGCAGATGATTAACGCATACTGATATAGCTTACCTTTTACCATACTACGTATCACAAAATACACAAAATAGGAACGTATGCAGCAAAAAACGACCATTTAAATAAACACCTGTACGAAACTGACAGCAGTATTCTGTCATTCAGTTGTCATTGCTAGCTATCTCCATTTTATGCTAATATAATCTACAGCTTGGGCTGAAAGACGTTTCGCGAGCACAAACCGCAGACCACCGCGCTGCGGCTACCTGGCTTAAACAAATCACACTCGTGTAAAATCACGAGTTAAATCAAATGTCGGAATTAATCAATTGTCTTACACCTCTGGCTTGCAACAGTAGCTAATTATCAGGCCTACGGAAACATCCAGTCAGCTAGCTAGCGCACAGGAACACAGCAACCAAGTAAAAACGGACAACCCAGGGAGGCAAATCGCCCAAACCTTTTCACAAAAACCCACGACGCATCGCAAAGGTCATGGCACAGTAAATACGGGACTGCGATAAGGCGACGGTTTGGATTAAATGTACTTACCATGGTACAAAAAGAGGCAAATTTAGAAACTGTCATTAGGATTTCCATTCGCCCAGCGCCATCTTCCACCCAACCACCGCGCGGAGGCGAAGAGGAGTCCCTCGCGAGGACAGAGCGCAAGCTTAGCAACGGACACTCCGCTGGGTCTTAGTGCCAGGAAGTAACCGCAGCGTATTCAGAAGCGCACATCTGGACACCTGTATGATTTGATAAAGTGGTGTCTTATCTGTCATATCTGTTACCTAGCCATTTACGAAGTTAAATGTTTTGAATTGTATAAAAAAACTCAGAGTTGATTCTTGACATTATGCAGATGTAAATGCCTATTGATGTATTGGAATTTGTGTATTTACAACAGTTCTACAATTAATCGCTTATTGTCACTAATGACAGCATTCCTGAAACATTTCAGCGCGTTTTATTCAAGACGGTAAAGTGGTGTACACGGCCAAACTAGATACTAGTTTTATTCAGGCAATCAATGTGCACTCCTACTTTCCTGCTTAGAAGGACGCGTCACAGGACCCCGACACCCTCTTTCCGCCGTACCCGCCATCTTGCGAGCAACCGGGGGTAAGAAGTACTCCTGTAATTGTTATTTTAAACATAGTTTTACTTTGAGATAACACGCCGTAAGGTTAATAAAGCCTGTAAATTAACCATGAAGTTTATTAATATGTAGGGGATGGGTTTGAGAAGCGTCCTGTTTTAGCGTTTTTCGATGCGATACAATGCATGCTTGGCCGTGTGGTGGCGTGTCTGCCCATGTGGGCTATTCATATAATGAAAAGCGAAATCTCAGTGATATTACTACAGTCTCAGAAATCTAATGTTCGAGTCAAGCTCTTGAGAAACGTCCGTGTTGGCTGATTCTTTGTGGCAGCTGTTGAGATGGCATTGTCTGCTGCATATTGATAGCTGTGTTCTGAGGCTGACAAGCAAGCTACCGTTACCCAGCATGAGTGAACGAGACAGTTCGGGAGCAGATTTACTGGACAGTTGGCTGCAATCTTCAAAGTTCTCGCTCTTAAGTAGCTAGCTAGTGCGCTCCTTATAAATAATCTCTGGCTAATGTTTGTACTGTATTCTCATACAGTTATTAGGCACCATGACGAATACAAAAGGCAAGAGGAGGGGAACCAGGTACATGTTTGCCAGGCCCTTCCGTAAGCATGGTGAGTTACCTTAAACCTGTCAGTCGTTTGTTCCTTTTGATGTAATTGACCTTAAAGTTGAATGAGATGAAATCATGTTTGGAGCAGAAATAAAACATTTTGCCCCTATCTGTTGCTCCAGGCCCAATTCCTCTGTCTACATACATGCGCATCTACAAGAAAGGTGACATTGTTGATATAAAGGCAAGTAAACGGAATGTTCCTGTTAACTTTAACTTTTTTTGCTAACAAATTGAGCAGCTCCATCATTAATGTATCTTTTAATAGGGCACAGGAACCGTTCAGAAAGGCATGCCCCATAAGTGCTACCATGGTAAAACAGGTCGCGTTTACAATGTCACGCAGCATGCTGTAGGCATCATCGTCAACAAGCAGGTCAAGTAAGTGCAGCTCCGAAAAGGACATGAATGTCGGGTCTGGCTATTTGGTGGAAATATAAAGCGTTTGTGATGCAGCAAAAGCAAAAAAAATATTCAAAGAGTTCTGATAGAAAAGTACCATTAAAACTCTTAGCTACTGCTTGTCATGCTGTATTTCACACTGCACACCCCATCTTCACTTTGCCACGAGGGCCACCCTGTGTCCTATGTGGCCATTCCTGTGGGGAAGATCAGGCAACCTTTTGCACCCTGGTCAGACTGCTTAGTGTCTCCACCAGATTGTCAAAAAGGACACAAATCTGTCCATCAGACATGAAGCACTTCACCTGAGACTACTGCTCAGACGTTACAATTTTATCCTTACAAGGGGCAAGATCCTTGCTAAGAGGATTAATGTGCGCATCGAGCACATCAAGCACTCGAAGAGCAGAGACAGCTTCTTGCAACGCGTCAAGGAGAATGAGAAGAGAAAGATGGAGGCCAAACAGCAGAACACATGGGTGGAGCTTAAACGTCAGGTACAGCAAACCAGATTTACTGACTTGGGACTTCGTTTCTTTAGTTGGCTATAATGATGGATGTAAGCAGCTGTTGGTTAAAAGCTAATTGGCCAAAGCATGGCTTTTATTAAAATAGAAAGACTTACTGGTTGGGGAAGTTCATCTGACTGATTTATAAAGACTGCAGGTGTGTTGCTGAGCTCCATGTCACCTTTTTAAGATTAATTCAACTGTGCAAATTGCACTCGTAGACATCCACACTGAATGTTTTTGGAGGTGTTGAACATTGTCCACCTCTACTGCAACTACAACTTTATTGGGTGTATTTTGTCACCATTTGGCTAAGATGCTTGAGTTTTCTGTACCATTTTAATTAAATCTGAATGCCATGTCATGTTGAAGACTTTAAGAAGCATTAATGAGGCTCTATAAAAAAAACTGTATTCTATACATTTTGGTTACTGATATCGTGGCTTTATGGCTCGACTGCATGTCTGTTTACATGTTTGTGTTTTTATTCATGCTCTTCCCCTATTCGTCACCCCAGCCAGCTGCCCCTCGTCCAGCTCACTTTGTCAGCACCAAGAACAACGAGCCCCAACTGCTGGAGCCAATTCCCTACGAGTTCATGGCATGAGTTTGCTGACTCAATAAAGTTCTTTACACAAAGTTCCTGTCTGGAGACGGCAGTTTGTCTTTTTTGTGGTTATGCTTAATGAGTACACTAGGAAAAGTAAGAACCATGTTTTCGCATTTTGGTTAAGAAGTGTGAAAACTTAAAAGGTGCTGTGTGCCAGTTAATGGCTCGTCTTAGGGTGTTTGCCAAGCCCCTTGGTAGAATGGCCACGTTTCATATTGCACTAAGGCGTGAGGAGCCAGTCAGTCTTTCAGGACATGGGAAAACGCCAGGGGAGAAAAACAGCGTATGTAATCTGCTCACCCATAGCAGATGTCTTCAAAGTTTACATAGGGGTGTCGTATTCTTGGCTTTTCTGAAACCAAATATGGATTGAACTGGTATACCTGACAGCAACTGAATCCAGTGAAGATCAACATAGTTGTTTGCTTACTTGATATATTGTATGTTTTAAGTGCCATCTTTTAGCTAGTCTTCTACTAAGTGGGTGGTCCAAAAGCTGTCGAGTTGTCTTTCACAAATAACTCCTGTTTACACTACTCATGAGGTGAGGTTGGATGTGAACAGTGTCTCCCCCGCCCTCCAAGTTGAAATGAATCCTACGCCACTGCTGCTCTGCAATTATATTTTGTATGTAGTTATCAAATACAAATTGTAACTTCCATCAGCTTTGGATATTTCAGAGCTATGCTATTTCCTTCAGAATATATTGATTGAATACAGTGAATCACATATTCAGGGGTCAGGTACATCCACTATTTTAAATGTTAAAAAACAAACCGACATCACAAAAGAACCATTTCAAGTATTTCTGTGATTTTACCAACTAAATGCCATCCATCCATTTTCTCCCACTTATCCGGGTTGTGGGGGCAGTAGCCTAAGCAAAGATGTCCAGGTTTCCGTCTCCCCTTCCAGCTCTTCTGGGGGGGATACAGAGGTGTTTCCAGGACAGCAGATAGATTTAATCTCTCCAGCATGTCCTGGGTCTTCCCTGGGGTCTCCTCCCAGTCGGACATGCCCGTAGAGCCTAACCAGGGAGGCGCCCAGGTGGCATCCGGGCCAGAACCACCTCAACTGTCTCCTCTCTACATGGAGGAGCAGCGACTCCACTCTGCTCCACTAAATACCGTTAAAATCCAATTAAAATTCTCTGTGGTTACTCTACATAGCACACACTAGGGGGTAGTGTTGGCTAAGCAATTGCTTTTTTTGTCACCAGCATAAACGTTAATCGATGGTACTATTGTTTTTCTTGGTTTGGTGGAAAGTACTGAAAGCAAGATTTTATTTATCAAGAACGCAACGGAAATGTAAAATTTGCCATCATTATCATAGTAAATAGAATAATTTTTAAACCTAATTATACTTAGCATAATATGAAATAAGTAGCAAATCAAAGGCTTCAGGTACATTTGATGTTTAGGTTTAAATTAAAACTGCTAAACTCCAAAATATATCACCACCAAAGTTGGGCATTAACCATCATTCTCTAATAAAGAACTTCTCAATCTTGTATGTAATAAAACCCTGTAAGCAACCAGATGGCGACCTTTTTTGTTGTGGCTCTTTAGTTTGTGCTCTGTGCTCTTTTTATACACAGACATCCTCGCAGATCAGAAGACCGTGACTGAATAATTTCAACCTCAGTCATTATTTCATTTGAAATCCACAGAGCCACATCCTGAAAACTGGCTTCCCCCCCAAATTACTTAATAATGTAGTCTTTTTGAAAACAGAAAGTAACCAGAACATTTTGTAATTTTTCCTGATATGTTTGTCACCTTGTTATATGAATACACTTCAGGCATGAATATCTAATGCTATTTGCACATGGGGCTTTGTGTGTGTGCACAGTTTTGTGTCATGTGGTTTGGTGTGTGTGTGTTTGTGCGTGTGTAAGGTCTGCCTCTCTCTATGTTGACATGTGCTATGTAATCAAAGTGGTTGAATGGCTCACTGGATATCTGACAAATATGTTATCTCATCCTACCTTAGTCCTCAGTACTTTACCCAATATTTACTTCAATTAGGGTCAGTTTCCTGAGATAGGAGTAACATGTCTGCGTGTGTGTGTGTGTGTGTGTGTGTGTGTGTGTGTGTGTGAGAGAGAGAGAGAGAGAGAAGTGATTTAGTAATGTTCTCTGAGTGTTGATTATAGACAGTTTCATTTCTATTTCATATTGCACCCATGATACCTTGTGCTCACAGCTACAGAACTGCTATTGTATCTCAGTTAATGAAACACACATAGTTCAAACTAGAGCTTTTAGTTTACATATTTCTCCTATTGCTAGAATATAAACAAATTCATTAATTTCCCTTTCCATTACACCACTGACTGTTTTTTCCTCTTTAGTAGACACACAGGCCTGAGAATGAGTATATAGATGATTAGATGAGGAGACAGTTGATCCTGTGAGAATGTGTGGGAATGGCCAGATAACCCCACTGCATGATGTGCCTGTCCATTGTCCTCCTGAGCGCTAAAGATAATGTCTCCTATGCTATCATGCTAGTGTTGGTATATCCATGTAGTTAACCACTTGGTTGCAGGTGATCAGGTCTTGCAGAGGTAAGAGCTAATGCAATCCATCAACAAATGACATGTTGGCTTGATATTGACCGACCAGGGACTTCTCTCAAGAGTTAAGATTTGACTGAGCTGAGCACCTGCCTTTGTAACTATAATTATTGTGTAATTGTTATTGAACCTAAGAACTAGATTGATAGGTGTAAACAACTCTTCCTGTTTCTTTTGTACTAGTGTGGATAATGAATAATGATAATGAATAATAATGTTTGTGACTTTTAATGATGCCATTAATGGGGTGAAATATAGTTTACACTATGTAGATGAGCTAGTGGTTGGAATGTCACGAACACCCCAATGAAGGCCTGAGGTCGAAACGTTTGTGCTTGTGTTCTATCTGTGAGTCCAGAAAATAGTACTGCAAGACTATATGACTGCAATCACACTGTTATCGTTGTTATCCTGTTTCTTTTATAAGATTTGATCCAGATTACTTGCTGTAGCCCCTCATGCTCTATCCAGTTACTGGATACTTCATAGTATCAAAAACCAAGATCTCAGAGTGTGAAGCAAAGGTTGACAAATTAATATCATAACAATGTATTCCAGATTATGCACACTAATTTAGTCCAAACCTGTGGCGAAGGTTTCATTTCAGCTTTGGTGCGGGGACACTACTCACACCACCCAGCCTAACACATTATATGAGTAGTCTGAGCAGGAATTATTATGGTCCAAATGACACAAGCAGCTCAACAGGTCTCGGCAGTCGTAGCCCGTTCTATCAATGGAGTGAGTGACCCGGTCCTCCCAACTGGGTCCTCCCTCCGCGGTGCCAGAGCTGCTGAGGCCAGTGTGGAGAGTGCTCAGAGGAGCTGACTCATAGCAGTTACTGATTGAATAAAGCGAGAGTAAACAGACTCAGGGGGAGAGGAGAGGTAGTGAGGGCGAGGGAGGGAGGGGGGGGGGCGCGAAGAGGCGGCGGGGGTGTGGATGAAAGCAGTCATGCAGAACGAGCTCCTTAATCATGTCCGCTTGACACTCGCAGATTGAGGCCGTCGAGCAGCGCGGCAGCCGTATCGACCTCGCGTTACACATTAACCGCGGGGACAAGCAAGCGCGAAAGACCGACCAAGAAGCGATAGGAAGACCAGACGTGGTGCTGTCTTCATCCCCTCAAATCTTTGACTCTTGTCTTGTGCTGGCTCTTTTCATCCACCTTTTTTTTATTACAACTGTAGTGTTCGCGATGCAAAAGGCGCAGGTTGGCTGGCATGAAGGCTGACGGGTTGCCAAGCCATTCTACAGCGCGATAAATAACACACGCTATGGCCAGGAGCCAATGTTTGTCTTTTTGCTTGTTGCTGATTATCTGTGCAGACCATGGCCATTCAGAGAGACAGTTTTATTGATCGAGTCTATTGCTATAGAAGGGCTGGGAGGAAGAGGAGGAGGAGGAGGAAGGGCGGGGTTAGATAGCAGGATAGTTGGCAGTTGTGTTGGTTGGGGTCAGACAAATACAACGTGCGAGGGGCAGTGGTAATACCTCTGGGGCCCGATCTCACCTCTGCCAGGTTATGTAAAGTCACTTGCAGGGTTCCTTACTGTCACACTCTGCTCGCAGCCATGCAACATCAGTGTGTATGTTAACATCGACGGTGTATGATTTCAATATGTACTGAGTATTTCTCTGCATAATTTGACTGTAACCTACTTTACTTGTGGAGATGAATCGGGGTGAGTGACAGTAAAGTTTATAATAAATCACCGCTAAAGGATTTTAATGCTAAACTACGCCACTTCTTTAGAATGTGAGTAATGGGACGTCAGCTGCTGTAAATCAGACATATCCGTAAGATGTACGTTGTCGATGATAAACTGTGAGTAGCGCCATAAATTCCGCGTGTGTGCGTATATGCGCCGAGTTATGAGGCGATGAAGACCGGCTGTCTTTCAGACCACCATCACATAGAATACACCGGGAGCCGCGTTTGACAGTTTAATACTCCCATAAATCTTTGTCGTGCAATCCCAAAGACCTTCATCCCCAATCAAAGGTTTAACAGGTCAATGGCAGCTACTATAGGACACACAAGAAGAGACTGAAAGGGGTCCTATGTTAGTTCTATGTAGGATAAATGGCGAGCAAGAATCAAGTGATTTCACTCGAATAAGCAATGCTGAAGCCTCGTACTTGATATTGACAGCTGACGTATGAAATCTTATATCCTTACTTGGTCTCAATTTTACCTGGCCTAATACGTCATCCCACGTGCCTATAAGGGCCCACTTTAATTAGGGACGATCCATAGTTCGCTGAACTAATATAATGAGATCAGTCTAAATGCTTTCACAATCTTTAACATCATACATACATTTTAATTAAGAACTTCGGTCTGGACGCCATTACCAATCCGTATCTTCTTCATTAGGCTTTAAAGGAAAGTGGCCTACTCGTAATTGTTTCCTAGTGGTATGATCCATTGACAATAAAAATGTAGAGAACCCGATTTAGCTGGTCGTACGGTGAAAAAAAAAAAACAACAAAAAGCGGGGGAAAGAAACAGCGTGCGACCGCCGAACAGCTGGTTGACAACTGAAAACGTGTAATCAGCTAAAATGGGTGAACGATTTAAAGATGCCAGTAAGAGTTTTGTTTGTTCGTTCTTCAGCTGTAAAGCGTCCTTTTCAAAATCATGGAAACTGGAGGCTCATTACTGCAAACACACGGGTTTGGTAAGTGAGCGCATGAAGTTGATCTAAACGTTGATGCAGATGAGCACGCCTATCCAGTCTGCGTGTGGTATTACATTTATTGACCTCTCGCTGTATACTTTTCCCGCACTTACGTAAAATTAATAAATGATTCAAGTCTTTAATAATAGTTTGTCTGGCGCCTTCGTTTAGAGACCATTTATATGTGACAGCTGTGATAAAAGCTTCTGCACACGATACCAGCTCACCCGGCATCAGCTGAGCCACAGCGGAGCGAAGCCTTATCTGTGAGTCTAGCACATTCATCTTGATTAAACCAGACATGCACTTTACTCCCCACAGGACAGTAGTCTCTATTGGGAACTGGGTCCCCGAGGTGTAAACGCAATATCTGCTCGTTCATCCGATTTGCAGATGCTCAGTGGAAGAATGTCCCGAGACCTTCTCCACCAGTACCAGTTTGAAGAATCACATTGCACGCGTGCATCAGAACGAACAGAGGCACTATGTGGCAAGTATTATGTTCTATCCAGCGCGAGACAGCCATCATCGATTAATCCTTGTTGCAGTATGCATTTTATACACTGTGGCAAATTTTTCAGTGTGACTATGAAGGCTGCGGGAAGGAGTTCCGTAAGAAAAACCGGCTGAGGACTCACAAGTGTGAGCACACAAACGTGTTTCCTTTTCAGTAAGTACGCCGCCGTGTGCTCCTCACACTATTTGTTCTCTGGTTACTCACTCGACCTTTTACAGATGTCATTTTGAGGACTGTGGGAAGACGTATGCTGCCTTGAAAACCCTGAAAAAACACGAGAGCGTACATGATGGTAATTGTTTTTGCACTTCCTCAAAACAAACAAATTAAACCCAGTGTTTGCCTTTTGAATCTAGTTTGAATTAATTGTCGTCCGTTTTTTTTCCTAACCTTTGGACTGTAGGATATCCATGTGCCGAGGAGGGCTGTTCTTTCCGGGGCAAGACCTGGACAGAATATCAGGCACATAGAAAATCAGAACACCGAGGTAGGCTTCCCCAGCTGGTGTGTTGAGTGGATGTGAACTGCTGTACTGAATGGCTTCTTGTCCCATCTGCAGAGATTCTGCAGTGTGATCAGTGTAAGAAGGTCTTCAATCAAGCCTGGTTCCTGAAGAAACACAAGCAGTTTGTGCACATGGGAGAACGGCGTGTGTTTAAATGCACCGTCGAGGGGTGTTTGAAAGTCTATACCACGCATTTCAATCTGCAGAGTCACGTCCTGTCCTTCCACGAGGGCAAGCGTCCCTTCACCTGTTCTCATGATGGATGCGGTAAAGCGTTTGCCATGGAGGTGAGCGTTCTCCCCATGGAGAACACCGCTCTCTTTGAGGAAGGGCACCAGGATTGGCTTTGATGACTGATTGTTGTTTGGGTTGGCATGACCATCCTTTATTATAATTCCAGGAAAGTCTGAAGCGACATGCTGTAGTCCATGATCCTCAGAAGAAAAAGCTGCAGGTAAATGTGTCGAATGTAGAAGGCAATTGGGTAGATGAAGAGAAACTGATTGTCTGAATATCTTTCTGCTCCAGAGGAAAAAACAAGCAAGATTGGGGAAGAAGCGTCCATTGAAGACCAAGGTTTCTGATGCCTCCGAACTCTCCACACGTTTGAAGAGCGTCTCTTTGAACGAATCAGTTTCTCAAAACAAACCAAACCTGTAACATTTTCAAAAGGCAAATGAGCAGTTGTTCCATTTTTAGTTTTGAAACTGAAGTTTCAAGAATTCTTTTGTTTGCCGTCACCATGCTAAATAAACCCACACTTCTCTGCACCTCTGGGTTGTTTAATTGTATGTGGAGTTCTATGCTAGAGTGAATTGGTTCTTGGAAAAGCAGTGTAGCTGTCATTTGTCCTTGAAAGATTCTTCCATGTAATGGTTAAAATGATTCTTGATCCATTTGAACTTGCTAAAAATAGTTTTACCTTGTAATCTAATGTGTGATGGGGGTGTTTCCCCTCTCAAAATTAAATGGTACATGTAAAGATAAGGCCGTGCCCACAGTCTGCTATGGGGTCACTGAGGTCTGAGCCATTTTCAGCAGCAGATGACAACCCCTCCTGACCTGCGCACATGATTAATTCAGTTTAGTCTTCCTTGGCGTTTGCTGTGTGGGCATAGCTTCTTGCACGTCCACTGAATGCAGGTGTAACTTGCACACACTGGCACCAGCACTGCAACATGTCATTCGGGTGTAAACCAGCAGGCACCATGGTGTTAAAAGAATGATGCCACTCTAAGAAATCTTCCAAAGAGGGTCCTGGTCCAGCATCTGGAGTAAAAGTAGCTGGATGAAACATTTTGTTAAATATACATACTGACAATGGTAAAAACTAGGTTTTTGTTTTTGTAGGTTAGCTAGTGTTTCACACAATGCCCCTGATTGAACAAACGATTGGGTATGGGACTATCATTAGTCCTATGAAACATTTCAAAGCCAAGTTTGGAAAAGATGAATTTATGATTTTTGCTTGTAAAGCTGTTTTACCCATTATTTTTATAACTAGTTCTGGTTGCACAATATATTTTGTATTTTTTTGTATTTTGGATGCTTTAAATAAGTTCTTAAAGTATTGGGCAATTCATAATATGAAGGCTTAACATGTACTTTACAGTACCAACACCTTGATAATGGGTCTAACCTCCCAATGCCTATGCCCACAAAAAACAAGCTGAACAGGGTTTCTCAAAGTCTGCCTACAGACCGATTTCTCTGTGCTTTGTAAAGCATAGCAGGAGACTCTCAAAGAGAATCCCAGTAAAAACTCTGCCTCTGTCAACTCGCACAGGACGACAAAGTCAGAGCTCCAGTCTCAGGCCGTAGCCCCCTGCTCACACTCTTAACCACAGAGTCTGATCTCACACACATTCTGTGTGAAAGGTTTATTTATTAAACACCTGTACACATACACATATTTAAACACTCACACCTGTATTCACTCACATACACAACATACAGAGATAACATATATCTATCTACCTACATACATACATACATACATACTATATATATATATATATATATATATATATATATATATATATATATATATAGCCCAGCAGGGCAGACCATTGGAGCACAATGCCATGGGGAGGCCTTGAGCCTGCTCTCTGGAGGGGCTTGGCCTCATGGGTGTGGCAGGGTTCTCTAAGGCCTGGTTATTTCAGCATTGATTGAAGCATTCAAGTTCTGAGACTCACATTGACGGTATGGCGCCTCCGTGGCAGGAGCGGTGGTGGAGGGGTGTGGTCGGGGGTACACAGGGCCGATAAAACACGTTGGATGCGAGAGTGTTCTGGAGTGGGGGGGGGGGGGCGGCTACGCCAGGCTGCCAGGCCAGGAGACCACGGTGAGCGCCACCCGGCTACGCTGCTCCTTCAACATGGGCACCAGGGCAGAGTGACTCATGCCCATTGTGGGCATGCCGTTCACAGCCACAATCATGTCGCCACACCTGAGATCAGAGGCAATGGCACGGCTCAATTCACTAGTGCACATTTGTGTATCCGTAGGCAAGGGAGGTTCCACCGACATCACTTCCATACGCATCCAGAAAGCAAAATGACATTTAACGCTGCAGAGAAGACAATATTCTATACAAAAAAAGGCAGACTGCAGGTTAACAACGGTTCACTCACTTCAGTCGGCCATCGTAGTAAGCTGGCGTCCCCAACACGATGGTCTTGATGAAGAAGGCCTGGTTGCTGTGGTTCTCCTCGTAACCGCCGACGATGCTGAAGCCCCAGCTGCCCGGGTGACTCCGCCGTAGGACTATTTCATGGCTGCTGTGCAGGTAGCTGAGTCACATTCAAAGAAAGAAGAAATGACAATTCATCGTGGATTTCAGAGAGCGTAGGCGATTTGGCGTGGCAAGAGCGGAGGAGATGCTGGGCTGAAATGGATCTAGAGCAAGAGATGGACATTTCAGGCCCACAGATGGTCAAAAACGAAGGGACAGCTGCAGCCTGGTAGAAGGAGGGGGGAGAAGAGGGAAGATCGGATGGAGAGGGTTGGCACGACGACAGGGAGAGAGAAGGAGGCTGAAGGACGCGGGGGGGGGGGGCGGAAGAGAGGGAAAAAGAGAGGGAGAATGAGAGATGGAGGAGACAGCACTGAAAGGCTTCTGTGTCCCAGCCTCAGCGTGAGCTGAAGTGAGAAAAACAGAGAGAAAGAGGGAGAGGGAGAAAGAGAGACGGAATGAGAGAAAGTGTGATTTCACAACATGCCACTGTCAGCTGATGAGCCAACCACACGCACTGCCCTGCTAATGATTTCGCTGGTCACATCAATGAGGCATAAATCTCACGAGCACACGAAGCAGAGATCTGACGACGCGAATGTTTCCCAAAGCCCACTTAACTGTGGCCCACATCTTTACCTCCCCAAAATCGGAAGACACTCGTCTAAGAACACCGGTACTAAGTAGGTGAATTTAAAACCTGGCACGTTAGTGGCTCAGCCCGCGTCACTTTCACTTGTGTAAATTTATTTGGATCACGGCTCACCAAGGAGAAGTGGCTATTTTAAAGCATCCCAATGGATCAATTGTTTCTAGTCCAAAAAAAGACACGTACAGCTCGGGAAGAACACCCTATTAAAGGATGCGTCATAGCCATGAATCTGTGTCTGTGGTTCCGCTGCCAGGGGACCGCGGAGCTAAAAGCAGCATCCTTCATCTCCTTCTTCCCTCTAAAGGTTCGTCACAGCCCACCTGCGCGGAACGGACCTCACCTGGGCAGGCCGAGCCACATGACCCAAGATGGCGACCAACTGGCATCGTAGTCGCTCTCATGGTGCGGCAGCAGCCCCTCGTCCTGGCCCGGATCGTCCGTCATGCTGACCTCCAGCGCCTTCAGCTGGACGGAACAGGAGGCGGCGCTGGACTTCAGCGTGCCCACCGCTTCGCTGTGGCTCAGGGAGGTCAGGTCCTGGCCGTTGATGCTCAGGAGCACGTCGCCTGAGCAGAGAGGGAACGCAAAGGCAGGCCGCTGAGCAGACACGGCGCCAGGATTAACGGCTCAAAGCAAAGGGAGACCGCGGCTAACGTGTTTTTAAGGCGTATGATCGCTAATCTTTTCCGTTCTACACCTCGAATCCATTTTCCAGTGGTGGATTTTGAACTCAGTGACTGAACTGCTTGTGTAACTGACTGGATCCTTTACTAACTCCTAAGGAAAGGGAGGATGGAAGGTCTATTGTACCTGTACCTTGATAAGATTTGAGCACCTATGCTGTGAGATTCGAAGGCCTTAGATGGAATCTTTTGCTTTACCCTCATGACCTCAGATGATAGCAGCGACAATAATGACACTTTAGAACCTTGATTGTGGTATCAATGGCACTGGCTGTAACTGTAGCAGAATTTGGGATGGATGGACATAAAGGACAGAGAAGTCAGAGTAAGAGAGGCGGGACTAACCCCTTTTGATCCTCCCATCCCGTGATAGACAGCCGTGTGGTTGGACGCTCGTCACAAAGATGGGCAGCTCGCCGCTTTTACTGCCCCGCCCCCCAGCCACTGTCATTCCCAGTGACTCATGGGGCTCCTTCTTCACTGTGATGTGTTTCTCCTTGCAAGTCACACACTGGGAAAGGTCCTGACACACACACACACACACACCAACACACACAATGACAATGTAAGTTTTTCTCAGGGCTGGATAAGAACAGGAGAGGAAAACCCTTTTCCTTAAGTCGCATCGATTGTGACTGTGATGGACTTTCCAAATGTTATCTCTCCTATGTCCAGACTGTCAGAAGTGCTCCATCGCCAAAATCAATGCCATCATTGATCCATTTGATAGAAGTAATTAAAACTGTGGGCATGTGGCAACTCTGGAAGTGAACCAAGAGCTCACGCTAACAAGTGTTCCCTAACAGAACCTACGTGGTGGAAAAGATGGAAATAGAATCTGAAGTATAAACAAACACACACACGCACAAACACGTCTCTCTCCCTCTCTCTGTCTTTCTCTGTCTCTGTCTATCTCTCTCTCTCTCTCTCTCTCCCACACACACACACACACACACACTTTTGCGTTCGTGCTGGGGACTCACCCTGTGGGTGGAGGAGCGTGTGAGCTGCAGGCTGGGGCCTGGGCTCACGGCAGCAGTACGTGGTAGGGGCACAAAGTGTTCGTGGTACCAGCTCTCGCGGACCGAGTTGGAGCCCGTGTGCACGGTGACGGTCTGCTTGCTGGGCCGGCTGATCAGCAGGTCCACCCTCTCCCCGCTGGCCTGAGGGGTGGCAGGATACGGGTAACTAACAGTGCCCACAACCCCTCGACAACGTTCCGTGGGGCCAGGAGCTTCCGCCACGCACAGTCTCACTCTGCCCTGTTAAACGGTCCTATGCGCTCAGTACTAGCAGCACTCCACCAGCATGGTGCTGGGGTCAAAATTTCAAACCACAAATGTTTCCACCACAAATGAACTGGTTCTTGCCCATTAAAATCAGCCCCATAAAAGATTTGAATGGTTGCAGAGCAGAGGTGTTGTTCAGTTATGCGGTACCTGTTCTACAGAAATATTTCACTGCATTTCATTTCATCTGCCAACAAACGCAAGTTGAAAACTACACACATCCACAACATAGAAAACAATAAAGCACTCATCATGCACGCAGTCACTGTCCATGACAATCCCTCTGTGCAGCGTGGAGACACTGAACGAACTGCTCTTGTACTGTCAGATACGCTCTCAAAGCTAAACTAAAATGTGCAAACAAAGAATGGTGTTTTTATGCCATCTGTCACGCAACACGCATGTTCGGCTCTCAAACCGGAAGCAATGTGGCCTGTTCCAGTAAGCGTGGCTAGTGGAAACCACCACCAGCATCGACACTTATCCGGGAGAAAAGTGGTGAGAGAGAAGCAGGCAACCGAATCACAGGGTGTGATCAGGTCATTGGCGGTAAGGATCGAATCAGTTTCTCTCCTCCACCTGATCGTGCTAGCGCAGTGTCACATGACCTCAGGGCGTGAGTGTTGGCTGCACCGGCTTTGTCATTAATAAATGCAGTCTAGATTGGCAGTGAAGACTGCTTGTCTGGTTCTGCGTTTATTTTTATGCATGGGACATTTGCAAAAAGAAACACCTTGATTTGTCCAGCTGACTTAGTGCACGATGGCTTTAAATGCTGGTATCAGCCACCTCTGCATTTATATCTTATGAGAACCACTACAGCCACCGTTACTTACATTCAGCCTATTTCAGTTCAGTTTGCACAGCGCAGCGTCACAAAGCCACTTCACAGAAATCTAGGTCCAGAACCCCACCGAGGGAGAAAATGGCAAGGAGAAACTCCCCGGAGATGGCACGAAGAAGAAACCGTGACAGCGCGACAGCAGCCGAGGGTCCACAAGGCGTCCCGCCCTGGTGCTGCAGTCCCACCGCCCCTCCGCGTCTCTGCCTAAACCGCCGCCGCGCCGCGTCTCTCCGCCCTCCGTTTGAAAAGCAAACTCCTTGACTTGTCAAAGTGACTTTGTGCAGACTAATATTGGGAAGTTCCAACTGTAGCACTGCATTGGTGCCTCCTTGTGATGACCGACAGGCAGCGCCTCAGCCGCCTTGACCTAATCAGCCCGTACACCATGACGTCCTCTGTATTCCCTTCTCAGTATGCCTGAGTATACATATATATATATATATATATGTATATATATATGAGACATATATACACACACACATCTATATATACACACCTCTATCTCTCTCTCTATCTGTACACACACACACACAGAAAGAAGGCAAGGGAATGGCCGCACACACATTCTCTGTCTCTCTCTCTCTCTTTACCTGTATGACCTGGGCAGCCTGTTCAGGTGTGCCGTGTCTCAGGTCATGCTCGTTGACCGCCAGCACTCGGTCGTTGCTGCGCAGACGTCCGTCCTTGGCTGCCAGGCCTCCGTCCAGCAGGTCCAGCACGAACACGCCGGCCTCGTCCGTGCGCCGCACCAGCTTGATGCCCAGCTGCTCGGACGAGTCGCGCTTGTGCAGGGTGATGCGAAGGCTGCCCGAACTGCCGTCGGGCGCCCGCGGTCCCGGAGGCGGTCGCCGTGGCGGCAGTCGCAGTGGCGGCCGGAGGTCGGACGGCACAGCGCCGCTCCCTCAACACGGTGAGTTGCAGGGTGGCGCACGGCCGGGCCAGCGTGGAACGGGCGAAGTTGTGTGGGGTGTTGCTGATGTCCACATTGTTCACCTGGACACGCGGGGATGGGGCGGAAAGGGGGACGGGAGAGTTTGTTCAGCTCGGAGGGAATAACACTGGTTAATTAGTTTACCAGAGTACAGTGAAACAAATGCTTCTGTAACCGAACAGCCACAGGACATGTTACGCTATCAAACGAATGCTGAAAGTCCTGTTTTTCATCTAAATATAGCTATGCTGACACGCAGCGGCTTCAGAAACCAATTCGACATTTCATTTTTGTTTTTCTGCTCCATTTAGGCAGAAGTCCAATCAGTACAAACATTACCTGTAATATTTGGTCACCAGCCAGCAGCCTACCATCTCGAGCGATAACCCCATCTCGGTAGACTTCCTGGATCACAATGTTGATGAGTGGAGTTTCGTTTCCCCCAACAATGCTTATACCCAACTCCACATATGGGTTCGAGCGATGGACCTCAATGGTGGTGATTTCACCTTCAGGCAAAGCAGGCAGCTTCATGCAACCTAGGAGACACAAACACTGCATCAATCACAAGGATCACCTGCTATTCCCATTATGGGCTCCAGACAGAGCACATAGCAAAGTCATACCCTCCTCTGCAGATAAGGGCAGAGACTCAACAAAGTCCCACCCAGAGGAGGCGGAGCTTCCTGTGCGGAGTAGATGGATACAGGGATTGCTGAGGGGACGCTTCACGCGAGTAGGGACACACTCCAAACCATGGATGCCTATCAATCAAACACAGACAAGGATCGAAGGGTCAAGAGAGCACACACACAAGAGCACACACACACACACACACAAACATACACACACCCATGCTGCTACATGCACACAATACTGCTGAGGTAACTCACTGTCCTCCTCTGTGCTCTCCTCGAAGGCAGGATTGTCCACACCTGACTCATCTGTCCACATGGGCATGCTGGTGGCGTTGGAGCCAGTAGGAGGCGATGACATGCTCTCCCCTACCTCCGTCTCTGGGGATTTGGAGGTGTCGGTCACCATGGCCCTATCTTCCACACACTCTACTCGGGGGCCCTCCAGGCCTTTCCTTTGACTCTGTGTTCCAGGACACCTGTGCTCAGACATGCACACAAAAACACACACAGACACACACACAATGATGGGTCGATGTGTCCGTTTAACTGTTTCTTTTTACAGGATGGCATTGCATATGATGTAGAAAAGGCTGCCGACGATTTCAAGAACCAAGATGATGTTTTCCCTTGTATGTTTTAAGCCATTCTCGAATAGAGATAACACATTCCCTCAGTCAGCAAAACCCACTGATCACTTAGCGCCCTTGTTAGACAACCACACTACAGAATAGATCACAGTTTATTCTAAGAACAAATAGCAATACTTAGTATGATATCTATAACACTGTTTTTGAACTGTTTTAAGAACTCCAAATTTAAGATGTAATATGTTAATAAACTAGTGTGAAGGAATGACCAATAACCTGACAAGCTGACATAAACATACATCAGCGCAATGGCTGATAAACAATGTTAGAACCACCCGATGATATGAATTTCATATCAGTCGTTTTCATATCACTTTCCAACACTGGAACAAAGTTCAGAGTCTTGTGGCACCCTGTGGAATTTAAAGGCTATCAAACCTCAGGAGGCTCAGGAGACTCTGAGTGGAACCAGAGATTTGTAAAGTCATGTTTGCTCAAACGAAAATTATTACCCCATTAATACCCTACTGCGGAACTGTTTCCCCCCCCATTTGTGAGTCAGAAAAGTGGATGTTGAAACCCTTTATTTACACTCTAAATATAAACACACTGCTAGGAGGTTTTTCTATGTAGTTCCTCGAGTCATTCCCACCGGCTTTCCCATTCAGAACTCTCGTCATGAGGTTCAGGAGGGCTGCACGACTCCTGCACCTTTTCTGAGTCTTGCAGGAAATGCTGCACATCTTCCTGCTCTGCAGGAGAGTCCGTACTCATTAAGGTAAATCCGCTATGATCTCTGGCACCTTGCTGCAACCAGTTCCAGACACCGTAGCTTAAGTAAAAAGGAACCCAAAACAAGGGACATATTTAGGTCCCTGGCAGACAATACGTCCCCTTTTTTTCAACATAGTAAACGTTTAGGACCTACACCTTTCAAAAACTCATATTATGTGTGCGTGACCACATAATGCAGACAGAGGTACAAATACACAAAGGTTGTAAGGTATGAAAACTGAAGAATGGTTCTGGCCTCAAAGCTTCACCAGTGAATGGAAATTGGGAGCTGCTCAGCTCCAGGCGTTTGGCACAGACAGCGTGATCTCACACCAGCGACAGTGCCAGCCAAGCCTCAGCCCAGCGGAAGTGCCAAACGGCATTCCCACTGCTGCCCGACCCCCCGATCCGGAAAGCTGGCCAGCTAATCTCGCCGCGTCCGCAAAGCGGCCTTCTGCCCCACCGAAACCGCAGCCCGCCATGCCGAGCCCCCTGTTGCCCTTGGCCCACTCGCAGAAGAGGGTGAAAAGGTCCCCGGTGATCCCCCAGCGCGGCTGCAGAAAGCACAGGCCCAGCGCCGGCCTGGCACATGCCCGTGGTGGAGACGCTAATCTCCTGTCACATGACCAAGGGAGGAGTAATCCCTGGATTCAATGTCAGATTGGCCCTGAGTCGGCCTCCAGAGAGAAGCGTGTGGATTGAAACCCATCCACGGGGCCCACACCCAGAGATCACATTCCGCAGAACGGCACAGGACAGATCTGAGAGTGGGAGGCTCCCTGACCCAGAACACCCTGGGCATGCACTCCGCTTTAGCACACTCTGAAAAGTGAGCAGTGGTGCACTGCGTACACAGTGCACTGACTGGGGTCCTGTATGTCTCTGCTGTGTTTGAAGTGTGCATTCCCACATGAACATCAGGTGATGTATATAGATCTTCTTAGAGCAAACACACCTCTTCAAAGCTCTTAGGAGAATTGCAAAAATAGCACTGGTATATATTTTACGATATCCTTACTTGTATCTCTGTAGTCAGTCAAGGTTTGGGCAGGAGTGCGGCAGTTCTAACAACTCTGCGCAAGACTTGTAACAACTCCCTGTTAAGGCTGTTATATTTTTAGTTTAAGCACAATGCCACGAATATATAAATAATAATGAAGTAGAATGTAGAATTATTTATAATAGTATATATATTACATAATAATAACATGGACTCCATGAGTAATATTTTGAAGTGCCTGTTGCACCTGTTCATGTGTGACTTTAAGGTGCGTGGAAGTGGATAAGTGTGTGTGCGCACGAGCGCTCGTGGCTTGAATTAGCTGGGTCTGAAGTGCGTAACTGTGTGCGTGTGTGTGTGAGTACCTGTGTTTGAGGTGCGCCTCCAGGTCGCAGCGGGGCATGCTGAGGGAGCAGGTGGGTGTGAGGGGGCACGTGACAGACAGCTTGTCCAGCAGCTTGTGCACCAGGATGCTGGAACGCCGGCAGCCCTGCAGCTGCAGCCGGGCGCGGTCCAGCGGGCAGAAGTCGCGCTCCTGGAGGAAGCTGCGCAAGCACCGGGCACAGAAGGTGTGGCCGCACGGCGTGTCCAGGGGCTGCACCAGCGGCTGCAGGCAAATGTGGCACACCAAGTCATCGTCCACCTCTAGCCGGTAGTTGTAAAGGTGGTTCTCCCAGGCCCTGTGGAGCTGGCCGCACTCCGGGCACAAGGCCTCCAGGAGGGTCTCGCTGACCACGCCGGCGTCTACCCCTTCACCCAGGCTGCCCATGGCACTCAACACAGGCTTCCACTACACGCTTGGCTGATTGCTGTACTGAGGCGCTCGCCCCATGGGCCTCAGTGGTGGCGGGAGTCAGGCAGAGGTTGGCCGCTCCTACGGAGGTGGTGTGGCATCCCTCTAGGAAAGTCAGAAGGCAGATGGAGAGGGAGGTTATGATCTATGATCTTTTTTGCCCATGTGTCAGGGGTGAGATTACTTTAGGCAGCAGTGCAGGGTAACTCGTGTACACCAATCTGACAGGGTAATCTCTCGCTTCCTTGCCTGCTGAAATCTTCCAACTCAACATATAGGGAATTATCCAGGATTAAGACAAAGAACACATAGACCAAAGAGCAGGAAAAAGAAAGAAAGAAAGAAAGAAAGAAAGAAAGAAAGAAAGAAAGAAAGACATGATGTACAAGCAAAGTCTAACTGAAGAGAAAGTGGAAGACTGAAGATGAAGAGACAAATTCATTATTTATAACTGAATCATTTGCTCAGAGAATGAGATAAAATAAATGGAAGAAAGTATAATAGGAAAAAATATACCAATGTAAATTAAGTATTGCAATTTAAGTGCACGTCGTAAAGGGAAAAAATGAATAATATATGTTTAACTTGTGGCCATGCATACTTTTTATTTAATGCTACACTTCAAACTATTTGTCTCAGTAGAGCTATTCATTGAAAACACCAGTGGCATGCAGCCACAGATGACTGTACCGCTATTCACCCTTCACATGTATCTATGGTGACCAACAGTCCTGCATTGGCCCCCACTGCTATCACCCGGGTCCTTAAAAGCCTCAGAGCGAGTGTCTGCTGTGTCTGGGTCCATGTGACTACCTGTCTCTGTCTCTTTATCTTACAGCTGGATATGAATAATTCATGAGGACACAAGGCTTCTCTGTTCCCATAACAAAGCCTTGTCATCATCACGTCACACGCACACATTCTCTCTGCCTCTCTCTCTCTCACACACATACACACACACACACACAGGATCCAGAGGGCCTGAGAGTGTTTTAATGTAGTCATTACTCTGTATTGTTGTAAATAAAGTACCACAAATGTATTTAAGCTCAGCATATTTTAAATAGTAGAAGGCATGTTAAGAAATTCCAATACATTAAGGACCATCTAAAAGCCTTGCGGTACTATGCAAAAGAAATAATTCTCTTTTTGTTTCAGACAGAACTGTTTGTGTGTGTGTGTGTGTGTGTGTGGTGTGTGTGTGTGTGATAGCTGAACAGTCACACAGTCACTTCAAGGCCAGTGTTCTTGTTATATTTTTTAGGTTGCCATCAACTCTCTGAGCAAAGGCCTGCCTCTGTGGGTCGTGTGTCTCTGTAGTGCTACAGTATGCCCTTGGCTGATTATGGGAGTTTGCTTAGTCTATTCTGCAAATAAACCGGTATCATTAATAGACCATAAACCAGAAAAAAACAGTTGACTGCCAGGTCGATTCATTCCAGAGAGCAGAACCTATTTTATGACCTCATAGAAAGTCCAGTCATTTCTGGATAAGAGCCCACACCGAGGTAAAGATATTGTCTTGGTCAGCAGCAAAAACAGCATAAAAAAACAATGACAAAATAATGACGTCTTTCAAATCTGAAGCCCGTTTTCAATTGATCATTCCTTCCTACAGGCTTTTTCTCGGAATCGTTTTCGAATTCACTGACCTTAACCCATGAATTTTCTAAAACGATTGTCCACGAACAGGAAGAAAACAACTAAAAAATATGTATACGCTGTTGTAGCCTATATTTATTGTTGGGAAAGAGAGACATCGTCTTATTTTCTTGTCTATGTTGAATGAAAATGGCACACCTTCTCTCGACAATATTTCATTTAAAAACAACACTCAGATATGCTGTCTTGTTATTTCTAGATGAGAGCGAACATCGTAAATATTTATTCCACAGTCTTCCCTTTGCACGGTCGTGGAACCGCCAGCAAAGGAACAACACCAGCTAATTAAAACAGCCACAATTTATTAATTGAAACTACAAAAATATTAGGCACAATATGCATTATATTACCTATTCGTGCTCTTCCTTCGTGTGGTGAACTCTGGTCCCGAGAGGGGGACAATAATAGATCTCAGTCACATCCACCGCAGCCTGCTGAGACACCGCATCCGCCCGTCAAGACGCCCCCGCTTCTGTCTCGGCCATAAGATTTCTATGGTCTCGCTCGCTCCTCTTCGGTCATTCAGCTTTGAAGGCGGGCGCTCGTGCTGTCAATCTAACAACACGCGTGCCCTTTGTTGCGCCTGATAAAATATGAGATATGTGTTTTAGGTAAATGGTAGAATTTTGCATTTTGTTTTCCCGCAATATTTCTTTCACTAAGCCACGTTTATCATGTTTCTGTCCGATTGTGTATTGCCACCGCTATTATTAAACTAAGGGATATTCTGGTATTTTTCAATCTTCATGAAGATAAGGACCGGAACTAAAAAACTGCAATGTGGTCCTATTTGGGTCCTCGCAACCAAAAACACTGTGCTAGTCTATAAACACAAATTGAATGGCTATCAAATGTTAGTGTAGTCCATCATATTTGCAAAATGGATATAGATAATGATAGTGAACTGGAAAGGTGGGTGATCCTTAGAGAAATCGCTACGTGTAGAAGCTCGTTTTCACTGGGAACTTTACTTGTGATTTAAGCTAATTAGCTAGCTGTCTATGTTTACAAACGGTTTAGGAGATGTACTTCACATTTGTAGTTTTAGGTTAGCTAGCAAGCTAGCATTAGCGACTTATTACATTGCAATAAATCTTGCGCCCCTCTTTCTTATTGTAAGTTTATATTTTATGAATAATGGCTTCAGTAAGCTAGTAAGCTAACTAACTATATAGCTGCTAGTTCGCTCTGCTGTTTTGTTTTCGACGTGGTTTGATATTTATTGGTGTAAGGAATCGCCTGACGCATTAAGTTAGCCAGTCTATGTTCCAAAGGCATCATGGCTATTAAATGTCCAATGCACGATCACAAGGAGGCGCGAATGTGCGCATTAGATTATATGTCTGTCTAGCTAGCGCAATTGTGCATGCGCGTTTACATGCGCGCCCCGTGGAGCGCGGACCTTTTGCCGAGTCAGCAGTTACTCCAGCACCTGTTTCTGAACAATGGTCAAAGAGCAGCTGTTGGACAGTTGGTGATGCCAGTAAGAGATGATGACTCAGCCTCTGGATTTGGTCGTGCTTGGAGACGCATGTAAATTTAGCTCTTGTCATTGTCCGAAAACTTAAAACTGTATTTTTTTCCCTTTACAGACGCGCAGTTGAGGAGCTTCTCAAAGAAGCGAATAGAGCTAGAGTGCGTGCAGAGACCATGGGCCCAACAGGATGGTAAATCAGAATAATCAAAGTTATCCCAACAACTATACTAATTTTACATGACCAATAGTGGTTTTGCTTTTCTTATCGAATGGCTAAATACATGCTATCATGCCCTCTCGTTGTCTTCTAGGATGAAGTGTCCTCTGCGAAGCACCAATAAGCGTTTCCTGCTGAACACCCTTCGGTCGTCTGCTCTTGACCGTCGATCTGAGAGCCAGGCAACTACAAGAAGAAAAGGAGAGGAGCGGCAGCGCGACCGCTCTCGAGAGACACCGAGCGCTGAGAACAAAAACCACAGCCATAGAAAAGACAGCGAACACAGAAGAGAACACACTCCTTCTCAGTGTTCAAGACACCACACCTCCTCCAGTAGCACTTTGTCACACAGAAGCAATTCCCCTAATTGCTCCAACCAATCAAAAAGGACACGCTCCCGCTCACCTGTCAGAGAGCAGTCCGCAGTTAAAAGATTTAGTGACAGGATCCAAAAATAATTGATTATTGTGTTTAATATTTTTGTTTAAACAGTAATTTGAAAAAAAGTACACAAGGGCACAAGTTGTCAGCAATCTAGATGGTTGCTTTTTCTGTCACATCTGTTATCTGATTCAAGGTTTTTAAAAAGTCTCTACTTTCTCAGTAACATGACTGTCTAATTGCTTTAATGCTTTCTGTTGGATTGTTGTTGGTTTGACCTGTCATGCATGATTTGTTAGGGTTTGCCAGTCATCCACTGAAAAATACATGAAGTGTTTGTGATGCATTGAAAACCAGCTGTTACTCTGAATGCTGTACTGTACTCCTGAGGACACACACTGTCCAGACTGAAGGACACATTTTAGAGACCTGCAGCAGTCTACCTCCTTTGGTGGACTGCCTGAGGTGGCCGTAGGCCATGTGTACACTAGAATTTAAGCCAGCTGGATGAAGTAGTGTACATATATTTGTTTTTCCCCCTCTCTCTGTGACATTCTCTTGTAAACATGTTTGCTGAATATAGTGTAAATAAAGAATATATTTCAATGCTTATTCTAATGTTATAGTAAGTACCATATTACTCCCTGTAAATGTGCTGGGCTTTGCTCAACTTTCTTAAATAGTCATTTGAAAACAATCGTTAATTAAAGAGTCCGGAAAATAAAACTTTTAAAATAATACATTTCGCTAGCAAATATCTTACCAGTGTAAGCTCTCCATTAGGTTTGCTTTTTATTTGTTCTGTCCTACAAATGTTGCTCTGTCAAATGATGTGATTTATTACACTGTTACGGCCCTTCCATGGACAACGTTGAATTCAATTTAAATGTCATTATCATTCCTTTTACGTTACTCTCTGTATGACATTGTTTGCCCAGGCTTTCGTTGTCGCCACAAGGTAAGCATCTTTTATCGGCTCGCTCTGACACGGATTACGTACGTTCTCGTCAGTCTAGCAGAGATCTTGTCTTAAAAGCAGGTTAAAAGGTTTCCGTGTGATACGCCCCCTCCACTTTCAGATGAACCACAAAACTGAATGAATGAAGGCTTTCGTGTAATTAGCCAGCGAAGGAGTGCGTTTCGCGTCGAAAAATGTGAGCACCTCAGATTATTCGTCAGTGCATTACATGAGAAACGTTTTGTACATGCAACTTTCCTTAGACATTTAATGGCCTACGTAAAGCAATATGTTCAGTGTATAGCTGCTATCCCCTCATTGTTAAGCAATAGGCTATTCCTAACTAATTGCTTTGAGGATCCTCAGGCTAATTCAGTCTGGATTAAGGGAAGCGTGCAAAACTCATGAGAGCACAAACGATTTATCCTTAAACGTTCATGTCTTTTTTTATTTTCCACAAATCCGATATGAAAGTAACATTCTAATTTGTGTATCTTTGAAGTTTACATATACTTTTTGGTCCCGAAACGCATTTTAATTGCCTCCCAAGTTCATGTACTGATAAGATGGTCAGTGCTTTAAATTCTGTTTCCTTGCTGGCTGGGAAACGCTGCATTACATATCACTTAAGACCATTACACCTCTCATAACTTCCATGGATATACCATCAAACTGTGTCTCTTCACTCACGCTTCATAAACCTCATTGTGCGTATCCAGCATTGTGGTAATCGGCACGGATAACTGTTTCCTTCCCTTTCAAACGAAAGTCATATATAAACACCATTAAGAGTCGTTACATGGACTGGTGTGAGAGGAATGGGTTTACTCGAACTTTATGATCAAGCATGAGAGCCCCATTTAGAGATGAGAAAAAAGTACCATTATTGCTTTTGAAGAGGTCCATGCAAACATAGCATTGTATCACAGATGGCCTCGAGTAGGCCTATTTGACAGGCAGACACATTTTAAAAGGTGAAGCAAATTTAAAATGATTTTCATTTGTTGTAATGTACATTTAGATTCATTAGTTCATATTTTGGTGTTTAATTTAATTACATTTTCTCCCACCGCATCCAACACCCTGAGCACCCTGAGCATTCTGGAAAATGATGGCTCAGCGTACGGACAGTGTTGAATGCGTCCGTCTCATACGTATCTCAAGCTCCCTCTCCTCTTTCGCACTCCACGATAATTGGTTTACACCGAACATCTTGGTTTTATTTAAACTACGAGGGCTTTAGTTTAATGGACCGAGTGCCGGTGTGCCTAATGGCAGGTAAACTCACAGGGACTGGGGTAAAGACGTAGGAAGGGAAATGTGTTCTGGTGATTGTTGCCAGTGTCCATAACAGGCCCTACATGAGACTGAGTTAAATGGGCCATCTGATGTGTACATTTTGGAAATCTCAAGCGTTGCTGTGCGCGCGCAATTCAGGAGGTCTTGGGGCTCAGTTCATTTTCTTAAAACCGATTTTATTTTTATTACCGATTTTATTTACTATTACTGCACATCTGTGACAAACTGATTTGTCTTGATAAGACAATTATCGCAACAATATACATCGAATTTGTAACAGTACTTTCTGCAGCATATTCACATGAATCACATTACACGCACGTTTTGAATTGATGTACAGTAGTAGCCTAGTCCAATGAATCACATCTGACGCGCGTGTTAGGGTGCGCGAGACCTTAGTCCCCGACCACAGACCGCATATGTGGGAGGCGTCCTCTCGCTTACCTGTATCAAGAGACAACTGCAGGTGTAGCCTTGATAGGCATGGGCAAACAAAAATGTTTGTTAAAGCCATTGATTTGAACATGGCCGGTCCTGTTCAATTATTGGCGAACCGCGGGGCAGCCTGAAGGAGACACGTAAAAAAAATGCTGCGAGTTGTCGCGGCTTTGTGTAAACACTGACACCAATGGGCTAGGTGAAACAGGGTCACATGGTGCCGGTGACACACCTATGAAGGCCTAAAGCGGCGCCAGACGAACACAGGTAGAGCAGAGACCCTACGCAGGAGCAGGGCATAGGCACATGTGTAGCTATATAGGGCACTATCCCCGGACTGTGGCAGGAATGAATCGGGAAGAGAATTACTACTCATCCGGCAACCTTTACAAGGACTCTTGTGTCTACCAGAGGTCCCATAACGAGGACTACAGTCAAAGCCCACCACCGTGCCTTTATATGGGTAGACAGGCTCAGTCCGTTTACGCTTCACCTTCCTTGGGCGCCCAGGACCAGCACAATCTTCCAGACATTACGTCTTATATGCCCGTCAGAGAAGATCTTGCAATGCCTCACCTGCACCATCCACAAGCCCAGCAACTGCCTCTACAATCCTTTGGCGCGTGTGGAGACTCACTTGATGTGTACGCAGATCGGAATAGGTGCCATCTCCCCTTCCCTTGGATGAAATCGACAAAATCTCATACACACGCGTGGAAAGGACAGTGGACAGGTAACGTGTACACTCTGGCCATTCGCCTGTGCTCATTAGCAGTGGGACTTTTTAATCTTACATGTGGTTGACCTATAATCACTACACGCCTAAGGTCAAAGGAAATCAATTACGTTTGATTTAGCTCACCTCTCTAAAGAATTCTATTCTGTGAGAAGAAATCTTCTCTAAGAAAGTTTTTATTAAAGTAGTATTTGTTAAAGTAATACACCTCTTAGAGAATGGATCTGGTTATTTCACTGAGAACTGGGGTCAAATAAATTGGCCAGGCTAGTTTGCAATATAAAGTGTTTCGTTTTCTTATTATGGTGGTGTCACTAAAAAGTGCTCATGAAAAAAACCTCTAACGTCCTATTTTTTTTTTGTTTTCTTATAAGTAAAAGTGACAAACACTATAGGCATCAAGTATGCATCAGTCGAAGACATTCGTTTAGAAACCAAAGAAACTGTATTCCTAAACGTCATCTTGGCATGATCACACATAGTAGGTTATATAGAATTTAATTACGAGAATACATTTTTCGCTCACGTTTTTTTCCCGTTTCGTTTGCGGGTTCTCGTGTGATCTGGCGATTCTCCTTCCGAGGTTTAGCGGATGTCACAAGCGGGAAAACTCCGACGAGAGACAGACAGAACTTTGGAGCTCTATAAGTTTGTTTAATATTATTGTATGTGGGTATAAGTATGAACCTTGACACGTACTGTCGAAAGCTGCTACAAGCCTAACTGTATGCAAATTTTATTGAAGACCAATAGATTTTAGGTGTAAATTCGATGCAAAACTTAATTTCATAAACTGTAATATAATGATATCCCGTATTTACGTTGACATATGTATGTTTTTGCTGTCATAACACTTCCGAGTGGATTTATCCTATATATACGTTATTTAAATAACAAAAGGGCTTTTGTCTGAATTCACTTTTAAAGTTTTATTGAGTTCACTATAAGATTAGAGCTTGCAAAAAATAAACCAGCAAACAGTTGTTGGAATTTATTGAAATGATTTTAGCATTATTTTAAGTGCTGATATTTCACATTTCCCTTGATTATATAGGCACTGCAACACAATTTAGTAGCCTGAGTAACCCGAAGGGTTCAGGAAAGCCCTGGTTTGTGCTGTCGCATTAAAAGGCCTGGTCTTTTCAGAAATCCAAGGGGCTGCTTCTTCTCATACTGTAGTCTGTACAGTGTTGTGTACTTACTCCTGAACGCTGAATAGATTCGGAAGAATGTTCTCATCTCTTTTTAGTAATCTATAATTTCTCTAGTTAGCCGAACAAGTCAAAATAGGACAAACCAAAATGACAATGGAAATCCCAGAGTGGTCTCAGATACACTTTCACATTTCCCCGTGGTTTAGATATCTAGTGATATCTACTTTAGATGTCATTTTTTAAAGTTCTTAGGTCTTTGCTGCTCTCAATATTACATAAAGAAACGAAAACGAATGCTGTGCGTACTTTCTTTTTACTTGACTTGACCAGATTAGTGAAACCTATTGCTAAATCGACCTATTTCAAAATAGTTCCAGTTTAAAATAGTTAACCTTTTAGACATACTAGTGAGAATTAGCCACACGCCCCCCCAAATATTTTACGATAAAATAATAAATTACATCGACTTAGGAACGGCTTCCAACGTGTAACAGACGCTCTTTTAATAGTCATACTGTTAATATCTTAAATACACGGCTCTGACTCCGGTCCTTCTGAACTGTTTTATTTCTTTCACAGAACACTGGATTCAGTTAATCGGTTAATTACAAATCTTAGAAGGTGTTTTAGAAAAAAATATCAGTCAAAATGCTGGAGTCCTTCAGACTTCACGGGCTTTACTGGTTTGTGTTTAAATTATTTTTTATTTTCTCCTTTACTGGCTTGGCAGGTCCGTATATGGTTGAGGCCGAGGAGAACAAGCGCACGCGGACGGCTTACACCCGTGCACAGCTGCTTGAGCTGGAAAAGGAATTCCTTTTCAATAAATACATCTCGCGTCCAAGGCGCGTGGAACTTGCGCTCACACTCAGCCTCACCGAGAGGCACATCAAGATCTGGTTCCAGAATCGTCGCATGAAGTGGAAGAAGGAAGAGGATAAGAGAAGGACCAGAGGGGTAGATCCAGAGCAAGACTCATCTATTACCTCTGGTGACCTCAAGGACGAAACGTGTGCGCAAGGGACTCCAGCGGAATCGCCGTCACTCCTGCGATCTCATGTGCCTTCAGCTCCACGAGATCCTTCTTAAACACTTAAAATCGAATTATACTCTCGAGGTATTGTTGACAGCATCATATGTGCTGCGGCCTTATGACTGACGAACGCGGAGTAAGCTAGGGCCACCTTTTGCGCCTGTACAGAGTGACATAACCAATGCAAATGCTGTGACAAAGCTACACTTTAGTCAATAGAGGGCAGCATGATCTTATTTGGCCTAAAGTCTTCAAGCAGAACCCTGGAAGTTAACGCCTGGGTGTGTGCACGTGACGTGTAGTGTAACCATAATTCAGCACTTTTTCTATCTCTGCAACAAAATGTACGGGACAAAAACTAAAACGAGTTTTACTCATGGGCCATTACTGTACAGACCTTCACGTAATATTAAACACCACAGGCACCACTTTGAGTAATGTCAGTGATCCTATTCGCAAATTTCCATATATATTTTACCAATCTAATGTAGATTTTAAGGGTAAAAATGCATCGTAAAGTTTCACATGCCGTTTTCATTTGTTGCAGGCAAAAACTGGATTCGCAAAATAAATAAGTGAATCATCCAATTGTTTTGTGATATTTTAATTAGGCCCTAGTCATAAGCGACAAACGTTTTTCATTGGGCAAATAAACGATAGACAAAAAAATATTTCTTCTTATTACCAAAGAGTTAAGCAGATTTTCAAAAATAAATGTACTATTACATTGCATCTTCTTATGAAAGTTTGTAAATCTAATGAGTTTTACTTAGCTACTATAATCAGATATCGGATAGGCTACTACGCATGAGCAAGTTAAAAGGAAAAGCTTTTGAAAATGATTGAAGTTGACATTACTTCACCTACGCTCATAGCTTGTTTGGAAGCTCAGAAAGCACAATGTTGCGTAGTCGCAAGTGGCAAATCTTTTTCACTTCTTCGATGGCCCGTTTTCTCTCCGCTGAACGCTCGTTTCCCAGCCGCTCGACCAGTTCACGCATAATGGCAGCTTTATTATTCATCCGCGCGCAGATGACAAACGGGAACCCAAAACGCTCCTTGTACGCAGAGTTCAGGTGGCCCAGTCGCGAAACTTCTAAAGGGTCCAAGGTGTTCATGCCGGCTTCACTCTGCTCTTCTTGTGAGTCTCTAGTCAGCGTCCCACTCTTGAGGTCCCTGCCAGCCAGGTCGGGATGACACCTAAGTATGCCCTCTTGACCTAAGCGCATTGTTTTCAACAATTAGGTATTGAACAGATGACTCCTTCTAGTAGCTTAAAATTTACAACAAAAAAAAAACCCTCTGTCGAATGTTTTTTGCAATTCTGTAGAAAGCATACATTTTCAACATTTTTGATGTAGCCCATTGGCCATAGGCTTACCTGATTGGGGCAGACTGTCGATAAATTCTGATATGTGAGCCTCGATTTCAGCAAGGCTTGAGAATGGACGTTGTGTCCATATCGCCGCAGGGATAATGGGGCATTTCTCAACCACATTACCAAATAGTTCCAAAAACTCCTCGTATGTGAGAGCGTTTACATCACTTATATCCATGGTGTCGTCCTGTATTGTTGACGCCAGGATACTCTGCCCGAGGTTACTAACCGTAGAGGCGCACTCATGTGTAAATATCACTGCAGAGACTTTCCCCTATGAGTCCATGTGTCACGACCACTAAAACGGTCTCATATATTTTCATTGGAAGACAACACACACACACACACACACACACACACACACGCGCGCGCGCACACACACACACACACACACACACAAAATTACAAATATACAAATTACAAATAGCTTTCTAATATAAAGCTAATACAAAAATAAACAATGAACAGATGTGATACAGATTAGGTTATCTGCGCAGTCCTCAACAGTACTAGCACAGGCTACGGCATGTAAACATGGACTAACACATTTAATTAAAGGACAAATTGGATTAAGCGATTACAACGAAAAAATAAAACAAATTAAAGTATAACATAAAACATCGGCACGTGATAATCGTGGCCGAGACATCAGGAGCCAGAACAGGACACAATACAATAAAATAAATAAAAAAATACAAACAAATAGAATACAAGCACTACAATTACCATTTATTTAGGCTATTTACTGACGGTATCTTCAAAAGGAAGTAAACCCCTTAGCAAAAAGAAGTTTATTCAAGTGTACTATAAGTATACTTATTTTTTACTAAAACTGAGGAAGTATACTTGAAGGTTACTTTTTATAAACTATTTTTAAATACTTAAGAATAGTATAGTGAAGTATACTTGGCTTATACTGAAAAGTATAAACAGAAGTCTAAGACTAAGTACATTAATACCCTTAGCAAAAATAAGTTTATTCAAGTGTACTATGAGTATACTTATTTTTACTAAAACTGAGGAAGTATACTTGAAGGTGACTTTTATAAACTAAATTTTAGATACTTAAGAATAGTATAGTGAAGTATACTTGGCTTATACACAGAAGTATAAACAGAAGTCTAAGACTGAGTACATTAATATCAAGACTTACACTTGTATAATACTTACTATATCTTGCTCCAAGTGCATAATAAGGTCAAGTCAATGACTCATGCTTAACATTTAATGCAAATGTGCACTTTTTCCTTTCATTTTCTCCAGTAAGGAAGGAATTCATATCATATGTATTTGTTTTTGAAATGTGTGAAATGTTTGAAAATATATCGAACTTGTTTTCAACATTCTGTCTTGTGATTTTGTAAATGCATCACACTCTTAATGTACTTAGTCTTAGACTTCTGTTTATACTTTTCAGTATAAGCCAAGTATACTTCACTATACTATTCTTAAGTATTTAAAAATAGTTTATAAAAAGTAACCTTCAAGTATACTTCCTCAGTTTTAGTAAAAAATAAGTATACTCATAGTACACTTGAATAAACTTCTTTTTTGCTAAGGGATACAGTAAACTTTAAGAATACTGAGACGGCGCCGGACATACAGATTGACAAGCCCCGCCCACTCGTCAGCAGAGGTTGCTGGGAGATAGGCGAGAGAGACTGGAAATTATAAATAATCCGTTTAATGTGTGAGTTTGCATGTAGTTATTTTGCTGTTTTGAGTTATAAGTGTGTGGAGGATGCATATGTGTTCTGTGAGGAAAGCCGGGAGCACCCTCACTGTGATGTGGGTGCGGCTGGGTGAGGTAGTTGCCATTAAGCGCAATGAAGTATTCTGAAAAACCTATGTGGATCTATCAAAGTTCATTTTCTAGATGAGATGAACTTCTCGTGTGAGACTCCTTTCTTCACTGCCACAACAAAATTTTTAAGGAGTGTATTTCAAATACAAAAATGTTAAGCTATAAGTAATATGCCAAGCAAACTTAAAGTGAACTAGTGAAATAACCAATGTTTAACAGTATACTTAAAATAAACAATAAAAATAGACTCGAAGTATAAAACAAGTACAATGGTAGTATATTAATAAGTGTACTTGTAGTATACTTTAAGCATACTAGAGGGATATACTAAGTACATTGATAGCATATAGATGAGTATACTAGTTTTATACTATAAAGTGTACTTTTAAAAACTTAAAATGGACTTTAAAGTATACTTTTATAAACTAGAAATGTTCCAATTTAGTCCGAAGAAGTATTAAATTGGTATACTTTCTAGTACACTTAAAGTATATGGTCTGTAGTATACTTGCTATACTTATACTTATACTTAAGTATACTTAAGTCGGGGGTTGTTTTTCATAATGTATCGGGGTGGCAGACTTCAAACGGGAAAGTCGTCTTTTTTAGAATGAAAGAGGGAGGTGGAACGAGAGAAGAAAGAGTTGGTTTACGTTGAAATTTGTTAATGTTATTCTCTTAGCCTGACCAACAATGCTGGGAAAATTGGAAATATGAGAAAAGTATTGCAAGGAGTTATTTTAACTGAACGGACCCAAGATCTTCCAAATGATGATAGGAAAGCATGCTGCACGTACTGTAGGCTACATCAAAAATAAGGGCGCGTGATAGTGTTGCATGCTCAAAAGGAGAAGCACAAAAACAACGCTGTTTCACATGAGCGGTTTGTTTTCTAGAAGGAGCGTTTCAGTGAAGGAGGCACAGTTTGACTGGTCCAACGATCAACATGGGGGTCGTTAACATAACGATCCACTACACGTAGATGCAGTGTGACACGTTTACATTTAAATGGATCGGGTAACGAGACAGATATTATAGCAACCCCTATCGGCCAATATATGTCTTCTTTTCTAACAATGAGGTTATTGCATAACCATGTGAAGTTTACTAATGATTGTATGGAGTAATTAAACATAACAAATGAGTAGGCCAAATAAGGCACACTTGTCATTAGATTACCACGTGATATCCATGTTGACAATGCAGTGCAGTGTTTTTTTTTGTCAGCTTGATCTTCACTGGAGATTTGCGACACATCCAACCTTACAGTAAATGAATCTGATTTAAAGAAATTTCTTCCAAAAAATAACAAACAAAATTACAAACAAAATACCATTTTGTATAATCACTTTTACATAGTTATGCATGACTTCCTGATTCACTGGGGTATAAATACAGTATTAATGTGCAGACCAAACATCCCTATTTATTAAACTACTCCATCAAATGTATGCTAGATACAGGCATTTGCATCTTGCGGTGACCAAATCTTCTAACTTCAATTAGATGCCAACTCCATGACATTAAACTCTCGTGTTCATGCAGAAGATAACGTAACCGGTTAACGACAGATAAGATGACCATGGTGATGGATCTGTGTCACTGGTGAGTCATTGGTCAGAATCTGTTTATGGTACATGGTATTCTACACAATAATGTTTCACATATTTGAACTATTGCAGTGGTCATTCTAGGACTCTACACCTGGAGACATCAATTTTAGTTTAACTTGTATATACTGTATATACTGTAGCAGTGCGCCAATGATGCACTGAGAGGTTTTCACCCCTCTTCTCTTTGCAGGATTTTTCTGCCTGCCACTGTATGCCAAACCATGGCGCCACACATTTGGTCAGTATGACCTCAAAGGTGCAGTGGTAAAGTTCACTCAGAGTGAAGCTGTACGACAAGTCACTGCCCAATATCAATGACTGGAGTCTGTAAGTCAGAATGTCCAAGACCCTGTTACATGGGGGTGGGTGGGTGTGCTGATTCTGAGGCCACTGGGCTTGGCTAGCAGCCTGGTCTAGAGACGATGGAAGTACTGCCTTCAGATGACTGAGAGCCAGTTTCACAGAGCACTTCATCACAGTGGGGGCAAGTGTGAATTGATGGTGTGTCTATGTTGCTGCCAAGATGAGAGGACTTTTCTCAACCAAATTATCCAATATTTTCAAGAATTGCATGTGCAATTACTCAAAGAATCGATGTTCACAGAGTTGTACAAACCCAGGTGGTGATGCCAGAAGCCAACACAAACCAGGGTCATCAGCCACAGAAGTGCTCTGATGTGTAAACACAACGCTTCAAAATTGCACCTCTGTACTTCTTCACGTGCCTCTACTACATCTAGAGCCTGTTTCATGAGCAGAGGTACAATTCAGGATTATGATTTAGTTATGGAAAATAACACTGCAAATTTACAGTCTGGTTTGTATTTATTGTTGCTTAGAAATATAAAATATATTAAATTGTAGATTAGTAATTGTAACCTTTCTGAAAAAAACATGCAAGGTGGATACATATACCAACAGTAACAACCATTCCATGAAATGATAAAAATGAGCAAAAGTGTACTATGTGTACTCTGGTAAATAAATATAAAGACTACAAAGATATGCAAACAAAATGCATGTTTGCAGTAGATTATTATAGGAGTAATGTAAATAAATCCTGATTCAATTCCAGTCCCTGTTTCAGAATCACTCAGCACGATGCTGCCCTCTCCTGAATGCTCTTAATGCTATAATGATGTATTAAAATGACTTAACATACAGTAGAAAGTGTTCCATTAAGGCTCATATTAAAGATGTTCTAAAGTAACTCTTAACCTAAACATACTGATAGATGTCACTGAAATGTATGCCCTGAGAAATACATATGCCCTGAGAAAGTTTGAAAGGAAGTGTGATTTTGCTAGACTTTGTAATCAACATCTATAAATTTCAACATGGTCTGGTTAATCTAACCAATCAAGAAACCACTCTTCAAAGAAATAGGCCTCCTGTGCACACAGAGAAGTCTGACACCAGACATGCGTTTCTCTCAAATGATGGATTGGGATGGGGAAAGGTTTGCTTGGGGGAATGGGACTAATGGCAGGTGTCTCCTTTGGTGGTTAAGCAGTGGAAGTTAGCAAAACCTTCCAAACTGATTACAGCAGCTTTAAAACTTCAGCTAGAAATTCTCAGAGAAGCAGTACCACTGATTGAGAACTAGTCTGCTAACAGGTTTAAAAAATTCAGAGCTTTTACTGATGATGTGATTAGTTAAAGCCATACTAAAAGTTTTAATTTAATTCAAGATCTTGCATATAGAAGATATGTATATGCACTTGTATATTAAATATACAATAAAAAAATATTCCGTTTAAAAAATGTTTCTAAATAAGTACAACATGTACTGAGCCTAGCCTGAATCTTTCGCTCTTATTTCTACTGATTCGAGTTTCTCGGTAACCGAATCATCCGCAGTTGTTTCAGTCTCCCAGGATGCATCAGACGCAGACGGATGGCGGGCGTCGTGTTCTTCCGTGGTCTCCGCAGGTTCTGAGATCACTGGAGCATTCTGATATACAGAGCTGTTTCTCTGCTCTCCAACGTTATAGTAGAGCTGAAGAGCAAGTATAAGACACCGTGGGTTAAATTCTAGCCCTCAACTTCTAGACGCTGGCTTTTCATGGATCTAAGAGGCCTTCCACACAACCATCACGCACCTTCTCTTCCATATGAGCCAGCTGGGATTCCATAAAGGACACCAGCTTGGAGAAACTGGGTCTGTCTCGGGGTTGCAGGGCCCAACAGCGACGCATCACTCTGTACCTAGCGGAGTTCATCAGTTAGGAGAAAACAGCACGTTTGAAGCAAACGTCCCTTTTTTGGTGACTTAACAAGAGAGATGAAGGTGGACAGAGACTTACACAGCTTCTGAAGCATAATAGGGCTGATCCATCATAAAGCCACTATCAATCATAGTGTAGAAACTCTTATCCACTTTCATACCAGGATAGGGAGTCACACCTGATTTAATGGAATTGGGAATGGGGGGGGGGGGTGAACTTTGAAAAAGGAAATATAGAATCTATAGAGACAGAATAATCTAAGTCAGAAAGCCAAAACACATAGATTATATTTTTAAGATTGATCAGGATGACAACAAAAACTATGGTTAGCATTTTGCCTTCTATTTCATACTTGGCTTAAATTCTGAAGGCAGTTTTTGCCTTCTCCTCTAAGACTTTGTACATGGGTTTCTGGCTGTGTGGTTGTGTGTACCCAGAGAGAAGATCTCCCACAGCAGGACGCCATAAGCCCAAACGTCACTCTGCATGGTGTATATCCCCTTAAAAATGCTTTCAGGGGCCATCCACTTCACAGGTAAACGTGCCTAGAAAGTACATCTTTCTAATGTCAGAAATGCCTAATGCAGCAATATAGTCATACAGGTCATCACATGTAGGGAGACTGACTCCTTGTCCCCTTGTCCAATTGGCAGGTTCCTGCACCGTGTTAATTATGTGTGCTTACGTTTCCTCTGACCACGTAGCTGGAGTCATTCTCAATATCTCGTGCCAGACCGAAGTCCCCGATCTTCATTAGATGGCCCTGGGCTACCAAAACATTTCTTGCTGCCAGGTCCCGATGGATACACTAAGAGCAAGGAAAAAAAAACAGAGTAGCATTTTAATGGAATATTAAGGGCTGGTTGAGCATTTTGCTTTTCTCAACTTGTGTGATGTACATAAAAATGTTATGTGATGTCACGTTAGCATGGTGCAACATAATTCTAGATTGATCCAATTTTTTCACAAGATTCTAGATCGATCTAAAGTTTTCCACTGCTGATCCTTTTGTGCTCTTTTGCTCACTGTCTTGCTTGTCTGTTTCCCTTAGACAACAGAGGCACTAAAGCTGGTCATCTGTTGTTATAGCTCATCCATGATTGGGAATGACAAGTGCATTCAGAGATATTAGCTGGAGCACCAGAGGTCTTGCAGTGTTGGCTGCAGTTTGCTTGACGGTGTGGACTGAAGTTTCATCAGCACAACTCTTGACAACCTCCCCTGAGCCCTCCGATTTGTTTACATTCACAAGATGCCCTTTGGCTGGACGTTCTTCCTTGATCACATCATTCTTGGTATAATCTCAGCACTGTTGTATGAGGAAACCCCGGTTGGCAATACCGGCCACGGCCAGTCTAGCACTGATGCCACGCTGTCACGTCTAGCCCCGCCCCCAGCTGTCAGTCATGTCTCTGTGTTACCCCATGTGCCAGTGTCTTTTTTCTGTGCACGTTTGTCCCCTCCTAGTAATCTGTAACCTCCTCCCCATCGTTAGCCATCTCATGTGTGTCTTGTTAGCTTCCTTGTTTAGTTGTATATTTAAGCCTTGTGTTTTGATCTTTTGATCTTTGTTTGTGCTACAGTCCTGTTGTCTGTGTCCATGTCCCTTGAGTTTGCTACTGTTTGTTTGATTTGGTTTGTTCTTTGTATTATCATGTATAAGTCCTTATCTGACCCTGGCTGGGAATTCGGATTCCCCTTTAATAAATCTCATGCTTCTCAGCGCTTGCGTCCGCCTTCTCAGCGCTCCACGACACCCCAGGCGTCACACATACCATATTTAAAGTCACTTAAAATGCTCAATTTTCCCATTCTAATGTGGATTTTATGCTGCACTGTGTCTAATTTCCACACAGGGAAAGGCATCTGTCTCTAATGTATCTCTAAAGAGGCCATTCAGTGTATTTGGACAGTGTTAACCTGAATATTTGGAGGAAGATTGTAAAATTTTGTATTTGTATTTTCACCCATTACAAACAAAAGCTTACATTTTTGGAAGAAAGGAATTCCATGCCCATAGCAACTTGGTAGGAGTAGCTCAGCAGATCACCTAAGGTGAGGGTCTGAAGGTCTTCTTCTTTCTCACTTTGAAATATCTCTTTAAAGGAACAAAACAAGGAAAAGGGTTTCCAGGAACAGTTTCCAGAGTATCACCCTAGTCCAAGTTTCCCCTCAAACCCCTCAAACCCCAGACCAAGGTTTTCAGAGATTAGGTGCTAACGAGGGGAAGTGACCATTGCCGTCTGGCGGAACAGGCGTTACCTGCAGTAACATCTGTAGGGCATCCGAATGTGAGCAGTGCCTCCTGTTCCTTTTTCACCGGGACCATGTGCATGTACAACTCATCCTTGGCCTGAATGAACTCACTGTTGAAACACATCAAGCAGAGACACGGCCTGTAAAACCGCGCCCGTCACTTCCGCCCACCACGTACGTGCAAATTTAGTTGCGCTTCCTCAAATGAACTGTGCGATCGTTGTTTGTGACAGTCTGCTCTGTTTATTGAAAAGGTCACTGAAAAAGCCAGAACTGCTCAGGTTCTGACCTGGGGTTTCTCTTCCTCGGGTAGTTGTTGTACAGGCTGCTGTGTCTGTCCTTGAGGATGGCGTCCGTTAGGGACTTGAAGAAGTGCTCTCTGCTGCTCTTCAGATAGTTCAGCAGGTCGCCGTGACAGCAGTATTGAAAGATCAAGTAAGTGGGACCTTAGGGACAAATTGCCTTGTCAATATCACTGCCATTAAAAAAAGTGTTGATAAGTATCTTATAACATAAAATAAATAAAGACATTTCTATACCTATAGAGACATGGTTTAAAATGTTTTAATGTCACAATATGATCTTTTTTGCAAATAGTGGCTATCACCAATACTTAACTGAAATGTCTTTTTTTAGTTCTGCGACAGTTTGAAGTGGGTGGATTGTATTCAATTTATTAGCAAACATTAGCAAAACTAATTTCTGTGTTACACATCATTCATCATAAAAAAGTATCTTGATATTTACTACTTAACTACATTATAATTATACTATAATGATACAGCTCAAAGTCCACCCCAGTTCATCCTCAGAAACTTGCAACGTGCTTGTGAGTGTATTGTGTACCTTGGCCCGTGCAAGCTCCCAGCAGGTTCACAATGTTGGTATGATGTCCTATATGACTCAGCATCTTCAGCTCAGACATCAAGGCCTCCTTCTCCACAGCCTGATGCTTGTCTGCACAAACACAACGGCTCCTCTTTATTAGCCGTCACTGAATGACGAGTCGGTTTTAATGTCAAAGTATATAGTCATACGCCACCTTTCAACATTTTCACTGCAACCTGCACAGACACTCCCGGCTCGCTGATCCCATATGCCGTAGCCTGCATTACCATCCCAAACGCTCCCGAGCCCAGTTCTTTACCTGAAGGTAGAAAAGAACCCACCATCTTTGCTGTAACCTGTTTTCATAGCGTTCCATTAACATGCAATTGTTTTCAAATTCTTTACCCAGCTCCAGATTCTCCCGAGGAAACTCCCATTTCTGGTCATATTTGAAATCCCTGAAGTCAATATAGATGTAATCGTTATCTGATGGACCAACCACCTGAACCATCTGAAGTTGAGACTCATAACCAGGTTTCTGTTGGGAATACACAATGCCCCACGGGTTTATGAGGAGCGATGCACACATGGATCAATACAAGTGTTCATCTTTGTGTGAGCGTGTGTCTGTGAGGGGAAGAGTACCTTCTTGCGGATAAAATAGAGCAGGCTGAGACAGAGTAGAGCGATGATGAGGAGGAGGATGGACAACACTGCTAAGGAAGTGACGTAGGTCTCAGGGGCTGCAGCAAAACGGTGGCACCGTGAGAAACCTGCTCGAACTTCATCACGCAAGTGTGTTTAAGTATGAGATGGAGACTCACGCAATTTCACTGTGATCTGGCCACTGCAGAAGTAGCCTGCTCTATTGCCGAGGCAACATTTCAAAAAGTGATTATTCACTTTGCTGGCTAACAGAGAGGTGGTAATATTTTTCTGGCAGAACTGGTCGGAGTCTGGGAACGCTTGAAGAGCCACATCTGTCTTTTTCCATATCGTATTGTCCGTGTACCTTTGAGATGAGCAAAACATAAGGGTGTAGTGCATCCTAAATTGTGCATTTTTGCGACTTCAATATAAAACAAGACAAAACAAAACAATGATAACAGCCTGGATAAAACCTCACTTGACATTTATTGGACCTATCACCCAGGACAGGGACAGCGGAAGAGAACTGATGGCCGTGCAGGTGACATGGTCTTCGGTTTGGATAAGCGTAATATTTGGAATTTCTGCAAAACGACATGTACTTTAGAGAAATATTTCATTGTAATTCTAACATAACTTTAGATTCCAATCAGTACTGACACCATCTGCAATGTGCGCCAATTGTATGTCAAGTTTTTGTTATTGTACACATTAAATGATCTACAAATCTGCGCTATACATGAAAGGATCTGAGGGATCTCACTTGTCACACAGAGGGACATATTCCTGGTGACTGTACTTTCACCCGCTCTCAGGTGCACCTGATATTGGCCTGGGTCTGGGTTACACAGTGCAAAAGTGCTAAAAGACAGAAGAGAGCATAAGACTACAACAGCCATAAGAGTACAACACACATGTATACTGTTCAGACACACCGCATGCATGACACACCTTTTACCCCAGAGGTACGGAGATTCGTCGCACTGCACTTTGGTGCCATTCGGTGTAATCCACTGACACTGTGCTTTTGGGTGAGAGAGCACCTTAACTTTTAAGCAGAAGTTTGGTCTATCGTTGTGTAAAATCTGGACATTCTCATCCAGGGGCTCTATTTCAAGTAAGTCCCTCTCTGTAAAGACAAAATGAGCATATTCACCCATGTGCACTGCTCCTGATTATTCACTGAAATACCATGAGAACGATCCACTTTCTGTAAAATCATCACAAGGTCAGATCAAAACACAATATAATACAGTCCATAATTCATAACATCAAAATTCACAATTTCAGACAAAAAAGTACCATCCATTTTAAAGTTATAAAGTTGTTCATAGAAAACCTTTATGGAAGAAATGTAAAGAACAACTAGCTCAAAGAAAATAACAATTCACTTACCAAGGACCCGAACGTGGGTAGCCTTTGTTTGACCTTTTCCATTCCTGCAAATATACTCACCACTGTCCTTCACACTAACGGAGTAGATGGAATATAACTCCATATAATAACTATAATATTTAATTTTTACTCCTGGGAGCTACATTTGGGGCAGACAAAAAACACCAAAAAAATTGAGGTAATAAAGCAATATCAGATATGCATAGCCATAATTACATTTGTAATTTCAGCATCTCTTTTTACAGTACCTCTGTAAAGTTAGAGTACCACTTCGGTAGATACGTATTGTCATTTATTGCACATCGGAGCACAAGAGACCAACCAGAACGCAACAGAATCCTAGGGGCTTCGGTATCGTTCATCGGTTTTTCAAGAGCTAAAACACGACAGAAATGTGGAATGTGTCTGACAAAAACATTCCAAATACTCAGTGTAGATACATTTAACTTATTACAGATCACAAGCAACTTAATGTTTATCTTACTATAGTGGTAAATCTGTGAGCATTCCTCCCCCTCTGAGTTTGCAGCACAGCACTTTGTGTTTGAAAATGGGGCATTATGACAGTTCACTGTGCTCGATACCTCCTTTTGCTCCTTTTTCACTTGAACTCTTCAAAAACCAAGAATATCATAGTGAAACAGGCAGGGTATTAGTATATATGTTCCAGTAAATGTAGTAAGCATCACACAATTTAAAGTCATTGACTGGGGCAATGATTTTGCATCTGAAAAAAAAGATTAAGGGTAGCAAAATTAGTACAGAGTAGGATCAGAACCAGTTACACCTACCAAGCTCAGAACCAGTGACTCCAACCAAGCTCAGAACCATAATGACTCAACCAATATTACATATTGAGCAAAAATGTAAAGTTCTCATTTTACTGACATACTGTCACAAATCCCATGTTTTGTTTTGTTAGCCATGTGCGTTTCTCAGTCCCACCTCATGATTTGTAACCCTTCCCCTCGTTAGCGTATTCAGGTGTTTCATGTTTGATATGGTCTATTTATATCCTAAGTTTGGTCTTGTATGTTGCTGGTCATTGTTTCACTTACAGCCCGTGTACTTCATTATCCAGTGTTTTGTATTTCTTAGTGTTTAATACGGTTTGCACTTGTTTGTTCTTTGTATTCAGTATGTCTCTGCGTCTTGGTTATGTTCATGTTTCTGACTCCCTTACGGACCTGACCCAAGCCTGTCTGTTCCACCCTGATTATGGAATGCCCTTTAATAAATCTCGCTCTTCTCAGCGTTTGTGTCCGCCCTATCGCTCCTTGACGCCCTCTGCGTTACAGCGTGATTCTCAGTCTGCTATGGGCATATTCACATATTTCTCCTGGATTCAGCCTTTCTGTTTTGACCCTGAGAAATAACCCTATGCTCGGGACACTCTTCCTGAACCACAATTTCTCCAAATCACACCCAAAACATTGGAAACCTGCTTGGCTTAAAAATAAAACCTCTTATAAAACCTCTTTTGTGTCTCGGGTTCTTGCTATCATCACACATTATCATTACCATCTAAATCAGCACCAAAATTATACAAATTAGAGTGGTTCCAAAATCCCACAAGATTTATTATTCCAAATGATGATCCCTAAGTAATCAAACAATATTGTTATAATCCAGCAATGTGATTATTAATAAGAAAGAATGCAGACTCCAATATCAATTGAAGAGAATAGTCCCAGCTTAATCAACGTTGGTATATAATTGAGGCACTCTCCAGCGAATGTCCAAAGGGCTGAGGGGGATTCGATTTTTATACACTTTTCCAAGTTCAGTTATCCACCTGCCAAACCTTTTTTTAATGTATTTACCTTAAAGTTTTGCACTATTATGTCCAAGTCTTTCCGGTACCATCCAGAAGGTACACTTAGATGTTGCAGCCAGAACAATGACCCTTTGAAGCCTCTCCATGTCATGGGCGTGTACCCTGGTCTTCTCTCCTTTTATCTTTTATTGTTAGTATAAAGAATTTTTTGCTACCTCACTAGATAATACATGAATGATGGGTCTAGTCATCCTAATAATTTTAAATATAAAAAAACAACATTAACTACACAAAAACTAGAAATACTACTAAATATTAGTATTAAAAATATGTTAAAAACTTTAAAAAAGAGAACACATTCATCTATGAGCATGGATATCAAAAGACCACTATTACAGGCTACGATTGCACTAGAAAATGTAAACAACAAAAAGCGATGTTCTGCAGACAACTGTGATACTTTTCAGTCTTGTCCAGCTTTTCCAGCTCATTTTAACTAAACAGCGCACATATGCTCTCAAAACAGAAAATAATAGTAGTGTTTTTATGAATGTTTATCTGCTGGATTTTTGATACATAAATGCATATTAACGTCGATTCTTTTTCCATAATAATTTCAAAAGGAATACTGGAAACACTTGTCATGTTCATTCATTCATTATCTGTACTGCTTATTCCCGCTAGTCGGGGTCATGGGGGGCTGGAGCCAATCCCAGCATCTCCGGGCAAAGGCAGGGTACACCAAGGGCAGGTTGCCAGTCCACCACATGGCCAACACACTCACACCTACGGGCAATCTAGAGTGACCAATCAACGTAACATGCACGTCTTTGGACTGTGGGAGGAAACCGGAGTACCCGGAGAAAACCCACGCAGGCACAGGGAGAACATGCAAACTCCGCACAGAGCAGCCCGGACCGAGAATCGAACCCAGACCGCCTTGCTGTGAGACGACAGTGCTTACCACCACACCACCATAGCACTTGTCATGTTTCCCATGAGTCTGCTTTCAACCCATCAGTCACTCCATCCAATTCCACTAGTCATGACCAACTCTTGCATTCTGCATCCCTGATTACTGAAGTGAGTTCAGCTGTTCCTGATTGTGCTTTCCTTTTTAGCCAGTCTGTATTCATTAACCAATTGCAAAGTATTGCCATGTCTCATTCATACATTCCGAGCATCCCCGTTCAGTCTCATTCATATGTAACCAGCATTCCCATTGTCTTCCCAGTTACAGACGTCTTTTTGCCTCTGGACTTCATCTCAGCTCTATTGCTCTCTGGTTTGTTTGATTTTTTGGGATGCTCTATGATAGTGTGGACTGTTTGCTCATTTAACCCTTTGCCAGACCCAACTGTTTTTGTATCAATACTAAAGCTTTGGGTCTCCCCTCAGGTAATAAAACTGCTTTGCCTCAATCCAAGCACAGGCTTCATGTACTTTAAATCTACTTTAGGACCTTGTTTCTGCCAGCAATGAGAACCAAACAATAAATGAGAACAACATTAAAGAAATAAAGAGTTAGTCCTACATAGGTGTTCAGCACAAGCGGTGGGCATTACTAGACAGTCGGCATTGTCAAGCGTTCAGTTTACCTGAAATTTTCATCAACTCCATGCCACTTTATTGTTGGATCTGGGTTTCCTGCTGAAACACATGTCAGACTTGCAGATCTGCGTCCTTCATTTATCACTTTCAGGTGTGGAATGGAAGGCCTCTCTGCAGATTAGAAAAATGTGATATCAGACAAAATGTACAATGACATTAAGGAACATTAAGGAACTGTGCATGCGTCTGTTGAATACGGCTATGAGATTTTCTTCTAGATTTGTGAAAGCCAAAGACGGCAATTGACTTACTTTTTGGTGAGTACACATGGACTGAAATGTTCAAAGAGTAGTTTGATTTGCCACTGCCACAGACTGCAGTATGAACTCCATCCATGTCTAGTTTAAAGGTTTGGAACGGGTGAACACTGGTTGATTCTCTGTGGAAAGAACATAAACACAGCAGATACCACTTTCATGTTACACAAATGAGCAACTAATTAATCATTTACACCTGCAGAATAGATTTTTTTTTTTTAAAAATCGGTAATATTTTATATAGAGCCTTCAAACACACATTTACAGACATGTACAAGCATGTACCTATTTTCCCATAAGCACTGTGTATAATTTCCTGAACTGTTTTCTGAAGATGTTGAAAGAATTTGAACCATCTGCTCAGCTTGTACATCCATCTTAAATGTCTGTCTTCGTAGATCTGACTCAGTCAATCTGCATATCACAGTCTAGAAAGAAATAGTGCACATATAAAAACACAAATGTGTATATATTACATATAACAGGTAAAACAGGAATTTTCTTTATACATAAAATATACATACACATTTGTATAAGACTTATTTTTAAATGAGTTGCTGGGAAGATAATGAAGAAGATATTGTAATATGAAGGCATGTGTAGGCGAGTGAACTGCATACCTAATAATTTGCTGTTTCAATGTCAGTTCTGCTTTTACTTTTGCTCAACTATGTTACTTCACTTTCAAATTTTGAAAATGTCAAACATTTCATAATAGGGAGAAATACAACAGGCAGAAATATTTTTGTTTGTGTATTTGTTTTATTTGTTTGTGAGAGTAAAGAGTAAAGAGTAAAGTTTTTAAAGAGTAAAACTTTGGAGGAAATGCACGTAATTACTAAAGAACTTACAGTTTCATTGAAGACGCAGGGCAGGTAATATGTGCTTCTGTTTTGCATGTCGCCGTGGTGTAGTCCGATACTGTAAGCAAGCACTGCCCAGTGCAGCAGAAAAAACACTTCTGTGCAAAAACATTCCAAAGACGAACTCATTATGCAAAGATGAGAAAAGTAAATGAAGGATAATGGTAAACAACAACACTAGCAATACTACTTATGTCAGATTTAAATGAACAACAACAAAACATATCGTGAAAATAATAATAATACATAATAAAAGGAATGTTTAAACTTTGACTCAGATTTGCAAGAAGTTGTATTTCTTTTCAAATTAAACAAATGATAAGGAATGAATTAATAAAGCAATTAGTTTTAAGTTTCATACCCACTAATAACGAGTTTTTTCGTAACGGCATCGTTTGAACGCATGAGTCCGCGCTCAGTCACGAAATGCGATGCAGCGACAACAGAGGTGCAAGGACTTTAAGTACCATGACGTCTCCCGAAACGTCGGTTCTCTCTCTCTCTCGCTCGCTCTCTCTCCATCGCTCTGTGGTTACTTTTACAGTTTGAAGAAGTTAAGAAGTTTGGAAAGCAAAACCTAATAATTTCTGATCAATACCTTTATCGAAATAAAAATAGCAAAATACGCCTTGTGCGTTTTCACATTTTTGTTACGGCTTACCTTTCACCATTTGTCATTTCCTAACCTGATATGCTGAATTCACAAAATGCGTTTTTAATTATTTGTGTTATATTTCATATTGCATTTTTTTAAAATAGGTTTGTGGGGTGGAAAATTTATTAGTTTCCTTGACTTTAACCGAAGCCTGCTGTCCCATGTCGCGTATTGCAGGGTACGGTTCTGTACCCATAATGCACAGCAAGACTGGTTCGCTGCACAGAGGAAGAGAGTTGAAAACAACAACAGCGTGAACCGCGGAACAACGGGCGCGCTAACGGCGGCGGCTACTGCACAGCCACAGTCGGGATCAGTTTAAAAAAAAAAAAAAAGCACAATGCCTATCTAACTTATCTGTCTGGATGATACGACTGATTTTACTGCGAGGTTTCGTGCACGACGCGGATTGTTTCATTGAATAAGGCATTTTAGAACTTACCGACGGCTCTCTATGTTTGAGTATCTTCCGGCGGCGGCGGCGGCAGCAGCGGTGCCATGAATAGTGGACTCCCCGCGTCAGCTGCTCCGCTCGGGGGTGTCGGAATACCTGGGGTCAAGGTGAAATTCTGCCGTTATTATGCGAAAGATAAGACTTGTTTTTATGGAGACGAATGTCAGTTCCTGCACGAGGATCCGTCCGTGGCGAGCCTGGCTCTGCACGGAGGCGGCGGCGGAGGCGGAGGCAGCCCCGTTCCTTTATCTATTGCTGGAGGTGCCGTGACGGCAGCAGGGTACCCGCTCGGGGGAAACGCGGCCGCCTGTCCCAGCGGTGGGCCAGCTAATGTTTCCAAAAAGAGCGACTCTCTTGGGCCTGCAGGAACACCTCTGGATGGGCAGTTGCTAACCAGTAAGTTTGCACCGTGCAGAAATGTGGAGTGAGGCCTAAAATGCAGCCACCTCTAGTATGATGAACTATGGAGCCTTGTAGGGGCTTTTTAAGCAATCGAGACCGAGGATTCAGTAAGGCCTCTTTCCCACCAAAACAATGCAAGGAAACCATCTCGCATTGCTTCACACTCAACACAGCCGGGTGTGAAAATACTCGCTAGAAATGGCAAACCAGAGCTCATGGCTCGCCGGTTGTGCATGCATCCTATACATTCATTCTACTCTATGAATTGGACCTGCACGACCTGTCATTGTTTACAGCCAAATGCTAAAACTATTGGCGTCCTGTGAGACCCGGCGTGCGAACCTAACTTACTTTTAAACGTCTAGTTGTGCATTTGTTTTAGTTGGGTGCTAACAGGACATTAGTTATGCCGCTGGGTTACGTTGACCGCTCAGGTGTGCAGTGTTCACCTGCTGCGGTGGTGGTAGTAGCGCGTGCGCGGGTGCGCGTTTGCAACAGTGTATCTCGCGCAGCTGTTTATGCCCCTACGGTCTCTCGGTCGCTGTAGTGTATTCAGCTATTATCCAAATAGTTTAGTTTTCATTATATGTTTCTTTTAGTATACGACATATGTCATTATGTTTAACCAATTACTACGAAATAGTTTTCAGTCGAGTTGCTGTTCACGTCACGCAGGGTAGTGGTTGACTAATGTGCAGTTTGGCACTTGTACCTTTTCATCGCTTTTTAAAATCTCATTTAATTTTAACGTTAGTTTGGAGAACCTGTAATGTAAAAATAATATACAAAAATGTAAAAATAATAATACAGCTTTAAGTCTTATTTGTACGTAAGGTTTAATATGGTGGTAAAAGTTCGTTTCGCAGTGTACCAGGTTGCTGTGTTTAATTGAAGACTGCGATGTTTCTTAGTAGAAGCAGGATGCTGTGTAGTTCCCAGGTGCTGATGCTTCTATTGATAACATGATGCGAACGGTTATTTGAATGCTTAATTTTGGGTATTTTTCATAAACGCATTGAAATGGAGAAAACAAAGTTATTACCACTAATTCAGAAAGTTAACAAAGCATTCAGTGGTGTAAAGATCTGGAATGTTTATTTACAATATTTAATTTTACAACCAGGTGTCACCCTGGAATGGTTATTTTGGTGTTTGACACAGTCACCATTTTCACTAGTAATATGAAAGAATCTTGAAAGAAATTCTTGAAAGACTGAAGTCTGAGTACAGATATTAGTGCTGAAGTTTGTGTGATCCTAATTTCAGTCCCTGGGATGGAGAGTGGAGCTCTCAGTGATGCCAGTCTGACCAACTCCTATTTCAGCAGTAGCTTTATTGGTGTCAATGGATTCGGGAGTCCAGCAGAGTCCAAATATTCAATGATGCAGGTACGTATGAAGTGTCATGTGCCTGTTTGTGTCTCTCCCAGTGGACTAGTTCACAACGTTGTGTTGCTAGTTATCTGCGTTTTTGTTTGTCATCTTACATGGGAACTTTAGATGCTAATAGGAAGGTACTTTGTATCAATAATAAAGGAAAATGTATTTGGAAAATAATTATATATACAGCGCTGTAAATTTATCAGAAACCGTCGATTGAATAAAATGTTTTTGAAGTTTTCAAGATGAAGAGGCACACGGTGCCATCTTGTTTGCACAGCACATCATTCTGATATTAATGTTCTGATTACTCATAATGCAAAGTGTTTTATCAGTACTGAAAGTTATTGTTGCAAACAAAGTTAAAGAAACCCTTAATAGCAGTTCTGCAGGAGCAGTGCTGGTGGCTAAGCGTAAGTTATCATATAAGTTGTAACCAGCCCATGACAGCTGTCTGGAAAGAGGAAGTAACAACCAAGCTTGAATGTTAAATTCAAAGCAAACAGATCAATTTTGGCATAACAAAGTAGTAGAGCTGCCACTGAATTCCTTTCAACCCAGCAGAGAGAGATGACATGTTTGTCTTGCATTCATGGTTCCGCCTTTGTTCAGTGGAGCTGGAACTAGGACCCTGGTCTTTCCCTCTTTGTGTGACAGCTGATTTTAGATCAGAAACTCAGAATATGTCACTTCTTCCGAAAGAGATAGCAAAGAAGTAAAAACAATATTCAGTGCCACCTTTCTGTTTTATGAAAATCAAAAACAACGATCTTTGTTTCATCACGCAAAGGGATTATAAAGATTGTATTTGCAGAATTAAATGTCTAATTAGTGGCAAAATGTCTAATTATTGAGGGAGTTTACCGTTGCCTGACTGTTGCTTTAAGCAAATGTCTAGGGCTTTTTGTAGCAATTACCAGCTGTAAGACAGACACACAGATGTGTGAATGTGTGAATGTGTGAATGTGCAACGGTGAGATGCACACATGCACAATTTAAAACATGTGCAGGGGTGTTTTTTTAATTGTGCTTTTTAAATTGCACATGTGCTATTTAAATTGCGTGCGCGTGCTACTTAAATTTCGCACGTGTGAACGTGTGCTTTTAAAAATTGTGCACGTGTGCTTTTTAAATTGTGAACGTGGGCTTTTAAAAATTTTGAACGTGTGCTTTCAGAGGATTACCAGCAGCAGCAGTTCTCCGAGCCTCCTGAACGACAGTGCCAAGAGTTTCAGCCACAGCGCTCACGGTGGGCCACAAATCTGTTTGTTGCTGTTGTTGGAATCAAGTGCTGTTCACTGGCTTAAAGATTTACCCCTCACCACTCGCCCCCTCCACCCACAGATCCAGTGAATTCCCCCACGTCCTCCCTGTTTAGTGACTTTGGTGCTTTGAGCATATCGCAGAGAAGAAAGGTGAGTGCCTGAAGGGGTGTGGGGGGAGGATGGGGTTTGCTTAATTGTCTCGCTGTCACTGGAATCTCAAGCTTTACATTTAAGATGTGTGTTCCATGCATTGTGGTTCAGCAACTTTCTCGATGAAGTTCTGCTCCGTCGGGTGAAAGCATGACTGGGCTCTGTGTCCGAGCAGGCTCCTAATCCAGCAGCCACCGAGTTCATCCCTAAAGGAGCCCCGCGCATGGCCACCATGTCCCAGCCGGCCGTGCCGACATTTCCCTCGCCGCTCTTCCCCCACCCCAGCCTGAGCACCTCCACCGCCGCAGCGCTGGCACCTGGTCAGTGATTCACCCTCTCCAAAACCACCTCTGTCTGTGCTTGAGTAGCACACACATGCACGCACAGGCACAAAGACGCACACACTCTTCCTCCTTCCTTCCCACACTCTCCCTCCCTCTCTCTCTTGTTCTCTCTCCTTCCCTCCCACTCTCTGTCTCTTGCCCTCCCTCCCTCCCTCCCTCCTTCTCTTCCTCGTCTTCTGACGCGATACCGCGCAGCAGGGTGTGCAGAGAGCCATGTGTAATCACGGATCTCTTCTACAGGTATGTCGCTGTCCGCAGGTTCGTCTCCTCTCCATTCCCCCAAAATCACCCCCCATACCTCCCCTGCTCCACGGCGCAGGAGCCACACCCCTAACCCCAACATGGCCAATTACATGGTGCCCACCACGGCGGCTGACCAAGGAGGTGGCGCCCACGTGATCCAAAAGGAGACTGTGGGTGGGACCACCTACTTCTACACTGATAATACCCCTGCTCCCATGGCTGGAATGGTACAGTCCTTGTTCCTCTGAAGCTTTACACTCTCTGGCAATGTTTGTGCAGTTATGTTGACCTGGGCTACTTGTCACCCTTTCAGGTGTTTCCCAATTACCATATCTACCCGCAATCAGCACCTCATGTGGCGTACATGCAACCCAAAGCCAACGCTCCATCCTTTTTCATGGCTGATGAGCTCCGACAGGTATTCATTTACCTGTAGTTTTTTGTCCGTATTCGTACCTGTAATTTAACCTTTTGAGGATACGGGCCACAAATGTATACTGTTGAGACAGATATGTACCAAACTGTTACCAAATGCTATTCAATACAAGACAATAAAACTCAAGACGATCCTATATTCAGTAAGGATCATACATGCAGAAAATACTAAAATGCAGATAAAAGTGCTGTTAAATGCAGAAGAATAAAAAGACATCTTTGCACAAAAAAAACATGAGTTCTCGAGTATCAGTAGCGAGATTATTGCGCAATTTTGTTCTTCTAGGGCCTCGATATGCAAAGCTTAAGTGATTGTATGTATATGATAGTATGTACAATTGAGAGAGAATAGAATGGCGTGAATAGTGTTTTAAAGACATATTTCTAAACAAAAAGACTGTAGTCTCTTACTGCCTAAACTGTGGTTATTTCCACTATGACAGCATTTGAATCCCTTGTATTTTTAACTCTGGCAGAAAACAGAACCCGACAATGAGCTGTATGTTGTATATATACATATAACTCGAAATCTAACACTTTTAGTTAGTGCTAACACTTTTTAGAAGTGCATGCATTCTTAATTTTCACCTCAGTCAAGCATAACTTGTGCTGTGCCCCCCCCCACAGGAGTTGATTAACAGGCATTTGATAACAATGGCCCAGATCGATCAGAGTGAGAATCCAGGTGAGTGCCTTGTAACTGCACCACTGCTGCTGTTGGTTCTGTAATTCATGCTTCACTTTCCTCATGCTTGATACCGTAATTGGTAATATGTTCTGTGACTGCTTGCCTGGGAGGATTGACTTATCGTGTCTGGATTCACTTTTTCTTTCTGCATGAAACCACATTCTGTTACTTTAACTAACCACATTCGTTAGTTAGGATGCTTCCTAGCAACTTTATTTTTCTTTTGTTCATTCATACATCTGCTAATAATTGCACAATACATTAGGGTTGGTGGGTATTTGCATATTGTATATACACCTTGTCCGATGTCTTTAGGAGTTCCGTCCGAGGTAGACAGCTATCACAGCCTCTTTCCCCTGGAGCCCCTTCCACCACCAAATCGCCTACAGAAAACCAGCAACTTCAGTTACGTCACGTCCTGTTACAAGGCGGTCAACAGCAAAGACGATCTGCCTTACTGTCTCAGGAGGATACATGGTGAGATATGCACTGCATGCCATAAAACGCACAGCAGCATCAGCGACAGCTGTCATGCACTGGAACGTCTGTTACACAGTACTGCCTTTAGTTCTTGAGCTCAGTGCTGCCCCCTTCTGACATGTGCTGGTAGGCTTCAGGTTGGTAAACACCAAGTGTATGATGCTGGTGGACATGTGGAAGAAGATCCAGCACTCCAATGCCGTCACCCTCCGAGAGGTCTTCACCACCAAGGCTTTCAGCGATCACTGTAAGCACGCATGCATTGATTCAGGGGTGTGTGTGTGTGTGTATGTGTGTGCAGGTGTTGTAACAGCACCATGTGCTTCTGAATAACATTGAATGGGTGAGTTTCTAAGCAGCTGTTTGTTTCTCCCTCAGCGCTGGTGTTCTCGTACGACTTCCACGCAGGGGCGGAGACCCTGTACAGCAGGCATTTCAACGACCCCGCGGCCGACTCCTACTTCACCAAGCGGAAGTGGGGTGAGTTGCTATTTCTCCCAGCCGGGGAGGCCTGACCAGCCTGACCTGGGAGAGCGATGCTCCACAGAGCTGCTTTATTAACCACTCACCAAATGGCGATGTAATGGAATGAGAACTTTGTGTATATGCTGTGTTGAACTAATTCATAGGCAACATTTTTCTGTCATCAAGTGTTGACGCATATTATTAGGAGTCCTGTTTAGGAGTGTGCAGAGTGAAGTGACATGAACTTGAATGATTTTTGGGTCTTGCTTTTATTGATGTTGTAAGCAAGGTGTTCCTGTCCTGGAGCAGTTAGAGCAGGGGTTGGATGTTTTGGAGGAAACTGGCTTCGTCTGATGTCCTGTGTGTGAACCATGGTCTCTTGCTGACACATCCGTGTATGTTTATAAGTGCGTGCGTGCACGTGTGTGTGTGTGCTTGCATGTGAACATGTATGCATGTGTGAATGTTTGCGTGTATGAGATTGCGTGTGTACATGCATATATATATATATATATATGTGTGTGTGTGTGTGAGGGTGTAATGCGGGGGAAAGAGGAAGTGGTGGTTGAAACTGCTCCTGCACCAGGTGGTTCTGCTGCCTGCTGCAGAGAGACCGGCGGGGGGTTGGGGAGTCTCCTCAGAGCCCCAGGAGAACCTGACATCTGCTCTCAGCTGCTCTGACTACAGCCTGATCACACTGGCATCTGGGCATTAACGTAGGCCAGTCGGCACAAGATGTGGGCAGTGTGAAAATCTTGAAAGTTAAAGCTTAATAATGGGTGTAGTGTTAGTAATACTAGACATAACAATAATAGTAACAACAATAATTATTATGAATACTAGTAGTAGGGTAATAATACAAACAACAGCATAATAATGGTAGAATTTATCAGCACCAAAGGGGAAGAATTAAAACAGGCATTTCAAAGCTTTATGAAAAACAAACCATTTAGACTTACCGCCATTAAACCAGAACAAGGAAGGGAACGTTACATGGAATAGAAAGCGCGACCGCTGAAGTAGACCATGTTACCTCAGCACCTCCACGATGGAGGAAGAACAGAGAGCAGGGATGCCAAAAGCCACTGTAGCCAAGTTGGCCATGTTGGTCAGCTTGATGTTGGCTAGCTAGTTGTATACGAGTTATGTTCTGTGTCAAGGTAGCTTTGCCCTGCATTATTCTACATTATAGTGTTCTGTTATAATGGGCATAAGACAAGGCGGAAATGGTTCATCTTGTAACTTGATATGGTTAGCTGCTCTGGGCACATGTTTGCTAGTTTGCTGTGTCTTGTGTTGTGCCAGGCCAGCATGAACCTCCCCCTCCCAGACAGCACGCGGGTCTGCTCCCCGAGTCTCTGATCTGGGCCTACATCGTGCAGCTGAGCTCCGCTCTGCGGACCATCCACACGGCCGGCCTGGCCTGCAGGGTCATGGACCCCAGCAAGATCCTCATCACTGGAAAGACCCGGTATGGACGGACATCGAGACACACACAAACACGCAAATACACATAACTGGAGACCACTGAAGTCCACGCTCAATAGGGACGTTTCCTGTTTGGGCATTTTAAGTGATGTTATAGTTTAACAAGGACTAGCACATGTTAGATTTTCTTCAGTGCAGTGATGAACTTGATTCAGGAGGCCCTGCTTTCAGTCTGGTGTGGGCCAGTGTGGAGGAGCCCCTGGCACGAGAGCAGAGGTCTGTCCTCACGCTGCTCAGCTGCAGTGCGGCCTCTGCATTGCTACATGGTGCTCCTGGGTTGTGGTCTGCACCTAATAGGGCATGTGCATGCACACACACACACACACACGGTCACAACAATCTAAAAAGGCCTTGATAAGACTAAAGCTACCTTAATGGTTATTTTGGTCTAGCTTTCTGTTCCTAAAAACACAAACATGCACAAAATGATTAGGGTGTTTGTGTAGCACAGTAATAGCTACAGTTATGCGTAAGCTTCAGATCAGGGCTGGCGGAGCGAATTCAAGAAGAAAAATAGTTTAAACATAAATAAAACACTAGGAAAATAACAGTACTTGAAAGTAACTGGTTCTTAGTGCAATATTCTAGAGGGAGACACCTAGTGGTGAGAATGTTAACACTGTTAGTTACCATGAGTATTATAGCCTGTGAAGTTCTGTGGTCTTTGGTTTTTCGTCCTAGGTTACGGGTGAACTGTGTGGGAGTCTATGATGTCTTAACCTTCGACAACAGTCAGACCAACCACATGGCACTCATGCCCCAGTACCAGGTAAAAAGTCTTTATGCCAAACCAGTATAGGCAGTGTTGCTGCTGTTTAGGTGGGTGGCATTGTGCGATCCGCGGGCTGCGTAACGTCTGTCGGAGGCTTGACTGCTCTAAGGTGCCATGCAGCCTCCCTGGTAAGTTCTCCTCTCTCTCTCTCTCTCCTCCTCCAAGCAAGCAGATCTGATCTCCCTGGGGAAGGTGGTGTTGGCCCTGGCCTGCAACTCTCTGGCTGGCATTCAGAGAGAGAACCTACAGAAGGCCATGGAGCTGGTGTCTATAAACTACTCATCTGACCTTAAGAACCTCATCCTGTATGAAACCACCTCTACCACCACCCACATTCTGACCAGTATATACACGCAGTTCTTCTCTGTATACCTGCGAGTGCGTGCACACACACACACACACACAGTATGTTTTTCATGCTGTTGTCGTTTATGCCTGCAGGTACTTGCTGACAGAACAGAGCCGTCTGCGCAGCGTCAATGATATCATGCCCATGATCGGCGCAAGGTTCTACACTCAACTGGACGCCTCGCAGATGAGGAATGATGTAATCGAGGAAGATCTAGCCAAGGTATACGCTTGAGTCCCCCGCGAACATCACCACGCCTTGCTTGTGGAAGCAGGGTGAGGGTTTTGTTCACCCAGGAGAGGGGAAAGTGTTGTGTGCTGGTGTAAACTTGCTACCTCACCTTTAAGAGCTTTTTAAGGTTTTGGACTTTCTGTGTGCATGTGTGTGTGGATACATGTGCGTTTGCATGAATGCGGTCAGGTGAACGTCTGTGCACGCACGCAGACGAGCCCAACGGGACTGACCCTAACCCTGCAGGGTTTAGGTTGCAACAGAGTTCTTCTTTGGTTTGCGTTCACGGGTCGGACTGCCACACAGATCTTAAATGGACACATGTGTCTGACAGAGACCAGAGTATTGGTCCCATACACCGTTGTGAGAGGACCTCTGCCTGGTGGGGTCTGAGCGTGTGTGTGTGTTTTGGTATTTGTTTTTGTGCATGCGTGTGTAAGCCTCTTTCTCGTCTCTACCATTTGCAGGAGGTGCAGAATGGCCGTCTGTTCCGCCTGTTGGCCAAACTGGGAACCATCAACGAGAGACCAGAGTAAGTCCTGTGTGAAGATGCCCAGGACCATGCTCATGCTAGCAATGCACACACACCCTCTGACTTAATGTCAAAGTAACCAATGCTCAGTCTCTGTTTAATCATGCTTTCATACCGGTAAGGAGTATTTTAACACTGTAAATTTAGACAGGTCTCTGCTTCCTCTTAGAGTATGTTTAAATATCTTACAATGGGTTGTTATCAGCAAATATGTCTGGGATGTGTTCCGTTCTTCTTCTTAAATCTGCCGGTTATTTATTTCTGCACCCCAGACCTGCAGCTTCACTCTACTGTGCATGCATGATGCAAACTGTGATCAAATGTGTCATTATTTCCTGTTTACCCTGGCTGGCCTCATGTGCGATTAAGATGCCTTTACAAAACGTTTGATGGCTAGCTTGATTAAAGTCCTGACACTCCATATCTAACACTCCTTTTTACCTGTGAATGCTGTTATCAAACCAAAATCTTTTTTTGGGGTGGTTGTAACTGGCAGTTTGTGCAATGTTAATGAGGACTAAAGGAAAGATGGTAATTGGAACTCACCACACCCCATGTGGAAACAGTGATGAGGTGGTGTGTGTGCATGTGTTTTGTTGATTTTGTCCGTGTTTTGATTTAACATTTGATAGACATTTAGCTGTATTTAAAATCTTTTTGCAGTTCTATCTTAAGCTCTCAGACCTCTAACACAGTTGCTCTCTACCCAACACATTTAAAAATCTATTTCTTTTTTTTTCTTTTTGTAGATTCCAGAAGGATCCTACATGGTCTGAGACGGGAGATCGCTACTTGCTCAAGCTCTTCCGAGATCACCTGTTCCACCAGGTCACCGAGGCTGGCACGCCCTGGATTGACTTGAGCCACATCGTGTCATGTCTCAACAAGGTGGCTGCCCTCCGGTGCACTTTGAACCCGTGTTTTTCTTCATGCATGCATCACGCTCTCTTGCTCCAACTGTGCTGAGCCTCACTCCTCCTTTCTCCGCCTCTCTCAGCTGGACGCGGGTGTGCCAGAGAAAATCAGCCTCGTGTCGCGGGACGAGAAGAGCGTGCTGGTGGTGACATACTCCGACCTGAAACGCTGCTTCGACAGCACCTTCCAGGAACTTCTGGCTGCCGCCAACAGCCCCCTGTAGCGCCCCCCACAGGCAAGGGGTGGGACTGCCTGAACCGGAGCACATTGCACTACAGTGACGGACGACGGGCGCAGAATGATGATCTCACGGCCAGGGCGGAGCCACCTGGTTACTCACCTCCAGTCAGATACACTGTCCTGTCCAGAAAGGAATTTTTTTTTTCTAAAGCGTATTTTTTTAGTTTTCATAACCCCACAGCTATGGAATTATGGACATGTTGACAGCTGTGATGAATTTTTTTAGACTTGGGGAACAAAGATGACGAGAAAAAAAAAATATAGACACTTTCCTGCTTTTATTTTTATTTTCTTGGGTTTTATTTTTTTCTGTGGAGGATGCACTAAAAATTTTAAGTTTTTCTTTTTTTAAAAAAAAAAGTGAACGGCGTGGTACCCACAGGGTGCACTGAGACTTCACACAAAAAAGGGCGGGACTAGACCTCCAAAAAAAAAAAAACAAATGTGGGGGGGTGTGGCTTTCTACAATCTCCTCCCCGTACATCTATTTAGGCACTGCGAGTTGGGACAGACCACGTGCCATGACGTACAGAACCCAGACCACTTTTTGCCTTCACCCTCACTTTGATCGAACAGACCACTGGCTTTCTGGGTGAGGGGTGGGCAAATTGCTGATGAGACTTGACCACTGATTGAGCGTGTGGCATATGGTGCTGTTTATTCCCCGCCCCTGCGCCCACTTCAGCAAGCAAGGCTTGCCCCAAAGGCTGGTGGGATTAGGAGGAGGTTGCATGGCTGAGTGGCTGGGCGCCATGGCCATGTTGCTTTGGCAGCACTGACCAATGGGTGCTCTCTCTCCTATTGTTGTGTTGGACTTTATTACTGCAGTTATGCAACCTCCATTTTTTTTTAGTTTTCATGGATGCTTTTGCAATGTGACACAAAAATCTAAATTGGCGAGAATGGATTTATTATTATTATTTTTTTTGTCTTTTAATCAGGCTTTCTAGGTCTGGAAAGGAACCAAAGAACTGGACCATGTTAGGAAGGGAACCAGTTCAGCCTCTTTGTGGAATGTCCCCTCTCTGATGCCCTCCCGCCCCCTCCGTTGTGCAGACTCAGTTTAAGCCCATGATCTCGCTTACACCCTTTCATTTTCCCTCATTTCCCTTGGACCCGCCCCCAGTCCCTGTAGTCCGTCATTGTCTCTAGGCTGTCAGTGTACTGGGTGTACTGGACTTGGTCAACTAATTAAGCTCTGATGTGACTGTGGGATTGCTGGTTCTCTTTCTTATCTATCTGTTGTGCAGTGATGCATGATGGGATGCTAGACGTTCACGTCACTGATGTAAACATTCTGTGGACCAATCCCAGAAGGAGTTCCTGGGAGGGAGGGCAGAAGGGGCAGGCTAGTTGGGGTCGTGTTTGATTTAGACTTTGTTTCTTTGACCTACAGATCATGTGATGGCAACATGCTGGAAAATACAGGGCAGACAGAGCTCGACCTCTAACCCAGGTAAAAGTGGGGGAAGGGGCGGGGCCAGGGTGGTGGTGCGTGTTTGCACTCGGAGCAGTTTGGAATTCTCTCAGGATGACTCCCGAATAAGCCAATGATTGAATGTGTTTGACCTGTCATTGGTGACCCTTTCCAATCAGTGAGTCGAGCTGCAGTGGAACGGGCGGGACATGAGTTGCAGGTTGGACAGAGCCACACTGGACAGAGTGGAGCCTGTTATTCTGAACTATAGTGAGGATACTGTGGTAGAATCGTGTACTCCTTGGTTTCTCCTGTTTTTAGTGGAAAAAACAGTCAGTGAACTTGGTGAATCTGGTGCCAAGCCTCTCCCTTCCGCTGAATACTCTTCTATCCTTCCAGTGTACCCAGCCAACCCCAGCTGATTTTCATATCATGACCCCTGAACCCAAAAAAAATCACACTCCTGTATAAAAAAAAAGGAAAAAAAAATTGTGCTGACACACCAACACAACATACGTAAACACACACACACATGCACACACTCACAATCTTAGTACGTTTTATGCCCTTATGTTCATTGTCTCACATTTTGCAATATTTGTGTGTACAACAGTATTTTAATAAAGAATACAAAACTTTACAAAGTCCTTCAGTGTATTTCTTGGATGCACAGTGTCTTTCTTTGGATATAGGTTGTAGTTTTGCAAACATTATCCTATTGCAAAGGCTGTATTCTGGCATCGCTGCAAATTTGAATTAAACCAATATTACATATATACCACATTGAAAATGGAGAGTATATACTTATTACCTGAGATACTTTATTTACCACTCTGCTACAAATAATATAGAACTACATTTGATAAATGTCTTTTTAGGCTTATAACTATGCATTTTAAAATCTTACATCTTTAACTGTCAAAATCACTAATGCGATTTACACTATCCAATATACTTATAGCTTTAATAGACATAGAAATGCACTGCTAAAGTAGTAAATAAATAAAGTCTGTTGTAGACTTCCAGCATATGATTATGCAACACAGATTTGCAACAATTGTGATGCTCTACAGTTCAGTGTTATAAACCTAACCTACAAAAAGTTGATTGTGGCCAGTGCTCTTGACTAAAATAAAAATTATTTTAGCTGCTCAGTGAATAATACAACATGGTGGTCCAGTCCTTTAGAGTTTCAGATATGGTTCTTTTTGAATATTTTTGAGGGAATTTTGTGGCGGAAGTGAAAGCTGATGTATGAGGTTAGAATGTTGGTGTTAGAGAGGGAAATCTGCAGATTAAGCTGCTAATAAACGTTAGACATACTGACAAAAAAACATACTGTAGGGTCAGGGAAACGATATACAAAAATACACAATTTGACATCATACCGTATACTGTATGATTCTAGGGTGAATAACCATAGATAATGGTGAATGTGGGCATGAGTATAATGCACGCAGCTGTTTTATGATGCTCTGATGGACGAGGCTGGAAGTGTCGAGGTGTGAAGCGTTGAGCTGCACACAGGCCATTGACATTTCAATCTGCTGTGTGACATGTTTCAGCACCACGGAAGGTGGACAGCGCTAATGACTGGCAGTTCTCTGAGGTAGGTAGAGACCATGGCTATGACAAGTGACAGTAGTTGGGGAAGTAGACAGCAGCAAGCTTATTCCACTTTTACAATTCAAAATGCTCTGTATCATTTACACAAACGTCTTTTGTGTATACATAGTGATATATATAGATAAGTGTTAATTATCAGAAGCAAAGATTTTGGAGCCTTGATAAACAGGAACTGTTCCTCACTACATTTTTCATAGAGTATAATTTCAAGAGAGCTGTCTTTTAATTTTATAACAATGAATATTTTTCCTTTTATGGAAATGTTATGTTTATCTTCAAAAACACCATTTGCTTTTGCTATTATGTCCTCACTCCTCAAAATCTTTCATTGTTCCAGTTTTTCCTTTAAACTAGTTCCAGCACATGCGGAGATCAACAACATTCTTATCCAAGTATAAACCGTATGCCACAGCTATGGAATAAAATTGCTTCAGTGTATCCTGGATTGAATAAAGAAGGGAATGAGTAGTTGTGTTAGGGAGATGGGTAGAGTAGTACAGTGTTATAGTCAGGAGGAGGAGAGCCACACCCATCAGAATCTGTGTCAGAGGGAGTGGAGGTAGCATTATTCTCCCTATGGCCACAGGGGGCACTACTCATGCAGGGAAGCGCTGTGGTGGAAAGCGTCTTGTCCTGACACTGGCCCATGGAGAAGAACCTGAAATCAGCAGAGATGTCAGTTCAGTGTGAAAGTCCTAACAAAACCAGTACATTCACTGGAGACAAATCACTCATAAAGGTTAAAATCATACAAACACACAAACAGCACACTGGAGTGAAATTCATATAAACTATGCACTTTGTACACTTTATTTTCATAGGATAGGACTGTGTGCTTCTGATTGGGATCACAGCAAATATTTTGTGTTTGTGTTATTTAATACAGAAGCCAAACCTGCTTAGTGTAAACATTCAATCTTCATGAGCACAACACTCTGAGTTTAAACCTTTATCAAGAAGCATTAATCACAACCCTCTGGTAAGAGATGAAAACCTACAACCCACAGCAGCCTGGCACACACTCACTTCAATATCTCTTTGGGTTTGAACTTATTGCTCCATTTCAGATGAACAAACTCTTCAGAGGGGAGGACCATACCACTGTCAGACTGGGAATCCTGAAGATGGACAAAATCAAAGTGCATTATTAACCAACAAAACACAGTCTTACTCTGTTGTGTAAATTTTTCACATTCTAGTCGTGCATCTATTTCACATTTCACAGTGATTCTAACGTATGTCGAGAACCATACGTCTGGGACTTCTCTGTTGCGATCCTCTTCAAAAGTGGCGATGGTTTCAATTCTGGTATTGATATAGCTGTGACAGACAAGAAAAAAGTACATTTATTTTTCCTGTTCCCGTAAATGATGTTTTTTCTCTGCAACTCGCACGCAAGTGTGTTCACCTTTGGTTTCCCTGGTGCATCTCCCTGTAGTCTGTGCGCTCCGTGCTGCTCTCATCTGACAGAGATGTCTTCAAGGGAATATAATCCTTCCCATCCTGAATCAGAGGCCATTAAATGCAGAAAGGGATCATGGGATTAACATGGCTTGGCGTGAAGCAGAGGGTGTTTGTAAATGTAAGCGGGTGGTGGAGCTTTAGGAGCAAAGCGGACCTGCTGGACACGAGCCTGCAGCAGATCTCCCAGAGTTCCCACCAGCTCGCTGAAGGTGGGTCTGTCAGCTGGGTTCTTCTCCCAGCACCCCAGCATGGTGCTGTATCTGGAACAGAGCCATCATATTAGCTCCATGATGACAAGCACAAGGAAACACCCCCCTACCCTTTACTGCACCACTGCTGCCTACAGTATGGGCTGTGCATATAGATGTTGTATTCTTCTCCAGGGGGTCTGTGTGTACACTCACATTTCAGGTGTGCTGTATTCTGGGGCGCGCATCCGAGTTCCCTGTTTCAGCCTGTGGCAGAACTCCTCGTCCATGCTAAGTCCCGGATATGGAGACGCCCCTGCACCACACCCAGCACCACAAACACAAACTCACTGAAAACCAAAGGGATCGCGCACAAGTGACACTGTGTGCACATCAGCTCTTGTTAATCAGTGACTTGTCATTAAACTGCTTCACATACACACACCATAAAGGCATGACAAAGCAGGAAGGACTGTATATTCAGGTGAGATACCCATACCAAGTGAGAAGATTTCCCACAGTAGAATGCCATAGGACCAGACGTCGCTCTGGGTGGTGAAGACCTTGTCGAAGATCGACTCTGGTGACATCCATTTAAGGGGCAGGCGAGCCTGCCGGGCAAACAGAGCAGGGCAGAAGTGGCCAATTAAGGGACCGTGGCTATTTTTCCTGCACATTAATCGTTCATTGTGTTCCTCTGTGGTAAACGCAGGCCTGCAGGTACTCACGTCACCCTTGCGCACATAATCAGGATCTTTGTAAAGGTCTCGAGCTAAGCCGAAGTCGCAGATTTTCACCACGTTGTTTTCAGACAGCAGGATGTTTCGGGCAGCAAGGTCTCTGTGTATGCACTGTTTCACACGCACACAGAGCTTAAACATGCACAAGCGTGCACAAACGGAGAGGCCAAATACATATACACGCACACACATGCGGATCTACCTTACGTGAGGCGAGGAACTCCATGCCTCGGGCCACCTGAAAGCTGAAGGAGATCAGATCCTCGAGGTGGAGAGGAGTTGCGCAGACAGACAGACAGTCTAAGAAAAGAAGCCGTTGAACTAGAATTAAAATATTTGAAAAAAAAACACTGGTCATCAGACTGTAGTAGCTGAAGGTTCCCAAAGACTCACCCCTTTCCTCGACGTGGATGTCGGCATTCTCGTCCTCCGACGGAGAGCTGGTGTCGTTACGGCTGTGGTCTCCACTCTCCAGGCCTCCGACAGTCTCCCCTCCATCCACCTACAGCAGACCACAAGTGCACCAGTACAGGAAGAGCATTACCCCATTATAGATCTTACATTTACATATACATTTAGGGCATTTAGCAGATGCTCGTATCCAGAGCGACTTACAAAGTGCTTTGCATCCAATTTAAGACATATGATTTAAGAACAAACATTATATCGTTACTGGACAGAGTGGAGCAAAGACAGTTGAATGTTAAATGATTAGCAGAACTGGGGCTTAAAGAGGAAAGAGGCCTCTGTTTAGTTTGAGGCCTCGTAGACATTGATGGTAAGGATATAAAACTAAACCAGAAGTGAAAAATCGTCATCCTGGAAACAGAGGTGTTTGTGGTAAGCAGAGAGTGTGGCATTGTAGGGGGAAATGAAAACAGAGTGTGAAAAAAAAAAAAAACCATATCGCTCCACTTAAAATACTCTCATTCAGAGCTACTCGAGGCCACGGGACATGTCAAGCCGAAATGATGGCTGTCAACCCGACCGGGAACTGAGACCTCAAGGCCTTAGGTGACCTTGACTGACCCTGTTCAGCACGAAGGCTTCTCGCTTGCTCTTCAGGTATGCCGACAGATTGCCGTATTTGCAGAATTCCACTATGACCATCAGGGGCCCTGAGAACAAGGCACAATAACCGTCTAAGTGCAGACGTCCCTCACGCCCCTGTCATGTACTCACTTGGTTTTCCCATATTTTAATGTTACTGTTTATGAAAAGAGTTCATTTACATATTGGTACAGAGTAGGCCTTACAATTCCCTGTGTGAAATACTTTAATACACACTCTATGGCACCTAACAAAAGTCTGCATAAGATTTCAATTTCAAAAAATCTCATAAATTATTTAACATTATTAATAATTTAACATTATGCTAAATTACTATACAAACCTGGAATCATTCATGGATCACAAATAAATCACTGATAATGTCAAAGGTAAAACATTGAAAAGGATATTGTGACCCACATATCTGCAAAAAGTTCCTCTTAATTCTCTAAATTAATTCTCTTAATTCTTGAAACAAACCTCCTAGTCTGGTGCAGGCCCCGAGGAGGTTGACAACGTTGAGGTGATGTCCGATGTGGTTGAGGATCTTCAGTTCAGTCATAAGAGCCTTGTGCTCGCTGGGTGTGGCGCCCTCTGTTGGAGCAGAATAAAATCTTCACCCTGACTGCACTGAGCTGCTCTGTCAGGTGGCATTGAAACAAAGCGATTTCTGTGTGAGTACCTTTCAGCATTTTGACAGCCACCGTGGTGCAGCTGGGTGAGTTTCCTATGCCAAACGCTGATGCCTGCATGACTTTCCCAAAGGCTCCACGGCCCAGTGGCTTCTCTGTTGTGTGGATCAGTAACGCATGAGTGCGGCTCAGAGTAATGCATGTCTAGCACACACAAGCACTGTAAATCTCAGGATATGGGCTCATATTCATGACATAATACATCTTGTAGCTATTTAGATGTCATTTTTTTTCAAGCCCAGATTTTAAACTAACTGTAAAGGTGACATGTAGCTTCTGTAAGCACACTTTGTGCCATCTTTCAGGCTATTTTATCGGCTTCTTTCAGATGGTAAAAAACACTTTTGGTCTGAAAAAAAGTGCAAAAGCAACCACGCGTGCACCTAGCTGGAGACGCTCCCGTGGGAATTCCCACTTCTCAGGGTCATACTGTAGCCTATCACAGCGCTCATCCCAAGGCCCCGCCCCCGCGTGCAGGATGACTGGCAGGTACTCCGTTTTGCTGCTTGCAGAGTTGGGCTGCGAGGGACACACACCAAAGCGTCAGCAGTGACACCCGTGAGCTAAGCAGGGGGGTGGGCTCACGGCGTTGGAGGGGACGAGTGATTGGCCCTCACCTGTCTGAGCCTGCGAATCAGGAGGGTGAGCAGCAACCAGAACAGGGTGGCCACCACACAGGTGCACGTCAGGGTGGGGATCTCCAGAGAGAAGGAGTCACCCGAGTCTACAAGACACACAGCTCATCTTCAGCACATGTAACCAGTGTGCGCGTGTGTGCACAAACATTGAAGAAAAACAACAAGCTATCCACTTCCACATTTTCTACATGTGTATGTCTGTGTGTATGTGTTTATGTTTATGTATATATTTGTGGCTCAACCTTTCTTCTAGGATCAATAAAACTCCACCTTGTCTGTCTTTGTTTACAACATGCTCATCACAGACCACCAGTGCCGGAAGGGTTGGCAGACACAGCTAATAATATTTTCCATGCATTATTCCAGTCTCAGTCTCTCTCTCTCTCTCTCTCCCCCTCCCTGTTTTCAATGTAAAAATAGCCAAACAATTTAGGGGTTGTAAACCAGAGACATTCCGTAGGAAATCAAAAAGGGAGACAGTTTCCTTCCTGAGCCATCAGACTACAGCATATGAATCTCCTCCTCTCCTCACCAGTCTGGGAGGCATCCGACAGTGAGGGAGAAGGAGAGAGAGACTAACCATAAATTACCCCAGTCATCGATCCTTCTTGGAAGTGAGGGAGATAGATAGAAAGAGATGAACTGTAATTGCTGTCACCTCTACTTCTCTGGATTTGACTCCCTAACTGGGTGGAGCAGGTGCTCATGAGGCTAATGTGAAATAAGAGCTGCTAGTATCTTTACTTTCAACTGAAATGTAGGCGGAGCTCCCCACAGATCCTTTCTCATTGGTCGCCTCACAAGTATACAGGCCTTGGTCCTCCATGGTGATTCGGTCGATGTGAAGGGTGCCCTTTTCAGGAGTCAGCTTGATACCTGCTCACAACATGTGTACATTTTAAAACCCTATTATTCTGTTTACATAAGCATTATAACTGCTTTTTAATACACGGTTCAGGAGCTCATGGCAAAAGGGGTCTAATATGATATCAAAGAAGAAGCAAGGAGAAGCTTTTGAAAACATATTTTCATATATTTTCAAATATTTCGTTTTCACCTGACACCTGCTTCAGCCTCCTGTGGTCCTTGTACCATGTGATGAGAGGGCGTGGCACTCCGTGGGCAGGGCAGCAGAGGGTGACAGAACTGCTGACATTCACGCTGCAGTCACTAAGGTTCTGCAGCAGCACTGGAGCCTCCAGAACTACAGGGGGAGACAAACACCACACGGCTCCACATTATGTCATATTTCTTTTTAAATAGCATATCCACCAATTGAGTCTAAATATCAAAGATTTCTCTAGAGAGGATGCAGTGATGTCAGCTTTCTGCATATTTCTGTCACACGAACCAGTTAGCATCTGAGTAGCCACGCTGGCTTGGCTTAACAAGGCACTGAGTGATTTCGTGTCGCTACTCTTGCCACAGGAGAATGAATAGAGTAGGTTGCATTTCTTTCAGTCAATATTTGAAGGTCTGGAAAGTTTGACTCTTGAGCTCTGGAGCTCTGGCATGTAGTGAGTGTTTTCGGTTTCAGGACTTCACTAAAGCACTTCTTTAGTGACAGCTGGCATGGGTTGGCCTGCCCTCACTTTACCACTGAAGAATGTTTTCATATAATTACTGAAAATGGCATTTGGTTGCATATCAAGTCTTAAGTCATAACAGCAAATGAATCTGGGTGACATTACACTACACTACATACATGAATCCAGGTGTCATTACACTACACTACATACATGAATCCAGGTGACATTACACTACACTACATACATGAATCTGTTTTTTTGGGCAAAAGTCTCTTCACGGAGATCCTCACTTTAAGTAGTGCGAAATACAGCTTCCAAATGGAGAAACTCAGGGATTAATAAAGCGCTGATTGCACACTCTGAATATTTTCCTCCTGGACACAATTGATTATTGTCTCTTTCCTTGCTCGGTGACAGTTGCTGATTGGCTGATTGTTCTTGGCCTATGTGAAGTGCTTGGTAGATGGGGCACAGTGGGAAGTAGCATTGTGTGCCTCTTCCTCCAGTCCGGCCGCCTTTCCCACGTGAAAGAGGTGCTGCTTTGCCTTGGGAGGGGGGTAGGGGAGCAGGAAGTGTTCGGACTGCGGTTCTCAAGGACCTCTCTCTTTCTCTTTCTTTCCTTCTCTCTCTCTCTCTCCTACCCTCTCCCCCTCCTCTCTCCCCATAGCTCATATGTGTGCGTGTCCGTTGGCACATCCTCCTGTACCTCCTTGCAGATACCGTACAAGAAAAGCTCTTTGTGTGTAAGGCTCTGTGTGTGTATGTGTGTGTGTTTGAGGGGAGGGGTTTTTCTGTTAATTTGTGGCCAGTGCGGAAAAGGATTTTCTAAATAGCTTTGTGCATGTCTGCACGTTTGCATGTTTTCTTCTCAGTTTTTTTCACTGACTTTTGATTGGAAACACTCATAGTACTTTACATGAATACCTTTGTGAACCGAGGACACACAGCAAGACGATATGTGCGTTAAGTTGGGCTGCACTGAGACACACACCTGTGACCTGCACCGCTGTGTCCAGGTGCACATGCTCCCCTGTGGACAGGTGCGTGGCGGAACAGCGGTAGGTTCCAGTGGAGTGTGCTGTCACGTTTCTCAGTGTCAGGCGTAGCGCGTGGGAGAATTCCCCCTCGCTCAGATCTCCGCCCAGAGCTGCACCTCCCGTCAGCACCGTGGAGCCGTTCGCCACCCGGTGCCATGACACATTTGCATACAGGTGCTTATTGGCTGCACAAGACAGGTGAGAATCCCTGCCCTCTCTTGGCTCGTCCTCTAAGGAGACACCGAAGCCTCCTGGGATGTCTGTGATTGGTGGGATGGAGAGGAGGGTGTTTTAGAGAGGGTGATAGTACAACTGAAGGGAGGAGCATGGACAAAAACACCAAACAGAACAACATCCTAAAAAGAACTTGGGAGCATTGCGGGATTTTTATTTTTATTTTTGCAGCCTTTGATGACAATGTTGAATAGCCATTGTCAGGAAAAGCAGCAAAGACCCCTCCATCTCCCACCCTTCGCGAACAGACCTTTTATTTACTTTAGCTATTTGAAATTTCCCGTGGAAACCGCTCTAGGTTTTCCTGATGGAAGATAATGTTTATCTTTCCCGAACACCACCAGGACTCTCCAAATAAAGTGCGCAAGGCGGCATGGGGAAGCAGCCTGATAAGGACCACAGGTTCCTGTTCTCTCTCCCTCCACCCCTCCCATCCCGAAACTATGGCAACAACCATCCACTGTGGCTGGTTTGAGCTAGACTTGAAACTGAGAGAGAGAGAGAGAGAGAGAGGGTATTGGATTTTATAAATCATTTATACAGCGTCTGTCAGCAATAATGCAGGAAATGAAAAGTACCTGTAACATAGAAACGGATGTCCAGCTCGTCAGTGCCCATGGTGTTGGACGCAGTACACCGATAGATGCCAGAAACGAGCGCTTTGTCAACTGTTAAAACACCTACAGTCTGAGAGCAGACAGGCACGTACACACACGGGGCATGCACACACGTGTTCACACGCATTTCCACATATACACAAGCACACACCACCACACACACACAGACACACTTCCTGAATGATCCAATCAGTTTAGGTCTGGATTTAACCTGCTTTGCCATTTAAAAATATACAATTGAGGTTGCTTGCTCTTCACAACAGAAATGTCTATGTGGGCAATGTGATGTTTATATGGCCTGATCTGGAGACTTCATGGGAAATCTGAAAAGTTGCTCTATAAATTGCCCTTCATAGCATCTATATTCAGATTTTCCAATAAGTAAGACACTGATCTGAGTTCAGACTCTGCTATAAGACATCTGAGTCCAAAGTCTCCCATAAGAAAAACATAGATCTGTGTTCAGTACATTATAAGAAATACATTGATCTGTGTTCAGACTATTTTAAGATAATGATCTATGTTCAGAGTCTATAAAAACATCGTGTTTAGATCATGCTTTGGAAGAAAGATTCAGGAAATAAGTGAAAATACTGCACAAGAAGGTCAACACACTTTAAAAATGTCCAACAATTCCAGATATTGGTGGTTTAGTATTTACTTGCATAGCTTTCAGCAGTGATGATTACAACCCGCCGTAACGATTCTTGAAAGGTAACCAAACCTACTGAAAAGTTTAATCTTTTTCTGTTTGATTTTACAGCTGTGTAAAATCCTTTAAATATACACTTAAATCTAAATCTAAATTAGCCCTTATTACAGAGATGAATATAGTTGTGTAAAATCATTGGTATAAAAACATTTACACCATCTAAATCAATTATTTCTAAAACAATCACGATATGATAAACCATAATAATAGATACATTTGTCCTTGACCAAGACATAGAATGGCGTTTTTGTATTAATCATAGACCGAGTGTTGAGTTAATAAGTTAATAATTGAGCTCAGCTGACGCACTGAGGGAAAGAGCAGAGTGGAGTTGGCCAGCACACCAGGATTTACTGGCCACACCTACACCATCTCTCATGGGCAGTTAGCCTAGTTAACAAACCAGAATCTCACATTTCATTTTCATTATCTTCTTTTTCAAAAGAAAAGAGCATCTGCTAAATGCCCTAAATGGAAATGTAATGTAAATGCAAACTATAATTTAGAAGTGGAAAATGAGGGATTCTGTTGAAGCCAAGCCAAGGTCAGGTAGACCAACAAAACATTCAGCTACAACTGCCAGAAAAATTGTTTGGGATGCAAAGAAAAACCCACAAATAACCTCTGCTGACATACATAAAGTGGTATGAGTGTTTATTTCAAGATGCACAATAAGGAGGCACTTGATGGGCACACTGCATTGATGAGTGGGCAGAAGAGTGTGTGTGTGTGTGTGTGTGTGTATGTGTGTGTGTGTGTGTCCAAACAGCACAGACACAAGCCAAGTTATTTGGAGTTATGAGAACAAAATCATTGAACCACTTTGAGGAGATCTCAAATGCCCCCCCCTCCTCCCCCACACCCCCCACCCTCCTCCCCCACCCCCCACCCTCCTCCCCCACCCCCCCACCCTCCTCCCCCACACCCCCCACCCTCCTCCCCCACACCCCCCACCCTCCTGCACACACACACCCCCCACGTCCACCTGCTGGTGTGCTCACCTTATTCTTCCCGTGCAACACTTCCTGTATGTGGCTGATACTCAGGACGGGGTTTCGCATGGACGTGACCGCCGAACTTTCATTCACGGAACTCCAGGAGGAGGAAGCCGGGTTGTCGCATCTTAGAGCCAAAGGCAGAGGGAGGCGGACAGAGAGAGAGAGTCAGGGGACAGAGGAAGAGAGACCAGCAGGATTTAGTTCAGCTGCATTTGCAGTGCTGATGTCACGCCACACAGGTGCAGCGCCACGCGGGAACTCCGGATACGGCCCATTATCATCATTAGTCCCCTGGGAATTTCAATTCTTCGTTGACATGATTATAGGCCTGTTGGCAAAAAATCCCAAAGGTGTAAGGGATATTTTTTGGAATGTTGTTGAGGAGCGTGGACGTGTTTGTGCGTGTGTGCAATCAGAACGAGTGACTCGTCAGTGCATCCTTGTTCTGTAATTAGCGTCTCGGACGTGGAGTTCCTGCTGTTTCCGGTGTGTAAACTTCCTCCTGCTCCTAAATCATTCCCATCCACTCTCTGAGTTCTGGTCCCATGATGCCCTGATGCTCCCAGTCCGTGTGCATGCGGTGTAGTGGGAATGGGCTCCGTCCCCCCAGTCCACCCTTCCCATAACCACCATGTCCCCCCCCACCCTTCCCATAACTACCCTGTCCCCCCCACCTCTCCCATAATCACCCTGTCCCCCAGTCCACCCTTCCCATAACCACCCTGTCCCCGCCACCCTTCCCATAACTACCCTGTCCCCCAGTCCATCCCTCCCATAACCACCACCCCCCCCCCACCTCCCATAACCACCCTGTCCCCCCTACCCCTCCTATAACCACCCTGCCCCCCCCACTGCCTGGCTCTGCTCTCTGATTACTTTTCCTCTTGGCAGAGATAGTGAGTGCCCGTCTCCTGCTGTCTCACGTCCCACCCTGATCATGACACCAGCCCTCCACGCTCACATGCGCACACACACACGAACGCACACATGGGCACACCATTCTCCCACGCCTCCCAGGAAACACACGCTCACACACAAACACAGACAAAACCGCATCCAACAACACACATTTGTTTTCCCTTAATCATCCTTAACCTCATTCATGATTCTCAAACCCATGCTCACTCACACACACACACACACACACACGCACAAACACACACACACACACTTCACATATCCTTTGTGTGCCTGTGTACAGTTATTAAGAACTTTGATCATGATCAAAGAGGACATTGAATCCAGAGCAACACTGGGAGCCTATGGGTTTGAACTCCAGTTGTAATATAGAAGACAATGGTTTATTTGGATGAAGGTAAATAATTAGGCTAAACTCTTCATCAGTGAGAACTTTACATTAAGAGTTAAGAAGAAGAAAGAAACATTGCACACATGAATGAAATCTTTTTTTTTTAATACAAAAACACAAACATTTGATATAACACAGACTTTAAACAATACATTTGTTCAGCCTTCTTACACATTTGGTATTTACTGTCATTTACCATAAGTAAGTTAGTTGTATAAAATTATTAAATATTAGATTCATATATTACTCATAGAAAATCTGTATAAAAAGGATAAATCACATTGGGAAAGACCCGTAAAGTGAGTAACCTCAGTCATACACACACATACACACTCACAACCACATACTTATATATATATATATATATATATATATATATATATATACATACATACATACATACACACACACACAAACATGCACCTAGTTCACACAGACTCCGAGATACACAGAGAAACACACATATGCTCGATCAAACATGTTCTGTCAGCACAAAACATGGCAACTGTAATACTCAGCAGCGCCACTGTCAGGGAAACATTTGAAACAGCTTGATACAGGTTGACGTATGGGTGACAGCAGTCTCTAATTCCCAGCCCTTAAAGCCCTACACAGCAGGTGCCCTGGGCTGGCTCCGGTAATGTCCTGGATGCAGTGCGAATTCCAAAGAGTGAGTGCCCATGCCTACCACATCTCTCCAGGGCTCACACTGACACATGATCTGAACTCACAGCTTTTGTGGATGTTTGAACTACAACAGACAGATTGGGGCTTGGGCACAGGCATGGTTCATACATCCATTATAGTACCTCTCTAGGACTCAAAAAGCAGAAGCACCTCCAGACAGGCAGGGTGGGCGGGGTGTGGGCGAGGTGGGCGGGGTCTGGGCAAGGTGGGCGGGGTGTGGTGGGTGGGATCGCATGTCTTCTGGCTCAGAAATGTCCGAGAGAGAGAGAGAGTTAGAACAAAAATCAAATAAAATAACCACATGGAGGTGGTGAGAAAAATTTCGAAAGAAGTTCCATGATGCACAAATGTGGACCCCTTCCTCCTGATTGCTCCTCATCCTCACCCCATGCATGTGGGGCCCTGGGGTCTCCCAGCATGCACTGCTGCAGGTCTAGCAGCTGGTCTGTCTCAGCACTGGCCGTGAAGCCGCTCCAGAATCTTTCAGCAAGATGGAGGCCAAAGGCCTGTAGGGTAGCTGCGTTTGTTGTTGGAGGTGGTGGGAGTAGGCATGGGGACTGGGAGCAGGGGCTGTTGGGAGCTGTGGGGCTGGGTAAGGGGAGAGGGGTGTGCTGTGGTCCGAGGTTCTGGTCGGGTTGGGGAGCAGGGTGGTGCTGGTGGTGGCAGGGAGGTGGGGGGGGCGGAGGCTCTAGGATGAGGGCCACTCAAGAATAGATCAAGCCATCGAGGAAGCGGGACCGTGCCGCGTTTGAATCCCGCTGCTGGGAAGCCGCCTCGCGTCAGGGAGGAAGCCAAACAACGAGAGGAAAAGCGTTCTGCTTCTTGCACAGGAAGCCCGTCTGCACCTCCTGCCCCGCCAAGATAAGAGCGCTGCCGTTCCCATGGCTGGGAGGCGGGTGCGTCCAGCACTAGGAGACCGGCGCGGACCGCAGCGCCTCCTCTCCCTGCGCCTCCTCCGCATGTTCGTCAGGCCAGCCGCGCGGGGCTGTGACAGACAACAAGGGTCTGGGTCAGGGGCCTATTGCTCATCACCTCGCACACAGATTTGCCTTTTTTCTTGATTTGTCTTTTTTCCTTCATCACCTGTTTTATGTAACACACTTAATATTTCCCCCAATTTAGGAAGTAATTTTTATATGCATACTTGCTCATTATATAATTAGTAATAGTTTTTTTTTTATAAAGGATGGATATATGCATTTATATATAAATGTAAAGACCAATTAATTAGTGTTTCGAGCAAATTGTCATAGGACATCAGTCTAGACTCGTCTGCCTGGACTGGAGATGCCTGTGCTTTTTTTAAACTGCTGTGACATTTTTCATTCACGGCACCTTTAGGAAGGAAACTTCAATGGCATGTCCTAAGTGTGACCTGAGGGTTAGAGTCACTGCTCTCGGCTGTTGCCATGGAAGTGTGGTAAAGGAATGTATGATTGCAAAATGAGTCCTTCTGTGGCCAGGACAGGAGGAACACACAAGAGGGACCTTCCAACATTGCATGCCAAACAGATTAAGTCATGCTAGTGGACTTCTGCTTTTGTAGAACAACTCAGCAATTTCGATCAAGCGCAAGAGTGTAATGAATAGAAGTTCTTGGAGCTTAGCATGTGTGTGTATGTGTGCGTATGTGCATGAGTGTTTGCATCTGTGCATATGTTAGAGAGAACAGGAGTTTCTCTGGGATGTTCTCTTGTGGAGTGCTGGCTTGCCTGTTCTCATGAGAACATTGAATAGCTGGTGTGTCAGGATGCGTCTGAGCAAGTAGAATAATAAACAGGCTGCATTCTGCACAGGAAGTTCATTAAATCATCGGGTTTGATTTAGAAACCAGCACATTCGTGCTTGTGCGCAGGGAACTGGCTGCTTTTGAAGTGCTTTTTTCTGTACTTTCAACTCTGGGATACACTGAGTTCTATGACTGTACCAGGCACACATTTATACAAATACACACACACACACACACACCACACAAACACACACAAACACGTGTACATGTGAAATTGAATAGGCATGCACACATGAAAGGCCTCCTTAACCATCTGTTCTAGAGGCTAAGAGGAAGCCCTGTCTGAGCACATGCTGAAATAGACAAAACATGTCTCCATTCACAAACAAACACACACACACACACACACACAAAAACCCCATTCCTGCAGACGTAGTGAAAAAAGTAAGCTAACTGTGCGCCCTGTGACCAGGTACAGTGTGAAAAGTAGCTATGGTGTTTACATCTGAAATTAAAACAGTAGCAGGACATTACGCAATGTCAGGGAGGATATCTAAACTGGTGCAGTGTGGGAAAGATGAGCTTTGCTAAATTCCAAATTCCTGCTCATCTGTGAGTGTTACAGTGGGAAATCAAGTTATATTCTAAAGTTATCAAGAATTAGTCTCCTTATGACAACAAACAGCACAGCATAGTGGAATGTGTGTGTGTGTGTGTGTTGCTTCACCTGGACAATAAATGTGAAATTTAAGGGATTCTTTGGCCCTGACTCAGTATTCTCATGGCCTTTCCGTTCCTCTCTGCCACGACTCTAAAGGACTGAACCAGCCCAGGCAAAAATGAAAGCACTGAGTGCGCTGAGATTTTGGGGACGATAAAGACGTGAAACAAAGCCATTTGTGATTGTGATGTGCCCTGTTGTAGTGTCTATGTGTCTGTGCTGCAAGGTCCACGTGCTAGGATCCACCTTGTCGAGTTCAGGGCAGTGCGTGACTTACCGCCCTTTAGGGGGGCAGGGGTACCAGGACCAGCGGAGGCGAGGCAGTGGAACACCGTGGGAGGTGCAGAGCAGGGCTTGCCGGCTGGCACGCGGCACGGTGCCGGGGTCCCGCGTCGCAACGGCCTTCTCCCCAATCTGGGGCCTCACTGAGAACAGAGTGAGACGGAGTGAGGCGACCAGCCAATAACCCGTTTGTTCCAGTAGCATTTAGGCTGTGCTGCAGTTTTTTAATGATTAAAGAAGTAACACTATTACAGGTGATGCAGCACACTTAGGTGGAAGGGCTGCTGACGGCGTATTTTTTGCTGCTGACCCCATTAATAGTAAAAAAAAATAAAAGTCAAAAACTGGACTAGTGTTCCAGTGAGGACAGGCTCACCGTGCACCACGAGTGAGAGGGTGAGGTTTTGGAAAAGTCTGAACTGCTGGATGCCAGTGAGGATGGTGTAGTTCCCAGCATCCTCCTCCGCAACGTCCCGGATCAGCAGGGAATAGCCGTCCACGCGGTAGCGGGAGCACTGTTCTGCTGCCACCTTGCCATCCTTTAACCTGGGCATCGGTCGCACACAGAGACGCTCTTCAGCACCTGAGAGACCTCTCTCTGCTCCCTCCACCATTTCACGTATGCAAGAATGCGCGTGTGTCCGTTCAAATGTATGTAAACGCAATGCATCACCCAGGGAGCTCTGGGACCTTTGCAGATATAGCATGTGACTGCATGATGGAGCCACCTCCATGCACACAGCATGCAGTGGCTACATCTCACAGAATCGAACAACGTGGCTTTGAAGGACTGAAAGTACTTACCAGATCACCTCAGGTTCGGGGAAAGCCCGCAGTTTGGGGGACAAACGGAAGGATTTCTGCCCCGCATATGCCGTTACCACCGGACCATTCCCGTGTTTTATCCTGATAAAGGGCTTTTCTGTGGAGCAAGAACACCCACAGGACCATCAGAGACATACAAAGCAAAGAGATGGATTTTGACTCATTTAAGCTCCAGGGATTCTAGAACTTACCATAAACTGTAACTGAGGTGTTTGCTTGCCGCTTTGTTGGACCGCTCTCCACGTGGCACGTGTAGACGCCTTTATCGGCCTTGCTCAGTTTATGGATGGTGAGAATGCTATAGAAGGCCATTTTGTTCCTGCTTGGCATAATGCGTCTAATGATTGAGGCAGTATTATTGGCCTGCAGAAGAGAGAACAGCGTAGGCTGAAGTGATGTTTTTTTTTCTAACGAACTTCCTTAATCTGAGGCCAAGACTACGACGTTGTGTGAATTTGTTATTTGTGTCATTGCTTCAGCTCGTGCCACCCTGACAGCCACAGAAACTAAGCATACACAGCTTGGGAAAACTAAACTGTGGAGTGTGTGTGTGTGTGTGTGTGTGTATGTGGGGTATGAGAGACTAACCTGTGCAGGGTAACTCCAGATGATGGATACCCTGGAGTTTAACTCAGCTGCCACAGTACAGTTCAAAGCCAGCATATGTCCCTGCAGCACTTGGACGGAGCCAGTGCTGTTCAGATACACATCGTTGATCTTATTCACTGGAGAAAGATGGGAGTGTGAATGAGGGAGAAATGAACTGGTGGACTATCGCGCACAAGAACAATGCTAGATCACGGCAAGCTTGTTAGCTCCGTTCTCATACCTGGTCTGTGGGTCAAGAATGTATTGGTGTATGTTGTCCCATTGATGACGGTTTTGCAGGAGAACAAACCGATGTAGAACAGTGTGGGACTGCGGATGACAAAACCCTGCCTGCTGTTCCAAATGATGTTTCTCTGATCAGGCTCAATTTTGCTGTTAGGAAACTGCAAAAATTAAAACATGAATTAGTCTGTGGAGCAGAAAACTGAATCGAAATACAGCCCCCAATGTTTAATCTGACAGTAAATCTGACTGAGCACTGATGAGGTCAAAGTTGAATAATCTGAAACCTCGAAAATAAACTCTTTTCAGGTTTTCACTCTTTGTAAACAAGAATGTAATTTAAGGTCTTTGGTGTTGATAAGGACACATTTTCTAACACGGCCTCATCTGCCAGAAACTTCTGGTGGGTCGTGTTAAGATTTATCAATGTGCAGTGGAGGAAATGTTTACTGGAGCAGCTCTGACAGTTTAGATAGTTTCCTACACTTTCTCAGGAGACTATGTGGACGCCCTCCTAGTGAGGACAGGTCAAACCCTCCATCATGCAGCACCAATGTATTATTTGGGCTCTCTTCCATGCGCCCCTATGCAGGCCTTACATAGCCATAGGATCCTTCTACATTCTACCTCCCAGGCCCAGTCACAAGACACTCCCACTTAAGTCCCCCATGTACGAGGCTGGAGGAGACGGAGGATGTGGAAACGTGACTCCAGTCCATCTCCTCACATCCTGTTACTACAGGATATAGACAGTGAGACTGGGGCCCTCAGGTCAGCCAGTGGAAGGGCCCCCCCTGGTCACTTTCACAGCTTCTGTGAGAGCGTGGCTCCTGGAGGTATTGTTCCCCGCGTGAGAGGTGCGATATTAAAGATATTAGGCCAAGGGCAAAACGAAAGAGAGAGAAAAAAATCTTTCCGGAAAAAAACACTCTAGTACACTCTAGTAGCATGTGACAGTCCAAGTTTGAGTAGGAGAGTAAGGGGTGGAGACGTCTTTGTATTTTTAGACTGATTACCTTTGTGACTCTGTGCAGAGGGTCAAGCAGAACATAAACAGAGTAAAAACTGAAGTTACATGTGAAGCTTTTCTGGGCTAGAGGGAGGAGAGGGATGTCGTGTCGATGGCAGATCCCAAAACAGCTCCCATCCTGAGAGTGGAGCCAACGACGGCACAAGGGGAACTGGTCGATCTGTTCTTTTCCGCTTCCTGACCTCATCTGAAGCTCATATTGATGCGTCCCAAATATACTTTTTTAAAGCTCTCAAGAGCACTAATATCCATATATGGACTGTGTTTTCCCCCCCAAGAGGCCCATCTGACTCTAATATTATTACACTATTTGGAAGGATGCAAAGCTCACACAATAGATAAATCCCATTCCGGCTCAGCCAATAGATCAAATTCTTAATGAATGGCCATGTGCCCAGCTGGGGAAGAGATCATCCTGCATGCAGTCGCCAGCAATTTCCCAGGTAGAAGGGCATGTATGGGGTTGGAGTGTGGGCGGGTGGGGTACTTAAACGTCCGTGTCCTGTCTCCATCTCCGAGGTTGAGCACAGTGCCAACAGGACGGAGGAAGCCGGGGGCGCCAGTCACACCGCCCTGTTACGTAAGGCAGGTATGTGCGTCACGCTGAGCTCGGTGAAGGACCCCACTCTGTATTTAAATGCCGCCGCCGCCACTCACACGCATCCGAGGTCACACGAACGCACGCGGACGATCGGCGCGTCTGAGGACGCGGGGCGGAAACGCGCTTTTGTGAATGGAGCAGCAGCCCCTCATCTGAGTTACAAATAAACGAACGCTTGAAGTTACGGCCGCGGTGTTTAGCTGGACGTGAACGCTACAAGAGTTAACTCAGTGCTGCAGCTGTCAATCCATATGTTGTTTTGCCTGGAGGAGGAAGAGGTGGTATGTGGAGGACTGGGATTGTTGGCATTGGGAGAGGATTGTTTTGGTGAACTTGGGTGGGGAGAGCAGTGTGTTATATAATGAGAAGGAGAAGAGGTGATGAGGATCGTGTCAGAGGGTGAACGGTACCATGGAAGCTCTGTGGTGTCTGTGCAGCACAGCTGCATGTTTTGTTCCAGGTGTTTTTTAGCTACTGGGAATCCTGGGAATGAACAGTGCCAGACTGTGAAGGACCACAATTAGGCATTTTCAGTTTGAATCTAAAGTGTGGTATAATGAATGACTGATAAAATACTTAATGGTAAAATTTGCCAAAAGTGTAATTTAGAGATTATACTTTTAATTAAAACTTTAAGCCAATTTGTATTGGACGGGGAAAATCAAAAGCAGAGAAAAATAAAGACCATTACCAGACTAAATGGTCAAATAATGTAAAGAAGAATACATTTGTGGAAAGGCACAAAAATATTGGGTTCAGGGGTGATGTAGATGATGATGATGATGATGATGATGATGACATATGCATGAAGGTTGAGTAAGATGGGATGCATCCAAGAACATGGCGCATGAACATGGCTGGATTTGTAAAGCCACTCAAGGATGGTTTAGGGTGGTGAGTTGGTGCAAGCAATAGAAAAGGTACTCACTACAGGTACTCACTTTAATCAGAGAGACTTTGGTGTGGGGGTTTGTGACCTTGCAGGGAAACACTAAATGTTCTCCTTCCTTCATGTACAGCACGACGGGGCTCTCTCTCTGCACCTTCACAAACGGCCGCTGGCCATCTGAAACCCAAACACTGGGGTCAGGAACAAACAGAAACACATCCTTTTGGGCACGAAACACACTTAGCACACACTCACATGTGCATGCATGCACACGCACACACAGAAACTGATTGCAGACAACAATTTGGAGTCAGCAAGAAGCAGACAAAGACATTGTTTGCTAGTTATCAAACACTCTTTCTGTGTTGTTTCCAGGTTGGGTCCACGTTCTTCTACAGCTGCACACTTCTTGTGGCATTGAAAGGACTTAGGGTGTTGCTCCAACTATTGTTTGTTACTCTAGCATTATTAAAGGGAAGAAAAAAAATCTCTGAACATTTTAACAAAGGTACCCCAAGGACTGCTGGATGAAGAGTTTCCTTGATGTGCTTTGATTCCATATAAAGGAGGGAGGGACAATCTTAATGGACATGGTCACAGGAGCGATTGATGGCCCCCAGGGGCCCCGTTGGTTAGTGGGGGCTGCACCGACTGACCTGGGGCCCTCGGCTACATGCCCAGCCTCCCTCTGCCACTCCAACAGGGCCAAGCACGACAGCTAGTGCACTTGTTCTAGCCCTGGATACTGTGTATGCCATCACCAACCTCCCTTGAACCCCTACACAACACTTATGAGCGCCCTGCCACTGTCTGCCAAGAAGACACCCCCCCCCCCCATTCACCCCCCCCCCTATCCTTCACCAGGCCCCATGTACAGCACAGGATGCGGAGAGGGAAGCTGAGCGGGGGAGATAAGGCCTGGTGCCCTGGGAAACGCTGCCCATTTGCTGTGCCTTTCGAGAGCTAGACACTATTTTTGTCCCTCCTAAGGTAGCATGTAAAAGAGAGTTATCTGTTATATATAGACAAGAAGTGTGTGTTTGTGTTTGTGTCTGTGTGTGTGCGTGAGAGAGTTTGGGGGTTGGGGGGGGGGGTTGCAGTGAAAAACTGTGCCAGACACTCACTTAGTAGGATATGCTACTCTGGGGAAAAATTGTGTTTAGATATTATTGGCTTCCCTTGACTTCCTGTTTAGCGTTAACAAATGGAAGCAGTCAGTGAGAAGGCCAGGCATTGAAGCAGGGCTGCAATCAGAGGGTCAGAGGAACGCTACATCATCGGGCATACAGCACGCGAGGCCTGTTACCTGTGACAAAGACGTAGACGGAGGTGTGCTTGTGCGGCTTGTGGGCGTAGCGGCAGCGGTACATGCCCGTGTGCTGGGCTAAGGCGGGGCTGAGCGTCAGGCGGCTGCAGAACTGGTTTGCCCGCTTTCCACATGAAGAGTGCTCCAGCCGGGCTCCAGGATGGCCCTTGGGCACTCCCGAGGGGAAGACCCACAGGACGTCCCATCGCCCTCTGAAACATTAAGTGGTTTGTGTTTGTGACTAATTTTTTGGTTCCTCACAGTTTGCGCAATGGCTTTCACAGTCCATCCACCTACAGCGAACTCTGTGTGTGGGGTTAGGTTTGTAAGAATACGTTAAAATTGCTTGCTTAAGTTTGCCATGGGTTGTGGCAAACTCTAAGCTTCTACTATTGTCCACAAAAGGTGTGTTTTGTCATAATGAATAAATTAGTCATTTATGCCCTTAGACTACATGATGTAGGCCTTGCAAATCTTCAGTAATCCAGCTGAAGACCTAGAACCTGTCTTCATCATGTGTAGCCTCTGAACCTGAAGACCTTGAAGCTGCCTTAAACATGTAGTAGGGCTCTGAACCTGAATACCTAGAACCTGCCTTCAACATGTGTAGGGCTCTGAACCTGAAGACCTACAACCTGCCTTCAACATGTGTAAGACTCTGACCATGAAGACCTTGATCGTGCCTTCAACATGTGACCCTGATGACCTAGGACCTGCCATCATAGTGTGTGAGACTCTCAGAGGCTCTCACCTGCAGTCCAGTTGGAGTGTCTGGTTCTTCTCCAGGATGAGCTGCCTTTCACGCACGTTCTCCAGCACTGGAGTATTGAACCTTCCTTTAGGGACTGCGTCTTTCAGAGGAAGAGACAACAAGACACAGCTGTTAACAGCCACTGACTTGGACAGCAAGGAAGACCATAACCTACAGGACCCAAATGTTCATGCATCAAGAACATTTTCACCACTTCATTGAACAGCTTATACTCACTGATTGCATGCAAGATTGCAAGGCATTTGCCACAATATCTGTATAATAGTGCAATTAGGCCTACACTTACAAGCAAGCTGTGATAGAGCAATTCACAAGTCGACTGAGATAACCAGTAAAGAGGAAGTAAAATGTAATTTACCCCACAGTTCTGGAATTTATGTCTGTAAGATTTATGTCTTAGATCCCTTTTTACAATTACAATTAAATTTAAAAACCCATCTGAACCTTTCCTTTCATAAGATGTCTGATTATGTTCCCAAAATTATATAACTTCATTTTAAAAACTGTATGATCATCCCTGTTTATTAATTGAATCATTATATTATGAACTTTAAACGTGTTAAAGTTATATGCAGTATGTTTATGTGTTGTGATTAGGATTAATGGAAACTTCTATTGACTGATTCTTTATTAATCGTTTCTCTATTTTATGTTCATAATAGTGAAGAAATAAAAAAATAATAAAGAGAACTGCATAAAACACTTTCCAGGCATGTGGTGCTTATTTTAATCAAACACCAACCATGTGCATGAACCAGGATGATTCCATTATATACATATTTTCAAATGTATTTGCCTAAAATGTAAAGCCATAAATTACTATTGTTGCCTTTTTTAAATGAAGGTACGAACTAATAAAATGCAGGCTACACTGGAGATCAGTGTTGGTTTATTTCTCCTGTACCAGGACTTCATGCGTGTAGGACTGGTGTTCTCAAACCGTGCCTGAACACATCCTGGACCGGAGAGTTACTATAGGAACCATTGTTGGCTGCTTAAACCATTACGTGCGCCAAATTCAGCATCATTTCCTTGCCACCATTCACACATCGCGTGCGGACCAGAGGCCCATACATTAGACCTAAGCTACTGTTTAAATTTGAAGAAGGAAGCTCAGTCCATTATTCTGCCGCGGAAAGTGTCTCACATGGCATGAAAACAGGCTATATAATGGCTGAACGCCCAGGCTTCAATCAGTGAGCTGCACACTCTTTGGAAACTATCCGATGTGGGCCTTTTGTTACTAATTTTAAAGATCTCGCCAACCGCAACATAACCTTTCGCATTTGGTTTGATTTGGGCGCTACGGGGTTAAATCGAAGTAAAAACTACTAGAGGCTGTGAAAGAATACACCACATTAGGCTATAACGTTAATGTATAAACGACAGCAGCTGCATAAACAGACATTGCATAAGATTAGATTGTGTTATGACCTGCAATTAAGGCTAAATTGGTTACAGTTAAGAGACCGCTGTCATCCAATGGCCAAAAACTTGAAAAAAAACGTTTTATATAGTCTTATAATATAATCTTATAAACTTATCTTATAAATACTAATATCACTAGCAATTAAACGATTGTAACTCTTCCCCTCATTTCCCTTTAAATGAAAGGAATTGTATGTGTTTCTCGATTTATTTTACTTAAAAAAACTAACATGAGCTAGCTACGTTTTTTGTATCTATTTTCCATGTTTCAGTGTGGTTTTAAACACAGTATTAAAAAAATATAAACACTAACAATATAAGCTCTGAAATAAATGTTAGACTTCTAAAATAGACCAAACGTAGTGAGCTACACGTTAAGCATTAGTCTACAATTCAAATGAACGCTTATACGCTTTACCATATGTCCGCTATAATTTAAAATCTATAATTTGTAATCTTTTCCCCTTGTGTTTATGCAGTTTGTTTAAAATAATATTTCCAAGAGTTATTGGCGAAAAAATAATAAATCACTGCCTGATAAATATCACGCTTGGCTTTTAATCAAAAAGCGCGATGTCCGCGATAAGAAATCGATTTCCCGTCCTAAAGAGCTAGTGTGAGTGTAAATTTGTTGACCAATAAACCTGGTCCAATGACGCAGCGGTGCGCACTTTGGAACACACGCGTTTCACCCCAGATTTCCTCCCTACGGGTCTGTTTTAGCTATAACCACTGATTAGCGCCGGTTCCTGTGCACTCGAAAGTTTCCTTGAGGTGGTCATGACCCTAAAGTCATTTATATTAGAACTTCCATTTCACAAAGTCATCAGGCTCAGGAAAGAACGCCCTCTCCGATTCAACCGGGGCCAGACTCACAGGGATGCCAAGCCACAGATCTCCGTTATGAAAACAAGTATCCCCCAGGGCTATCACGGCCAAAAATCCAAACCCACAAAACGAAAATAACGAACACGCGCACGGCGCACACGTCTTGGAGTCGACTCTTGTACGCGTATGTGCCCTAGTCATTTATATCCATACCAATTACCAAACTGAATTAACTCTTATTCTCTAACTTTATCATCAACTGAACGGTGGGGAGACGTGTCCAGAAAAAATCATACAGTCTCGACATCGCTTTCAATTTCTTTTAAATTCATTTAGTTTCACACATTGGCCGTTTATATGATTTGAACATGCACATAGTGCACATACAGGCTACGTGACATGAATGGTACCAAGGTGCAATGCACCAAGGGCGCAAAAAGCGCGCGATCCTATTCTATCGGAGAGTATTTGACCACAGATTCTAGAACAAGAAGCCACGAACATTTAATACAACGCATATTGATATTTAAATACTGGCCAATAATAAAAGTTATTAAGATTTGTTAAACCAACCACAATGCGTATTCCACTTACCTTTTGCCAGTACGCGACTTGACAGTCCGCATAGCATCACTAAAAAAATCTCAAACATTTTCTTGGCAACAGAAGTTCCTTTCTCTCAAATAAACTCTTAGGCCTATGAAAACAAACAGTGCAGAGTCGGTCCCGCCAGGTAATAAGAGCACCTTGCAACACCAGATTACTCTCCTTGTTTTGCGTGGAGTAGAAGCTGCTCTGAAATATGGTCCGCTCTGCGGAGCAGTAAAATCACGTTATGAGACACTACACATGAAATCCTCACACACTCTCTTGTCCATTGTGGCCGTGGGTTGGGATTTATTCATTTCCCACCGCTGCCGGGGCTTCCGCTATACGCATACTGTCACACCCATTCCGCACAGTTGATGTTACCCACCCCTATCACGCTCAATTGCAAAGCCAAAGCTTGCGCGCGGCTGTCCAGCACCTTAACAGTCCATTTACAGGGTCCCACATACCTATGCTAGAAAAGGACTGGCAATGCAATTTCTTCCCCTATTTGGATAAAGAATGTTAAATTACCATGGGCAGAGATAAAATTACAAACGATAAAATAATTACGAATGCAAAATCTGATCGATTAGCACTGGTAAAAAAAAAAGACTGGTGAGCGACAGTAGAAAACGTTCGCGTGTACGTTAAACATACCGTTACAAAGGGAACTCATAAATGACAGTCACAAAGAATGGAAAAATAAAAACACCGTAGAAAACGTATAATTCCTACAGGCTGTAGCTATCACGTGAGCCGTGCTCCTGCCTTTCTGTTAACAAATTGGTCTAAGCTATAAGAAAAAACATACCCAGGCCTATACGACTCAAATAATCACACATTACAGAGTCAAAGTAATATAGCACCTCTGTTTAATATATTTCTATTATTTCATATGTCTAATATAAAGTATCATTATTTACTCAGCATTGATATCAACACAAGGTTGTACAAGATACGGAAAAAAGTGCGTGCGTAACTAAGGCCAATGAGGGCCGCACCAGCGACGCAAGACGCTACGCGCGCGAACGTGCGAGAGGGTGCGCTGTTGGAACAAGTATCAGGAGAAGGATCTTAAAATTGATCATAATTTCTTGACATGCAATCGGTTTCACAGCGTCTCAGTATGGCATTAATAAAACTGAACGAGACTGAGTGATGTACAAACGTGGGCAGTCTGAATTATTCTTGAAATATCATTCCAGCCATTAATATGAATGTGTCCTACTATTGATTCAGCTTATGCAAATTACACAAACACAAAACAATCTCACGCAGACAAGTCATTCCACTGCATATATCGAAAAATAACATCTTGAAACAGTGTGACAATATTCTAACTAAGAGTCCATGGTGTAAAGGATGAGATTTGCACACTGTGCTCTTTGAGGTGTCCAGGACAGAAAGAACCCTTAAGGAATTAAAGGTAACAGATGTGTAGCCAGCCGTGAAAGTCACGGCGTGGTAGTCTGAGCGGATTCCGTCGTAGAAACGCGATGAGGCTCGCTGTTTCGCTGTGCACCATGGAGACCGGGTGGATGCCCTGCACTGTGGTGAACAACAGAGCGTGTGCAAATCACGACGTCGAGCAAGCTGTGCACGAGCGCGCAGATGGGTCACACCTGGCCTTTAGTCTGCTGGTGGATCCAGTCCGTGAACTTGACGACCTGTGTGTAAACCCCGGGGCGGTTCTGCCGAGCACAACCTTCGCCCCAGCTTACGATGCCGGCCAGAAACCACCTGCGGCCCCGTTCTAGACATACCAGAGGGCCCCCTGAGTCTCCCTGGACACACACACACACAAACACGCACAAAATGCGACATCACTTGAAAGCAAGAAGGTTCCTCATAACCGAAAACAACGTGAACCAAAAGCCTACACATACCATCCAACAACCTATGTCAACACAAACATAGCAGCATAAAGGGGAAACACAGAAATACTCAACGACACACACAGAGGGACTCACCTGACAGGCATCGATTCCTCCCTGTATGTTCCCTGCACATATCATTCTGGGAGTGACGGCATCGTCGTACATCTTGTTGCAGGTTTTGTGGTTGATGATGTTTACAGTAGCTTCCTGCAGCAGGCTGGCTAACTCACCTGCAAACACAAATCATTCTTATAAGAAAAGGGCACAGGAGAGACTGTTGTGGTGTGACGTCCATTCAGATGAAGGTATACAGGAATCATGGGACATCAAATTCTCTATTCCGTTTTAGGCATGGGGGATTCTTTAATATTTACTTAATTCCAGCTCCCATGTTTAATCTTATCCCTCGTGTCATTCTGTTTGCTGACCATCATGTATCAGTGTGTCCAAGCCCCCCCCCCCTGATTCGTACTTAGAAATCCCGCCATAGCTTGTGAATGCCACAGAGGGGCGCTATACCTTCCTCCGTCAGAACCCCCCAGCCAGTGACGAAGCAGCTGGTGCCAGAGGTGAAGGCGTGAGAGGGAGCAGGCACGCAGACGGGCTGTACCAAGTCGCTGAAGAAGACGGGCGCGCTGAGCTCCAGCAGGGCGATGTCGTAATCTGAGGTGAACTGATCGTACTGGCCGTGCTGCACAATGCGGCGGATCTGCCGTGTGGCAGCGGCGTTGCTGGCTGTGTTCATGACCCGCATACCCATGTAGGCCCTCCAGGCACGAGCATCCGAGTACCTGCGAACATGAAGGAACACACACACACACACACACACACACACACACACACATATACTGAATTAGACATATGAAGAATATAAAGTTGCCATTTCTACATCAGCTCAAATTACTTACCTACATACTTGCCATGTGATTAAAACACTTAAAACACTTAAAAATACTAAAACACTTAGATAAAAGTTGCAGTTGTGGCTCACAGGGTCACCAGCACTGTGCGGTAGCACCGAACATCATGGCGCCTGGGGCAACAGGTTCAACAACCTGCCCCCAAGCCCGACGGTGGCGGGGGGGTGTAATGGAGGGTGTGCTCACTTGATGGCGTCTGAGTCCTGGAAGCAGTGGGCGGCGGAGAGGAGCCAGCGGCTGGCCACCAGGGAGGCGCCGCACACGTGGCCGTAGCGCTCCATCTGCAGGCTGACCTGCCAGGGCCAGGAGCCCTGCTGGGCGTCTGCGCCCCCCACGATCTTCGCCCTCCTCCTGGGGCGCGTGCCGCAGCCTGCGCCCGCCGGGACAGCACACGGTGCATGACTCAGCGCGCGGCGCGGCGCGGTTAGGCGATTTCACATTAAATGACGTTTTTACTTGAACTCGAAGTGCCATAGTTGAAGTGCTTGAAGCATCATATCAAGTAGATACACGCGTTAAAACGGCTATAAAACATGACACTAACAGCATGAAGTTGAATGGGCGAAACGGACAAAAAGTTAAATTCTACTGCTATAGCTGGGTGACACTTCCACTGTCTTCACATTGCACGTATTTCAAGGCTGCACAGGCTTGGTGCCTGACACCAGAGCCCAACAGCTTAAGTACTTCCAAAGGTCCAGGCCTGGGGTCAGGGGTCGTGGAGGACGCTCACCACAGCGCAGCTCGTCCGAGCCGTCCTTGCAGTCCTTGATGCCGTCGCATTCTGGGTTCACCTTGTTAACACACTTGCCGTTCGCACATTTATAGGACGTGGGGGAGCAGCCTTTACTAACTGCACACACGGAACCAGGCACGGACAAATTAGTTGCACAAAGGGAAAACTCTAACAACAGTACGGGTTAATGCAATTTCAAATAGTGATGGAATAATGTTGGAATAACAGCTTTATCAAAAGTCAGCATTAATGCAAAATACATCAAAAACACTGAAAACGTTATATAACCACTGAACGTATATTAAAAACCCTTGATCAGTATAATCATTGTAATCAATTATTAATCATTTTGGAGTTGGACTTACATGCCCTTGTGCAGTTAAGCTCATCACTCCGGTCCTTGCAGTCTATAATCCCATCACATACCGAAGACTTTGGCAGACATATTTTATTGGGACACAAGTGGTGGCATTTACCTGCTGAGAAGTGAATAGTCACGTCAACGTTGCCCCTAATTCAGGCATCACATGGGGGCAAATAAGACCAGGCAAGAGAAGAGAGGGGAGCTCACAGTAAGGCTGGGCGATTTGACAAAAATATAATATCACGAGACATTTTCACAAGAAACAAATACAAATTGTAATTTTTAGTTTTGAAAAAAGGAAAACACAGTAGTGACCTAATAGGTTGTAAAGAACAGTTGACCTCCTTATTCAAACACAAAAAATAATCTATGGAAGAAGAGTGAATGAGTAGAAAAACCCATTGTCACTGTTCAGAACTACTTGATTACAGGCAATATTTATATCTTTTAAATCTTATTGATGAAATAGTGTCACATGGTCAATTTCCTGGAAGTACTACCAATATCTGTGACACTTTCAATATCATAACACCGTGAAAATCATCACCCAGCTCACAACGTAGCTCTGGATTTTCTAGACTTAACAATCACCACCCAGCTCACAACATAGCTCTAGATTTTCTAGACTCTGCCCTTACCACAGTTGGCTTCTTCACTGCTGTCACCACACGCAGCCTGTAGGTTACACTGGCTCCCATGCGGTCTGCATTGGCCACTCCCACAGTACACCTCTCCTGGTTTGCATATGGCTAGTGAGGGCCAGAGAGCAGAGGGTTGAGTGAGATCTCTGATGCAGCGAGACGGGTAGATGGGGACAGGCGAGGTTAGTGTGCGACACACTTACAGCATTTCACCTCGTCACGTCCATCTTCGCAGTCCTTCTCTCCATCGCACACTTTCCTCAGAGGGATACAGCGTCCATCTCCGCACCGGAACTGCCTCGGACAAGCTAGGGCATATCGCAGACACACACACACACACATACACACACAAACGCATTTACCCGCTAACTCACAAGGCTGACACTAAATTATATGCTCTGGTAGTCTGCTAAAAGATCGTAACTGGACACTTGACCTTTACCGGCCCAGAAACGCTACAAAGTGTCCACCCCGAGACGAAGGACAAACAGCGTCCAAGACACGGCGCACAAAAGGGCCGAGTACAAAAGCCACTTCTCCGAACAAGCTGCCGGCCCGGCCGCTCCACAAAGCAAAACGCGGGCGAGCCGCTCGGCCGAATAAAGCCCGGCCGATGTCATACTTTCAGGAGAACACTGGGCGAACACAAAAGGTCAGTGTGCTCACTGCTCTCCGGGGAGAAGGCTCTGTAGACCAGGTAGAAGCCCTTGTGGGTCAGGGACTCGTCCGAGTGGAAATGCAGCAGCACGGGGGAGGAGTAGATCCTCTTCCTACTACTGTCCCCGACTGGATTGCACAGCCTGGGAGGAAAACAGGTGGGCAAGCGTGAACAGACACAAGCACAGGTGTGATGTCCTCTGCTGAACTAACGCTGGCTCTCTAACGCTCCCTCCAGCGTGTGCTATTCTTTGCAATCCATCTTGAATTATAAGGATGTCGCAGGTGTTAATTTTACACTGTGAATTTTTGCCGTGCGCGTAAATGTGTACACACGCACACACGTGTAAGGGCGTTAACAAACACGAGCACACACAGGAGGGACATCAGAAGATGCACTGGGCCCCAGAAAGCATCAGAATGTTAGCATCTTAACATCTAAATGAGTGCGTGATCCCTGTGTTACGATGCTTTTGGAAAACCCACCCCAGGTGTCTACACACTAATACGACTGCTTTGAACATACTGGATTATTGTGTTGTCCATCAAAAGCAGTGACCATGCAGCCGGACGACTCCTGCCAGCCAGCGCGAGAGAGGACACCCACCTGACACCACCGATCTCCAACCAGTCTTTCTCACAGGTGCCTGATGTGGGCGAATCCTGAATGTCCAGCATCACAATGGTTATGGAGAGCAGGTAACTGGGCAATGGTGCCTGAAAAGAGAAACCCGAGACAAGCAGCTTCAAAGGATGCACTCTGGCACGGAGGGCCGGCCTGCCCCCGCGGCTACTGCCTCAGAGCTGGAGTGTCAACACCCCCCCCCCCCACCCCCACCCCCCCTAGCCCCTTGAATCCGGTTCATAGGCTCATGGTGAACCATGCGCACTGAGGAACGTCGGTCGGGACACAGGAGAAGCTCCTCTCCTCACCCGGATTTTCCAGTTGCAATCCACGTTTGGAGGGTAGTGAGCAGGGTAGTAAGGGGACACCACTGAGCCATTCCAAGCAGACAGGAAGCCTCCGCATTCTGACGGGACGTCGACAAACGGCGTTAAAGACGCACAAGCCCAAGAGATTCAATAGAAAAACCATCTATATGATTTAATTCAGGGATGGCGGGCTAGACGCTCACCAGCCTTTGGAACTGCCTGGAAGTAGGCCTTAAAGATCGCTCCGTGCCTCTGTCGGCTGAAGGAAAAGGTAATGAGCATGACGTTCCCCGACGACGTTAGCTTCATGACTGGAGAAGACCCAGCCACCGGCAGACCACACCACCTGCCAAAAGAGACATTGTGTTGGCCCACACCGCAACGTATGAGTTGTCAGTTGTCAGAGATATAAGAAGACGGAGTACAAGAGATTTTGTTCTGAGTAAAACAATGAAGCACTTTTTGTAAGTCGCTCTGGATAAGGGCGTCTGCTAAATGCCGTAAATGTAAATGTAATGTAAATGTACAAGAAGGGGAAGAAATACAAAAAAATTTGCATTTATTGTAGTCTAGTCACATGGTTGCCCAGACGATAGACAGTGTACAGGAATAGGAAGTCATTTCCAGTGCTGCTCTGGTAGCTGCGGATAAGAAAGACTTTTCCCAAATTGCTGTGAACCCGATTAGCAATTCTTCATATTGCACCAGTGTATAATGGAACATCATGCTTATCATACATTTTAACTTTAGCTGTTGATTAAATGTAATGATGTAAATTAAAGCCTAGCAGATTAAAGCCTTTTTTTTAGAAATCTTATTATCAAGGACAATTACCTCATGATGGACAAAACAGGAGAGTTTTAACCCCAAGCTAACTGTGTCAACCCATTCAAGTGTCATTTAGATTTTCATTGGGAAGCATTCACATTTTCTCTTCATTAAGTACCTAATAACTTATTTTTTGGAGCTTCTAGATTCTTTGTTTTAAGTGGACCACAGCCAAGACTGCATGCATTACTGCTAAATCAAATTGACGTGGACCAGAATAAGCAAACATTAACAGTAATGCATTTTAATATATAACAATCCACTTATTCCTTATGTAATAACTCGTTTCCGTCACGTACCTGGCAATGATTTTGTTCTGGAGTGGCAGCAGGAAGTCGTACGCGGAGAGTTTGTTGGCTGAGCAGCTGCCTGGTGTAGCTCCTTGGAGTGTGACGATATCCAGGCGGACGATGTGTCCAGGAGGCACTCTCAGCCTCCACTGGTAATACGGCTTCTTTGGACTCACCAAACTCAGGGTGCGATTGTTTCCATATTTGGCATAGAGGTCAAATGACATGGCTGCTGTCCAGGTAAGGAGCATGGGGCAAAGAAGAAGTTGTTAATGGCACAATCAAAGCAATAAAATTAAAAAATGTAAAAATAAAATAAAAAAATTTTTTTTAATAAAAATAATAATAAAATTTTAAAAACTCTAAGGACCACAATAACTCTTTGTTAACGTAATTAAACAGGTAGTTTTCTTTATGTGAAGTAATTATGATTATAAGGATAACTATATTATTTTTAAAAAACATGCAGTATTAGAACACCAGCAACTTAAAAGAAGGAACATATGAGTGGAGCTCATGAGATGGTTTTACCCTGGAGACCCTGAAGTTGCCATTTGCCACTCTGCAGAGAGTTCGGATTTTTTATCTTTTCTGCTTTGTCGTCAGATTCTTCATCTTCATTGTCATCTAAGTTCAAGCCTGTAGATAAGAAGACATTAGTGCTACCACTGCTGAATTCAAGTCCACAGTGAATGTGACATCAGGGAGAGGATTCTGGTCCATGTAGTTCATGGTGCTGCTTACCCAGCAGCCTCAGTGTGTCTTCATCTTTCTCTAGGTAGTATTGCTCTTCCAGTCTGCTGTGGACGACCTTGTTGGTGCCAGGAAGACGGCGCTGTGTCCAGGCAGGGTTTGCCCTCTGCAGCTCCTCTGCAAAGGCAGCAGACGGAGTGGAGAACTTGCTCCAGAAGAACACAGTGAGTCCATTCACTCCTTCACTGTCAGCACGGAGACACAACATCAGCACGGAGACACAAAATCCTCTGATGTCACTGCTCTACTGACCACATGCTTTCGCCTTGTCAGGGTGTCCAACTGTGGTCCTGAAGAGCAGGAGCAGGGCACAATCTGGTGACTTCTGAACTCTAAAGCACCTAAATCTAGTAATTAACTGATTAGTAATTAACTAGGACAGTCACAAATCTGTGCTGAACTCTGACCTTCTGGACCCAGAGCTGGGTGCTCCTGCTCTTATGTGCTGCAGGGAATTCTCACCTAAAGGCAACAACTTCTGTGCGTCTGTAGTATGACCTCCATGGTGTGGACTCATACAGCTCGGAGAACTTTTCACCACCGGAGTAAGGAACCGTTTCGGCACAAGACGCCACCCATACGACGAAAAAGAATGACAACAAGCAAACTATGAAATAAACATCCATTCACAAGTCTTCAAAAGTGAAACGGCATTACAAAATCTGGCCTCACTCTCCCATCATCCAGGCTCACAGTCATGTGACACAGAAATCTTGACGCACAGCATCACCCAAACCTCGCAGCTACTGAAGAAATGACATCACCAGACAAGGTGTGACATCAGTAGTCCAGGCAAGACGTGCAGCCTTGGCACACAAGGCCCTGTCCTTGCGTGATTGGGCTTTGAGCAACAAGAGCGCCATTGTGCTGGGCTCAATGTCACTGCAGTGCAGGGTGGCAGGGGTGGGCACTGGGTTCAGGCCACCTTTAAGAAGCAGGGCCACACTCTCGCACAACTCTGCCACACCTGCCCCCTTCACACATATCAAACTGGGTTACGAGAACAACACGAGTCACACTTGCGTCTGGAATGTGTGGACCACTTACCTGTGATAAACTGCAGTGTACCTCTCTCCTCATTGACATGCACTCCCCATCGCCCCCCTCTCCCTCTCCCTCTCCCTCTCTCTCTCTCTCTCTCTCTCTCCCTCTCTCTTTCTCTCTCTCTCCCTCCTTGCTGCCCGTCCTCTCTCACACTCTCTCTGGCCTTCTCTCTCTCCACGGGCTGCGTCCCTCCCAGTGCTCAGGCACAGAGCATCTGATTGTACGAGGAAGCGTACAGACAATGTTTTTATTGAGTGCCTGCTCTTCCTCTCGCTCGGGCCGCCCGGGCCCTGTGGCTCTCACAAACGGCGTTCTTGTCTCCAGCCCTGAAAGGCAGCTCTCCTCTGGGACGCTACTCTCACCGTGCTGCCTTTGCAGTCGGGGACGGGCTCCGGTTACAGCAGCTTTACGTTTAAGAGGGCTGCGATGTAGCCGAAGGAGCTGCGACCCCTCCCCCCTCCCTCCCTCCCCCCTCACTCCCTCTTCTCGCCCGCCCCCAGCCTGTTTTACATCTTAAAAAGGCGACTGCGAAGGGCTCGGCACATCCGTCAGCTCTGGCCCGCCTGGCCTTTGTAGGTGCCAAGGCCGAACAGCGTCCTGGAGTGCTCTCTGGAGGGCCCGCCTGCCTTCCACAGACGCCTTGCTTATTCCCCACCCCGTTGGGGCTGGTGTGGTGTGGGATGTGAGGGGGGGGGTCAGAGGTTTATGCATGTGTGCGCTTACGTAGCGGCTCAGCGCCTGGGATTGGAGGCGGAACTGCGAGGAGGACGGGTCGGCCAGCTCCTGCGAGAAGCTGAGGTTGGCGAGCTCCACACTTCCTCCCAGGAAGAACACAGACTGGGCTGGAGGAGCTGTGGAAAAAAGGCCGTTGGGTGTCATAGCCCCACCGCACCCCCACAAACACACACACACACACACACACACACTCTAACGTGACGGATCAGCTCGTGACTGTTCCCCAAGTTGCTTTAACAACGCATGCCAATAAACCCCCTGGTTTCAACAGCGGTGCAAACTAACCTCTCACTATACGAGAAGCAGACTGGCATGCTGCCCTTGGAAAGCCTGTGCAGGGCCATAACAGATCACAATCTCCACATTCCTACACAGGTGAGGGGGCTTCACTTACATGCGAAGAAATGGAGAGTCAGTGCAGTGACTGCAGCGGAGAGGGGAATGAAGGGGGCGGCACCCAGCGCCCAGCGCTTCCACGTCCTGAAGGGGGCGCTCTTTTCACTCGGCTGCCTGACATCGGATCCAGCGCAAGTCGTGGTGTTAGGCGGGCTTGGTGACTGGAAGGGATCTTTCACAGTGTCCTGCCACACACACCAGAAATCCTGCATCAGTTATCACCAGCCATGGACCATATTGTTCCAGAGAAACATGTGCTGGAAGCTGCAAATCATACAGTAGAAAGCATCTGTTAATATAAGTCTTCAGAGTCTACAGTCCTACGTTTACCAGCTACGACCATCATTGGTCAGAATCATCCAGCAGTGGTTTCCCTGGTTATGTTCATTATGTCATAACACCTTAACTGTGTGCTAGTGGCAGAGAGGTAGAGAATGGAGATATACAGGCAGGATTTCCCTGTGGAGCTCCGCAAAGGGTACGCGGTGGGTCTGCTTTCCCACGGCCCCTCGCCGCGATGTCAGCACTCTGTCACGCTGCACTCTGACAGAGCCATTCATAAATGCCACACTGTCTAGCAAGATTGACAGCTAATAATAAGCAAGTCGCCGTCTCTTTGCAAGATTCAAATTCATTGCTATTCCCAAATGAGGGAGGAACATAGATTGTACATTAAAGATATATGTGATCATTCTCACAAGTTAGAAAACCAAATATAGCTTAAAGTTAGAAATAATGTGGACACTATATGTTGTGTTGCATCCCGCATCACATTTGGTCTGATTGAAAAATACTAATTATCATCAATTATCAATACTTTTTATCATGCACCAGAGCTGCTACCTTTTGAGAGCGGTATTCTTACCTGTGCAGGTAAACCTACAGGTGTCCAGTGTGCTAAGCCAGATACGCTGTAAACTTCGCAACTTCTGTTTTTAGGGAAAGTCCTCATGGCCTGATTTGTGTGGTTCCGATGCACTTTTAAAGAACAATACCTTGGGAAATTACTCCGAAAACCTGTGCGATCCCCCACTTTGATACCGAGGGAAACCCGACCTGAGCAGTTCTAGCGCTGCGACCGTTCACTCGCCGTGTCCGTCCGTGAGCAGGTGCTGTATGAGACCCATCATGCAACGCGACACAAAGGGACCACTATGAACAGGTACAATCCACACAACCATCCGTGCGACAGAAATTGTGGGCAAACTTCTCTGGTGTGCGTACGTCGGCTACTAACAATAGATGGCTTCGTGCCCATGTAGCAAGTGCTACATCATTAAATTAATAGGAGAAAAGAACCACTCATTGTTTAATGAGATGTAATATAAGTACATAGCTAATATATTTCTTAAATAAGCAGCAGTGTGAATTTAATATCAACCCCTTTGTTTCCACGGACGTATCGTGTTACAAATCAGTGGTGCGTTTGGCCAGGACAAAGAGCCAGGGCAAAAGGGGAGGGGTGGTGCTATTTAATGCTGTTTCATTATCACTAGGACACTTCAAGCTTAGTGGGATATTTATCTGTCAAACTACATATTTCACACATGAATTTCATGTACGGCTACAGTCAGCATCACTTATCAGTGCGTCAGTGGCCACACATGCAACCACAGAACCTGTAATCTGCAGAGGAGTGATTCTTGTTCTTCTTTAACGACTATGAAAACGATGACCACTGTTATGCTGAGGTCAGTTCATGAAAAGGGTTATAAATCGCTAATTTGCTTGGCTGCGTCTGTTGTAGGTTAAATATCAAATGTGTTGATTTAAAGCTTGAGCATAAATACATCTGCTATGTAATTTCTCTCACCTACTTTACAGAGCACGCTTGACCAGACTCAAGAGGTTCACATCAATGCCTGGGCTCCATCAGCCATGGTACAGAATAATGACCTCCTTCTCCTATTTGGCTCTGTAAATGTTTTATTCATTTGTTTATTTATTTATTTGCATTTTCCACATAGAACTCAAAACAGATTTGACAAGCTTGACAAAGTGCTCAGTTAGTAGAAAAGACAAATAAGCTAAATTAACAGTAGGCTTTAACACCATCCTCAGTGTTCACTACTCAACACAGTGCTGTATGTTGTCTCCATATATTAAAACACAATACAAGAACCATCTCCAGCCTAAAGAAGAGAGGTGGGATATAATTATCAGCTATTCATCTTAATTCAGCTAAAGCTTGTGCACCATCTACACTGGACAAAAGTCAGATTTTCAGATTGTAGACCTCGTTGTCTTTGTGAGGTCACCAAGCCCAGTTGACTCAATGTTTTGGCCAGGTCCACACATATCCCACCCAGATTTGGAAGTCAGTCCTCGTCTGCATTTCATTGATCACAGGTAGCATAAAAACAAAAGGTTTTCAACATCATTCGATTCGTTTTCTTCTATGTTGAAAGTGAAACTCTCCCCTAACCTTTGGTTTCAGGTTGACAGCTTCATACACTTTGAGAAAATTCTGATATGAGTGAAGAACTATAGATCACATCCAGATCCCCTCTCTGACATTCATCTTCTTCTTGCCCATATCCTTCTTGTGTGAAGACCTCCAATGGACAAATAACAAATCCTCAGTCATGAATGTAACTGTTAATCCAGTAGATGAACTTGACCACCCTGGTGTACACCCCCGGTAAATTGGGTCTGCCACAGCCCGAACCCCAGCTGACGATGCCCATCAGAAACCATCGGCCACCCTCCGACACACGACATGACAGAGGACCACCGGAGTCCCCCTGGAGCCAAAGGAGAACAGATCAAATCAAAACGGCTGTGAACCTAGTGCGGGACTGTGCTTCAGGACAGACCTTCTGTGGGCCACATCTGTGCTCCGAGGTCCACGGGTGTGAGGCTCAGGTGTGGATGGCTAACACGAGGGCACATGCCCCCACGCTCACTCACCCGGCAGGCGTCCTGCTCTCCGCTGGGCACACCGGCACACAGCATGCGGGGTGAGATGGGCCCATACGCTCTCTTACACTCACTCTGGCTCAACACGCTCACCTCAGCCTTCTGCAGCACTGTGGGAAGCGCCTTGTCTGAGAGAGAGACAGAGAGAGAGACAGACAGAGAGAGAGAGAGAGAGAGAGAGAGAGAGAGAGACAGAGAGAGTCCTAGTTCTGGGTCTGACAATACTGTATTGTCTAGACAATTGCGGGGATTTTAAAATAGAGAGAAGTGCACTGCAGATTAGCTGAGGCCCTGTAATCTCTCTCTTCACCATCATGAGGAAGCCCACGCTGCTGCAAATTAAGTGTTTATAAAGAAAACACTGACTGAAGGAGACATTTACACCCCCACAGAGAATAAACTCCAGCTTAACCACTGCTGTGTTTTCTATTAAGTCCCCCATGCTGCGAGTCCCTCACCCTGCTCGGAGCGGTAGCCCCAGCCGGTCACCCAGCAGCGCTGACTGTCGGGGAGCGTCTGCGAGGGGGCGGGCAGGCACACGGGCTGGACGTAGGCGCTAAGGGCACTGGGCCAGGCCTTCCTGAGCTGCAGCAGGGCCACGTCATAGTCAAAGGTGCGGGCGTTGTAATACTCATGCACCACGATGCGGCGGATCTCGGCCACGTGCTTGGCACTGCCCTGGGTCAGCATGCCCAGGTACGCCAGCCACTGACGAGGGTCCGAGAGTCTTGTGAGGGCAAAGGTTAAAGGTCATGTAGGTTCAGATGAACTGGCATTCCTTCTCTTTTCTTAAGTGCAGCATAAACGCATGCCCAGTGTAGGTTTTCTGAGAAATGTATCAAATGATATGGGATACTGTTAGCAACGTGCATGTTTTGAGACTGTTAGTCTGGTAGGTATAATGTGTGCCTGGTCATTAGCTCACCGTTCTCTGCTGAAGCAGTGTGCAGCAGAGACGAGCCACTCGCTGGAGATGACAGAGGCTCCACAGTACAGGTGCCCAGAGAAGTGCAGGCTGACCTGCCATGGCCACTCCCCCTCCACAGCATTGACCCCGCCCACCACCCGGTCCTGAGGGCGAATGCTGTCAATCACACGTTTTAAAGGAGTCGGCTGACCACAGGCTGCAACATAAAACACGTCAAGCCAAATTAGCTGTGGGAAATCCAGCAGTGGGTAAAGAGTTAGCTAAGGTGACTCGGTGCAGAAAATGCTACTTGCTAGCCCTTTAACACTGAACACCCATAATTGGAGACCGCAAGCATCTGATGTTTATTTCCATACTGAACTTGACATACCTTTGTTTGAAGTTTTCAACACACAGATCAGCTAAATCTTTTTTTTTTTTTTAGCTTCTTTCACATTGACAAAAAATCTGAGGGACCTCAGAGTGACTCTTACTTATCGCTTACAATTAATTGATTAATAGTTATTTGCACTGTGGCCTGTATTTTTCCTAACAAATATTTGTGTGCGTGAAAGAGAGAGAGACAGAGAGAGTAAGTAAGTAGAGAACTGTGACCGTCGAGTCGTGCTGCTGACAGGTAGCTGTTAGCCTGAAGCACTCAGACTCATTAGGGAGGAGAAGCCTCTGCTCCCGAGCAGGAGCAGTGATCAAAGCACACCCGTTTCACATCAAACCTCCCACTAAAGCACCACCTGCACAAACAGCAATCACCACAGGGGAACCAGGCACCGCCGGTCAGCCGTTACAGCACGGGAGAGGAATAACAAGGCCTTCACGGAAACATGAGGCAGCTGGGAGTCCCGTGATTGGCACAAGAATTGCTGGTGTTATTGGTTAAGTCTATGGGCCACTTTCCAAAATGGAGGCTTGTTCCACTAAAGGTTAGTATCAGTACGGAGGGCAAAGTGGACATGCGGGTCCCTCTCGTTTTAATCAGAGTTAATTAGCTGAAGTTGTGCGTCTTAAATCTGGGTCGACCAAATCAGTTTGCAAGTATTCAACTCAGTTTAAATAAACAAGAGTGGATTTATCAAAACCTATGAATATGGGCAGCTGAGTGTGGCTTTCAGTATCGCTCAGGCAGACTACTGAAGTTCAGTTCAGGACTCACCGCAATCGCTCTCGTCACTGCGGTCAGGACAGTCGGGGACTCCATCACACTTTGCATTCCTCTTCAGGATACAGGACCCACTGCGGCACTGATACCTGATCTCAGAACAGCTCGTCTCTGCAGAGTATCAACCTCTCCATCAGACCGACAGTACAGCTCAACGTCTGGCACACCAGAACAGTATCAAATGCCCATATACAGTATGTGTGCGTGAGTGTGTGTTAGACAGTGAGTGCATTGTACCTAGAGTGCAGTTGGTCTCATCTTTGCCACTGGGACAGTCATTCTCTCCATTGCATATGTACAACGGGTGCAGAGGGGAGGAGCTTCCACAGTTTTTAATGGGTTTTGCTGAAAAACCAAAAGATTTTTATTAGCTAGATGCGGTATGCATGAACTAATTCTTAAAGCTATTTCACATTTAAATCACATGAATCTGAATCACATGATCACACAGTCGCAACGCTGTCGTTCTCTTTCCAAAGTCTGAGACGTGTGGCTACTGAAGCTACGAGAGGGTAACCCATGATTACCTCGTGAACCACAAGGCACTCTTAACCTCTATGGCCGTTTGTTATCCAATACTAATCGAGGTTTGTGGAGTAATGGGGAAGGGGCTAACATACAGCAGAAGACCTCGTCACTCTCGTCCTGGCAGTCGTCCAAACCGTCGCAGCGACGCTCTTTCTCCACACAGAGGCCCGTGGAGCACAGGAACTGACCCTCGACACAGGCTGAAACAGCGAGAGACATATGGAGGACGGTGGCACACTGCAACCATTCGCACGGCGGTAGAGCTCAGGGGTGCTGCTGTTTTCACGCAGCTATGCTAAATAAAATAATACTGCGAATGTATCCTGTTTTTGGTCTTGAAACCTACGTCTGGCTGCTGCAATATATTCTACTTCCACACGGGGGCAGCATTGTGCTTACGCTGGCTAATGTTGAAGCTGCTGTAGGTGGCGGCGAAGGGCAGCTCTGCGTTGCGGGAGCTGCAGAGGAAGACCAGCTCCACGTTTTGCTCAGGGACACGGAACACCGTCGTGTGGCTCACATAGTTGCCGCAGTATCTGCAGGCCACGAGGGAAAATATCTTTTGTCAAACATGTGTGCATGTGGACTGCTCGTCTTGTTTCATAATGCACACACACAAGTGTGAACACTTACATGACTTCATTCACCTTCCACCAGCCATGTTGACATGGACTCAGGTCTTTCGGTGAGAGTATGTAGTTCTGGAACTTCAGTGCCACTCCAAGAGCACCACTGGGTGTCTAAAATATCATTATTCCATCAAAGCACTTCAGTTCAATTACTTCTATTCAGTTTTAGCACAGGTCATGATTTGGCTAGCTCAAATACCATCTAGACATGTAAACGTTTAAAAAGTTTGTAAGCACTTAACAGGCATCAAACTTTGACTAGGCCTACCTGAAACGTCCAGGTGCATGAGCATATTGGGGGCAACAGACTTGGATAAAATGGGCTTCTCAGTTCTCCTGCTACAATAGGGTCTGCTGGCATGTCAATCACACTGACACACTCTACATGAAGGGACCAAATAGATCAGGCTTACAGTCAAAGTCATGATAGTCATGTATGTCACAATGTATCATTAGCTCACAGTCTCTCTAACCTCTCTCTCTCACACACACACACACACACACACACCCTGCTCAGAGATGGCCTGGAAGAACCCTCGGAAGCTCTTGTTGCCTTGTGAGAGTCTGAAGGACAGCAGCATGATGTTGGAGGTGGAGACCAGCGAGAAGGGAACCCGCACTGCCTCACACATCCTGCGGCAATAAGGACACCAGGATCAGTCGGAGCAGGTTTTAATGTACGAGTGAATCATTAAAAGCAGAAGTACTCAATGTTGGACCTCATCTGGCCCTGGATGCTTTTATTCCTGGGTATAAATCAGATAACCATTTCTTATCATCCCTGACTTCCAGAGGTTAGGAAATCTGTAGTACCTTAACCTTGAGAATTGTGATCTGAAGTAACCAAATGTGATGGTTTTAATATGAGGTTCAGACTTGATCTGAATTGATCTCATCTGAAAATACCTTAGCTATAAAAAGCACATACCTGTTTAAGGTTTTGAAACCATCAGTGTATTTTAAATAGTCTCTATGACGCTGTGATGAGCCGTAGGAAAGTGTCACCTGTGCAGGGCCTTGGTTCTCATGGGCAGCAGGGCTCCGTACATGGTGAGGGCATCGTGCTCGCAGTTGCTGGGCTCAATGTCCAAGCTGTTGATGGTGAGGCGGACGATGGAGCCGGCGGTGGACGTGAGCTTGACGTGGCAGACCAGACCTCCCCAAGAAGAGAAGACGTTCAGGGGTACCTTGGCATCAGGCAGGCTGGCGTACAGATTGTCCACGCACTCGGAGCCTGTGGGATAGAGGCACACTGGTGCTTGGAGCCACACGTGATCATCACGCAGGCAACACCACGCTAAAACAGCTGGAGCCATTTACCTGCTGCAGTCGATGTGTAATCTGAGCGAAGGGCAACTAAGGGGAAAAAGCAAAGCCATCTAAGACTAATATTAAAACCAACAAATAACACACAAATGTGTAATTAAGTATAATATACACACAGAACTGACACAGAAAACATGTTTAGTATTCTACACAAAGAGCAAGAATAACCTCGGGTGAATGGTGATGGTTTCATACCGTTGATAAGGATGGAGTCAATGTCTACAGGCAAGTCCAGCAGGAAGCCTACAGAAGACCTGTTCTTCAGAGAGGTGAGCACCGAGTCTTTGAGAATAGCACTCACACATTCCTCACACACCGCCGGTGTCTTTAGACTCGGCACAACGAAGATCATCCAGAAGTGCACCAGCACACCCCCTTTGTCATCGTTACTGAGGAGAGAAGGGGGGGCACACAGCACATCACTTACAAAACCTTTAGTCATGCAGTGAAACCTCCTGAAATTATCTCGAAAATTAACTCTCAAGTCCAATCATGTGCTACACTCCTTCGCTGTGAAATGCATTACTTTCACTCTGAATTCTGGAAATGAAATGGTGCTGAAATGGTGCTCAAATAAAGGCAAACTGGATAGTGTGGTATGGTTACAGTATGGTTACAGGGTGCAACATTTACAGTACCTGAGGTCAGATATGACGGTGTTTTTGTACAGTTTGGAAACAGATGAGGACCTGTACACCCTGCTGACCTTTATTGGACAAAAGGGTAAAGGTGAGGCTAGCATTTACTATTACAATATGCTGGTGTCATTTTCATTATTCAGTGAGACACTCACCACATTTTGTATTTGGTTTGCCATGGATACAAATTCACTGGAATCTGCATGCCGGTACGCTGGTATGAATTCAACATTAGCTACACGAAACATACCAGCAAAGTATACTCCACTGTTGCTTTCTCTCCGAACTATGAAAACACCCACATTAAATCAGAGCATATTAGACAACAGGATCAAAATCATTTAGTATAAATGCAACGCGAATGTCTGAAATGTGTGTTTGTGCGTGCATGCTACACTTACATGTAAAAAACCACAGAAGTGACCACATGAGGATGACAACAAGAAAGACCATCATAACACTGAGAATAACCAGATGGCGCAGCTTCCACAGTTTGAGTTTCTTCTTGAGTTTCTTGAGTTTCTTCACTCTTCTTCTGCGTCTGTTGTATTTCCTGCAGATCTTATCCAGCATGGCGTCCACTGTAGCCACCTCCACTGATACATCGGTGACCTGAAACCCCGTTCATTGAGGAGATATTTAGGCTTTCCATTTAAGCTTAAAATACCCCAAAATAAAGAACTACTTACTTACAGCAACGTGTTGTTTCGGTCTGTGATTAGAATATATTTACTTTGATTTTCTACCATTCTCCGCACAGATTTACAGCATGTGCAGAAAATATTTCTGTACATGAGAGTAGTAGGATAAGATTACCTACCACAAATTCAGCCACTGTGTAAACACAAAGTCAAAATGGTGTTTAAAAGAAATGTAGTGATTTATGTAACTAAAATTCATAACTCAATAGTCGTGTTTAACAAAATTCAGTCATATCATTCAGGCATCAGAGCTAGTATGATGTGCAGAGACCGCTGTTTAAAGCTCTATTTGGGTATCATATCATCCTCATCTTTATCACCAGACTTCGTATCACTTATCTTCTAAACGTGTTCCAGGTGAGTTAGAGCTGCCATCTAAAAAGGTTCAGTCTGAGCTCACAGCGATTTTGGAAGAATGGCCCAAGTTAAAGGGACTTTAAGACTTAAAACACTAAAACTTTTTCATACCACATATCTGTAAACTGCCGTCTAAGTTAAATTGAGAAAAAACGGCTTAGATTGTGGAGTGACATCAATGATGCAGACCCCAGCAGGTTTAGGTTTAACGTCAGTAAACTCCATAAAGCTGCAGAGAGCACTCAATCTCCCACGGCGCGGTCAGCGAGGGGAAAGAGGCCGTCAAAGCGCTCTAGTGCTCATTTATTATTCACATCATGTCATCTTATACGTTTTACTTACATAATATTAGCTAACAAAATGCAAGTAGCTAATAGTCTCTCAGGAGAAACTTAACATGTCAACTGCAGTTTCACGACGTTGCACATAACGTCCGTTTCAAGACAAAAAATAATAATATACTACCATCCTTTACTGAACGTATTAGAGACCTAGGCACTCTTGTACATTGAAAAGATGTATACTATGCATATCAATTAAATGGCCTGACTGTGAAACGACAAGTTTTTTTTCCTCAGAAAATAATAAAAACGTAAAAGTCACTCCAAAAGTCACGCACACTTGCGTTATCATCCGGTGCCGCGTCATCTTCGCTGGCTGGGATGCTTTCTTCGCGTGCCGTCTCCATGCCGCTGACACATTACTTGAACCCGGGGTTTATCGAATGTGGAGAATAATAAAAGGTATTGTCATATCTCAACGTTTTACTCGTCGGCCTCGGGTTTTAAACAAGCGACGCGAGGCACAACCAACGCGCAAGAGCATCCGGTTAACAAACGTAACTTTATCCGCGCGAGACACTCGGCGCGATCCTGTTTCCTTTATCTGATGGATTTGTTTAGTCGGTATTGAAGCAAAAACCTTAGTGGCTGAACTGAATCGAGTGACAACAATTTTGTGCAAGTATTTATTTTTTTGAGTATTTTTTTTTATAACATTAAAAGTTATTAGTGTATGGACCGACTTGCCTAAAGAGGTGTCTAACTTTAAAAAGGTTCCAGCCTTACATAAAGAAATAAAATTATACAACATGTAGCATGATGAATATACATCGTTGTCATTCTTAACATTTTTTGATGTAGTGAACAGAAAAGAAAAAAATCTTTAACACACTAGAAACAAAAAGAATGAGAAATTAACACTTTTGGTGTGAAAATCTAAAGTCTCCATCTCTGTTGTCCACTCCAGTTAAAAAGTCAACATCTCTCGACATTCTCTCTATCTCTCTCTCACACACACACACACACACACACAACTTCATTTGTTATCCTGTGTGGGTCTTCACATTGGCACCAGGGCTGTGTGAGAGGCATCTTCATGTCACCAGAAGTAAAGTTGAATGTCATTTTCTGAACAGGACACTGTGTGTGAAAGTGTACCACAGATGGGAGGGTTTACGCTTTGGTTCTGCTAAAGAGAACACCTGTTGCTGTGGAATACTCGTTGGCACAGTAACATGGCGCTGGTGGAGAGGATGGAGGGGTTGGTGATGTAGAGGGATAGGGTGGCCAGGGTAATTTAAATCTAAAGGAGAAAACATACACAATAAACATCAACTCATCTAAACTGAAATATTACAGGTACTGTAATTTTACAGGTACATTTGATCTTACTTTTCAGGTTGCCTTGTTTTGATTTTCTGGCATTTTGAATCGCTTGTTTTCTTTGAGCTTCACTTATCTCCATCCCTTTAAGAGACAAAATCAAACCAGCGCTGAACATCAGATTCCAGGGAACCTAACTAGTAATGTATTTATGGATTTCTTCGATAATAAAATAGAGAATATTAGACTAAATATAAATCCTTTTATAGGTAATTCATCTGGTTTGTCATCTGGATTGGCTGATATTGAACAAAATCTAGCATTAGAAGAAAAGCTTGAAGCTTTTCATCCACTCCCACAACTAGAATTGGAGAAAATAATTTCATCATTAAATTCTACTACTTGCACATTAGACTCGATTCCCTCTAAATTACTCAAAGAGGTTTTACCAGTTGTAATCGAACCTCTTTTAAATATAGTTAACTCATCCATCACAATGGGTCACATGCCCAGATCCTGTAAACTAGCAGTCATTAAACCCCTGATCAAGAAACCAAATCTTGATCCTAATGTACTATCTAGCTACAGACCCATCTCAAACCTATCATTTATATCCAAGATCATAGAAAAGCTGTGGCCAAACAGTTAAGCTTATATCTGCACAGGAACCACATATTTGAAAAATTCCAATCTGGATTTAGGCCCCACCACAGCACTGAAACAGCACTGGTTAAAGTAACAAATGATCTCCTTCTTGCCTCTGATCAAGGTTATGTATCTCTATTAGTGCTTCTCGATCTTAGTGCAGCCTTCGACACAATAGATCACAAGATCCTGCTAGAAAGGTTAGAAAACTGGGTTGGAATCTCGGGTACAGGCCTGTCATGGTTTAATTACCTAACCAATCGCTATCAGTTTGTAGAGCTCGATAATATTCCCTCCAAACACTCAGAAGTGAAATATGGAGTCCCGCAAGGCTCCATCCTAGGACCACTATTATTTACATTATATATGTTACCATTAGGAATAGTTATAAATAAACATGGTGTCAACTTTCACTGCTATGCAGATGACACCCAACTTTATATATCAGCCAAACCTGATGACAAATCCAGATTAGGAAAAATTGAGGCCTGCGTAAGTGATATTAGACGTTGGATGTCGCTAAACTTCCTCCACCTTAATGGTGACAAAACGGAGGTTCTCCTTCTGGGCCCAAAGGCCACAAGACAGAAAATACCAGATCTAATGTTAAATCTTGCAGATTACCCCATTACTCCTGGCTCGGTAGGCAAAAATCTCGGCGTCTTATTCGACTCTGACCTATCATTTGATAAATACATAGATAATACTACCAGGATAGCTTTTCTACATCTCCGTAACATTGCCAAGTTAAGAAATGCATTATCCCAGCATGATGCAGAAAAACTAGTACACGCCTTTGTTAGCTCCAGATTAGATTATTGTAACTCGTTACTGTCAGGATGCTCAAATAGGAATATAAATAAACTTCAAGTAGTTCAAAATGCTGCAGCCAGAGTTCTAACTAGAACTAGGAAATTTGAACATATCAGCCCAGTCTTATCGGCCCTGCACTGGCTCCCAGTAAAATTCCGTATTGATTTTAAAATTATTCTATTGACTTATAAAGCACTGCATGGACTTGCTCCTGACTACCTCCAAGAGCTTATCTCTTATTATGAACCCCCGCGACCACTACGATCCCAAGGTGCTGGCCTCTTATTAGTTCCATCAATTAATAAGGTAACAGCAGGGGGAAGAGCCTTTTCTTATAAGGCCCCCCAACTATGGAATAGTCTTCCAGAATGTGTCCGGGACTCTGGCACAGTCTCAATCTTTAAGTCTAGGTTGAAAACTTACTTGTTTGATCTAGCATTTGGTAATTAATGTGCCCCTTTAGATAAGGTAACAGATCCAGGGGTTCATGGGCAAAGGGTTTTTATGGCAAACTGGGGCGCTGGTGCTGTCATCCTATCACTGCACGCGGTCACTCAAGTTTGTCGACGGTGTAGTGGATGGATGCCAGTGTCTCAGGATGCTCCCAAGTCTGTGTTACCTTCTGGTTCTGCCCTTTAGCTAGGCTGTAATAATTTAATTGCCGGAGTCGCTGCCACACTCCAGAAATGTTTACATTTACTTTGTCTAACATATTCCATATAGAACTAATTGTCCCTCTTCTTCCCAATGGCTGCCCGAGAAATACCGGGACAAGGAAAGATGAGCCTTTCCCGTTACAACACCCCATACAAGCATCTAGGAGATGGTCTGGCTTGCCAGTGGATGTGCCGATGCCGTGGTTGGATGTGCCATTATCGCAAGAGGACGTGCTGATGCCAACTCCCACCTGAACATCTACTCTGAAGGGACTGTGACTACTCGGCCTGGAAGTAGAATCATAACTACAGGATTATATCTGGACTATAACTGTGGACTATAACTGTGAATGTGGACATTGCTAGCGGGCCACCCAATGGAGGATGGGTTCCCTTTTTGAGTCTTGGTCCTCCCAAGGTTTCTTCCTAAATTCCTGCCATCTTAGGGAGTTTTTCCTTGCCACTGTCGCCTTTGGCTTGCTCATTAGGGATCTGGACCCACGCAATTTGTAAAGCCGCTTTGTGACAACATGTGTTGTAAAAAGCGCTATATAAATAAAATTGAATTGAAAAATTGAATTGAAAATAACACTACAAATGTGACACACAAACATGGCCAATTCTGCAAATATTCTCATAGATTAAGTTCTTCATAGATGACCACAGCAGGCATAGCAAATCTAAATCCCCTTGACATAAAACCTCAGTGCCAGCAGTGCACGTCGGCATCGTCCTGTCGGGAGACTCACCCATCTCCTGGTCGTCCTTCACGCGGCGTCGCTCTCGGGCGAAGGCCTGCAGCCAGCGCTGCTTGTCCTGAGCCTTCCTGCAGGCCAGCACGCAGAGAAGCTCCAGGGTGTCGGAGCGGCGCAGGGCGAAGGCGTTGCGCAGTACACCCAGCTCGGCGTGCCGCCCGTCGGGCAGTTCCAGCGGCTCGACCCCGTCCGTGCGCAGACGTCCGCGATAGTGCAGCAGGTCACGCCGCAGGACGTCCTTCTTGCAGAAGATCAGCTGGTGGTCAAACAGGAAGCCGCTGCGCTGTTGCGTCTTGCCGGCGCGCACCACACGCGTCAGCTCGCCAGAGTGGATGAGCTCCGAGCTCTGCGACAACACGTCCTCACCCTAACAAAAGAGAACAACAAAAGATAAGCATCCAACATATAGGTAAATACATTACGAGAACCTGTTTAACCGGTTTTTATTGCTCATTTAATGGAGGCTACATAATATGACCATAGGGCACAAACCTGTGTACATATCAGTGTCGGCAGTCTCAGTGCCAGCAGTACTATCTTTTAAAAACACTCAGCCGAGCCATTTTCAGCACAGATTGTACACCGACACATTAATGTGTTTGTTGCAGTTTTGGCAGTGATGGCACCTGAACTCACCTCCCAGTGGAGGATGGCCACCTGCCAGTGCGCGATGGCATCGATGCTCTCCAGCCTCCTCTTCCTCTCGTTGATTAGGCTGGCCACGTTCTTCATCGCCTCGTAGGCCCTGCACACGCCTTCGTAGTCACTGCAGTGAGCAGCAAAGCAAAGCCGCATGAGAACCCAGCTACCGCGCAGTGCCTGCGGGTCGGGCCGGACGATTCTGGCCGTTTTACTGACCGACTCATGCCACGTCATACCAGCTTAGAGGCGTGCAGCCGGGGGACTGCGAGTTACTGACAGCAATTAAGTCAATCATGCGGTCATCGTCAGCCAACATCAAGAATACTGTCGGTGCTTAATGTCAGCCATGGTAGGTCAGTCACTGATGTGCTTGTCAGGTTTTGGAGGACGTTTGTGTGTGTGTGTTTGAAAGACGAACCACAGACATCTGCCTTTGTGACAGGTTTTCTAAAGCACTGGCAAAAACGTGCACTCCAGAACATGATTAGAACTTCAGATTATTTATTCAAAGTGAAAACAAATGGATATATATGCCTAGTGTACGAGTTTGTGAATATTAATGCAGTTGCCCATTACCTGTGGTCCTTAGGCGTATATTTGAGCAGCTCCCCCAGCTGGAGAGGGTATTTGCAGATCTTTTGCACAGGGGTGAGCAGGAAGCCGGCGATTGAAATGTCGATCATCTGCTGCAGGAGGCGACAGGCCTCGAAGAAGTGCTTATAACGACTCTGCTTCATCAGAGCCTGCAGCTCCGTGCACGCCGCTGGGTGTGTGTTACAGTACTCTGAGTATATGGAGAAGCCTTCATCCTGAGAGACACATGACAAAGAGCCTCAGCTTTAATATCAGTGTGTGTGTTTTAGAGACAGAGAGAGAGATGTGAGTATAGTAAAAATTTCAAAAGCAAATGAAGGTATTCATTCTGTTAGTTAATCACTAAATTATTTAAATTAATAAACACGTAAATACTTGTTTTTGTTGCACTTTATGGTTATTCTGTTTCCATATTACAGAACCACAAACAGCAAATGCGGCATGGAAGCAAATACATATATACATGGTGTGTACGTACATACATGTGTGAGCAGCATACCTGTTGAAGGAAACAGGACCCAATCTCACTCAGATGAGGGTTCTCCTTGTTGTATTTCTTTTCTAGATCCTTGAGGAACTTCCTCTGGAACTTGTAGATCTCTTCTATGTTACTAAAGATTGTCTTAAGCTGTGCATCTGTGAACATTCCTGGGTGTTTCTTGCACTGACGGATATACCCCTACAAACAGATTGGAGAGAACACTATTTAAAAAAAAACAAACACTGAACTACCAGCAATGTTTAGGTCTATTTTCCCCCAGAATACCCCCCCAGTCCAGACTAAAAATTATTTGCAGTGGTGCTTCACTAATGGTGCTAGAGTGCGGATCAAGACCATGCCTAATCCATATTCAGCAAAGCAGCCCACTAAGTGCTCCACAGATCCTCTTCGTCACTTCAGGGATCTGGCCAGCAGAGAGCAGCAGTGAACAGTAATCAAGCTGGAGCATATACTCCTCACACTTGAGATCAGATACAAGGTTTTCAGACCCTTCCCATAAAACACAAAAACAACAACAAAAAAAAACAGCATCATTGAAAGTGCAGAGAGCACAGTAGCCACCATCGATCTCAAATGGAAGAAGGTTGGAACCTCAAACAGTTTTCCACCTGGTCAGATGAAAGGACTTGGTCAGACAGGTTACCAAGAACACAATGGTCATTCTGAATGAGATGCAGAGCTCTTTTGTGGAGTTGGGAGCCATACAGCAGGACGCCCATCAGTGTAACACTGTACCATTCAGGCCTTTATGGTAGAGAGGCCCAACAGAAGCCATTCCTCACTGAAATGGACATTACAGCCTGTTTAGAGTGTGCCTAAATTTACCTGAACAACTCACGATGCTAAGATCCTCTGGCCTGACAAAACAAAGACTGAACTATTTGGCTGCGATTCCCAGCAGTGTGTAAGGAGGAAACTCATTAATACCAGCTCATTACAACTCTTTAAACCCATCTCTAGAGTCACTGGTGGCAGACTGGTAGGCTAGTCAGGGGAAAGATGGATGCAAACAAGCTAGAGCATTCCTTGGTGAAAATGTCCTTTGACAAAGGTTTACATTTTAACAAGACAATGACCCAAAGCATTCCGCCAGGGTAACAGTGTAGTGGATTTGGGAAAGTTCTTTAAAATTATGAAATTAATTCATTTTGAAATTAAACGTACCAAATTGTGGAAAACTTGAAGGGCTCTCAATACTTTCTACTGTATATACCCTGTATGCTGAGAACTGTATCACGTATTTCTTAACACTTAGGCAAAAATGAAAGGTTTTCTGAAAGAGAAGAATTCCTTGAGCATATCATATCACAAACCAAAGAAAGATAAGATAATAACAATAATAAAGTTACTAGGTAGAGAAGGAGGCCCACCTCACAGATGTCTCTGAGGTGCTTGATGTAGACACGTTCTGTGCTCATGATCTCCTGGACCACGTTGGCCCTCATCTGCTCACGGTGCTCAGAGTTCTGACTACGGGGATCCTTGGAAAGTGTCTCCTCCTGGTCCAGACAGCTCTCCACACTCTCACTGCCTGAGTCCTCCTGGTTTACACGCACCTACCACACAACGCGATACCACAGTTAGTCACCAAGAACAATGGAACAGCAGAAAACTGACATTTGGTTCAATCTTACAGAACCTTGAATTACTAGACAGAAATGTGTACTAGCTTTTTAAATGTTTAAGACATTTAAACATTAGGATAAGACATTATCCTCCTTTACACAGACACTTGGAGAGCAAACTCCAAACATGTTTTGTTAAATCTGACAGACCTAATCTGCTTCAAAGAAAACAGAGATTAAAAACTGCCTATACTCCATACCAAGGCAAACTCACAACACTTCCAGTCTCCATTAATGCTCCTTCAGAGCCATTACAGTTCCCATGGTCCCCCTCCCCCAAAGACCTGCCAGTCAATGCCTGTAACCATGGTGATGCTCCCACAATGCCCTCTTAAGTCAGCCCCAGGAGCTGATCAGGCCATGTGTGTGTGGCTTTCCGAGGCTACTGCAGCTCTTAGCAGTGTTTGACTAGGGGTTTTGTTACGCGTTCTTTACTCGGAGGGTGTCCGAGCGCAGTCTACCCTACACTCACCCGCACAAAGCTGGAGGGGAACCAGGCCTGGCGCTCGCCCACCGACCCCCACCACCAGTCCTTCTCCTGGACTTCCAGCACCTGGATCACATCCCCGGCTTTGAAGGCCAGTTCCTGCTCACCCATCGTGACGTGGTCCCACAGGGCCTCGGCATACACCGCATGACCTGACAGGATGTACTGCAGCAGAGAGGGACAGAGAGGGACAGCTGGGTTAGGGGAGGGTCTGCAGATTCACTTCTGCACCGCTGAAAGCCAGGACTCAGACATGCAGGGGGGGGACGGGTATACAGAGGTGTGGACAGACACGGGAAGACACTGCTAATCGGTCACACGCACATCACCACTACAAACCATTAAAAATCATCTGCTCTCAACTGTAGCCAGTAACAGCACAGCACACACTCACACACATTAACTATTTAACTCACTACCCATGAGGATGTATGACTCAGCCGATTCTCATCTCTTATTGAACGTATGCAGTCATGCAGCCCTCATACATAGTGGATTTTCTTAAAAATATTAACAGTATACAATTCACACACACACGCAATGCAAAGTCTAGCTGCTTACCTGACTGAGAGTGGAGAGATCTACCTCTGGCTGCAGGTACGGTTTTCCTTCTGTGATCTCATCGAAACTGCCGTCCTCTTCACTCACGCTGTCATCCAACCCGGTGCAGCCTTCCGAGTTCCCATCTGCAGACCACAAACACACCCATCAACCCATCACATGCAAACAATCATCAAACGCTGTCTGTCTGTGGATAAGACAAAGACAGACACACAGCTGTATGCCTCAGGCACACACATGCTGAATACACTCATCTACCACTTCAGTGGAAACGCTCACCTTGCACTCTGGGCACTAGGCACACTCATCTTATAAATACATGAACGTTTCTGATCACAGGACGACAAAGACAAGCATGCACACACACGCGCACTCACCACTGAGGACTCGGTGCAGTTTGCGGCGGCCCACCCGGTCCAGGCCCGTGGGGGTGCTCTGGGAGAAGGAACAGGGACGCAGGCGGGCCGACACGCCCCTGTACGGGGGCACACCGTGGGACGGCACGGGCGGCCGGGCAGAGGGCTGCAACACAGCAACGTGTACAGGGCCCATTAACCAACTTACACACACACACACACACACACACACACACACACACACACACACACACACATCCTCCCAATCCACCCCAGAGTTTATATTCAGAGAGTTCAGTGACTGTTCCAGAAAGAGCAGTGACCCGTGAAAATATGGCACTTCACCCTCTGGTGAATAAAACTCAAGGCAAAGTCTTAAACCAACTGACACATTATGTTTTTTTTTTTAGCTCTTCTCCCAAAGCATACAAGAGAGTAATCAAGTTTCTGCTGCTGGATGAGAGAGACTACGATAACGAAACATGGTCCAATTTATGGCCCTTGTGAAAGGTTCAGATGGTTCATTTCTAAAGAAAAACAGGCTTTTGGGAATGTTCTGTAGTTTTCACTACGTCATCACATTTTACTTAACGATGTTACTGAACACAGCAAGAAAATGTCTGATGTGTAGAGGCTCTGTATATGGAAGTGACAGAAAGCCACAATGTGTCACAGAGCTCGGATTACATTATCTTGACTGGTTTTCTCAATTCTAATTATGCCGCGGCGTGACACCCGAGTGCCATTTCCCGTTGGAACATTTCAAACACAGTTCAGACACGAGCTGACCTCGAGAAGTGATGTCACCAGCCATAATGCAAACTCCACAGTGAGGGCCAAGATATGACCTCTGCAACCGACACGCCCGTCTCATTAGAGCCCGTAGTTTAAAGGCTGAAAGCTAAACCTCCTTCTGGCTGGGTAGGTAGACAGCATGTACATTCTTCAAAGCTTTACTGTGCAAATAAAGGGATTTACAGTCTGGAATATTAAAGTCTAATCATAAACAAAATGGATTTATCACAAAAGCGGCAGATGATCAGAATCTCCTGTGAGAAAAAGTTACGGTTGTGCTAACACAGCTAGAAGTGAGCAGAGGCTTACAGAAGGCAGGCTATCGGCGTCTTCCTTGTCTTCGGGAGAGGGGAACAGATCCACTCCTCCTATAACCGAGATGGGTCGCCTCTTCGTGCTGTCCGAATGTCCATTCACGTTGCCATTCTCCTTCCCACCCCTTTCGGAGTGCCCACCGTTGCTGCTGTAGTCCTTCTGGGAAGTGCAGTCCACCTCCTCACACTGGAGTTCCGCTTGTTCCTCAGGGATAAAGTACTTCCTTGAGATCAGCTGACCATAGTCCGAGACTGGCCGAGGTCTGGATCTGCCCTCCCGCCTCCTGTGCCCAGTGGAGGTGGACGCGTCACTGGGAGAGCCTGGCGAGGTTGCCGTGCCTACCATGGATGACCCTGTAGAAGCGGTGGGTGTGACAGGTGGGATTTTGTGGGTAGCGTCTCTGGCTTTTTCACTGTTCGGTTCTTGAAGGTCTTCTGTACCCAGGGCTTCTGTACCCAGGGCTTCTGATGCTGCCTGCAAGACAGCACGATGGAATGGAAAGTTCAATTAACTTTAGCTATTCCTGAAGGGCAATTAGTGAAAACCAGTGACTGTACTCAACCATATATAAACATATAGTAGTCATAACAAACCCACATAAGACACCCCACCCAGAATAATATACAACACAATATAGAGTCTGCTGTTGCTAGTTTCATGAGATGGGCATATACAGCCTTTAAAGTGCAAAAATAGACCTTCCGTCATCATGCTACAGTGACAACAGCAAATATGATAACCACCATGTGTAATGTGTAGGGGACTGTGCAGAAGGTTCTCAGCTTTCCGAAGTGTCTGAGTAGTGAAACAAACACTCAAACACAACTAAAAACAACTACAACTGGAAAAACTCAACCACTTTGACACTGTAATGAAGAGCAATCTACTGCCTCCCAAATTTTAATTGTTGGCAATTTAACAGCACGCAACCAACCAATCAGGTAGCATGAATGCAAACATGTGATGCCTCTGAGATACTTAAAGCCAGCTGCTGCAAATCTTCAACTGCTACACATGCATTTTATAGGTCAGCTAAACAAAAGAGAGTGCTGACTTCCCAATTATCTATACATGAGCAGGCAAATGCCCAGGATTGGCTAGCATGGCTGTAAATCAATAAGAGGGAGGACCTAAGCCATCTTTCTATATAATTAGCAGGGCTCATAGCATCGAAAGGTTGTGGCATTCACAGGGTTCAAACTTCTTTAATTTCTTACACAAAGGTGTATCCACAAGTCAAACATACAGTATGAACACACAACGATTAGCCAGCAAGCCCATTGCACTTTCTTCACCATACACTTGTTTAGGGGCCCCAGAAATGTAATGAGCTGTTTATGTTTGCACATTCATGAGTCACTGTGAGATTAGCCACAAACACTTCGCTTCGCTTTTCACAGATTAACAGTCAAAGTAAACATCAGCTTCAGGAGACAGAAAGATGTACTTAAGAAAAGCAACTCCATTTCGTCTGCATTAATGGCTGTGAAGTTCGTTAGATCTCAGGGAAGATCCATGCTGCCTTGTGCAGTTCTGATAGCCGAGCAATACTGCCGGCCATCCGGTAATAACGCTGTTCCGCTCAGCAGAGCGTCTAGCGTGAAGTCCTACAGTGGGAGAAGAAAAACGCCTGCTTACCTCTACAGTTTCAGCCCCTCTCTCTGGAGTCTTCCAGAAGCACTGAAACGGCACACAGTGGATCAGCACCATGGCGATCCGCATGCATGACCACACAAACTTCGAAACGCACACGACCGGAGGACGCCGTGTCCCGGAGGGCTAAGGCATCGCAGCGGGCTCCCGTTCACTGTCCAGCGCACGTGCGTCTACGTGCATGATCTGCCTGTGCCGGTTTGTCGCGCCTCCTGGACTTTGACCCCTGGACAGATGTCCAGGGGAGGGGAGCCTGGGCCCCGTGATAAAGTATCCAGCCTCGGCTCAGGGAGCCATGCTTAAGCAACTGGCGCTAATCATAAACACTAGCTAATCGTTAACCCCGCCAGCTCCCTTGCGAGAACGCCGTTGACGGTCACCCGTGCGATGCCGCTGAGTGTTGGAAAACCACGAGGCTCCGAGTGAACGCTGTGTCAAGCAAGAGTCAACCAATCAGCTGAGACGAGAGGATCGAGGGACATAAAAACAAGTCAATGCACTGGCTTAATGAGCTTACTGTTAATATTGGAGGAATATTGGTGGAATAAGTGAGCCAAGCCAGTGAGTCACGCTCCCAGAAGCTGAGCCAAAAGTTGAGCGTATAGTGGCAAGCACAGGGGTTGGACTACACGACCTGCCTTTGACATCAGTCGGTCATCAAGTCTTACGCCTCGGTACACGCAATCTCCACTGACTTATCATTTCCAGAGACAATGGTCAAGGTCGCTTGACTGACCCAGTATAATCAGTGACCTTCACGGAGGTCACTCAAAGATTCGTGCCGTGCTCTGGCTCTCTTTAGTGTAGATGGGCTGCTGGAATTTCTACCCCAGTGTGTGAAATATGGCAAAGTGCAGTCTTGGCACTTAGCAATAACTCTGATATGAGCGGACACACCTGCCTCTATTAACCTGCTGGCACACCACTACACACGGTTCCTGCTCACTTCTTTATAATACACTTTTGAAAACGGTATTTCTCGATCACATGAAAGTGGACATTAAGCAGAGTATTAAAACGTACACAACATGTGCGCTCAAACATCCTCTGTAACATTAGCAACATTTCTAACATAGAGCTAAATCATGGCCTTGTCAAATAAGGGTGGAGAGCAGTTTGCACTTTGAATGGGGAGGTTGCCTGGTAGAGCTACACATAAGCAAACAGGAGACATGGCATTTGGTTTTCATTTCATATCAGCAAATCAACAACACAATGTCCAGATTGTTTGGCTATGTTTTGCCAAGACAGTTATTAATGCAACAGTGACCCATTGCAATATATTATTAAAGTATAATGATTCCACAGAGGATATCTCAAATCATGTAGCTGGCAAATTATAATCCAAACCTATAGTTAAACTATATAAACCTACATAGTTATAAACCTATAGCTATAGTAGATATTATGTTACACTCAGATTTTTATTGCTTGCAATATTGTTTTACTTATGTTTATAATGTTTTACTTAGCTAGCAAGTGTTTACGGACACAGAAGCCCTCTGTTTAGCCTTTTAAGTCAGTTGATGGATTAATCTAATAAGTCTTCTTTGCATGCTTTCTGATGAATAATGCATGCTGGATCTATCACATTGACCTATAATTGAACTATTCTAATGCCGTGTGTGTGTGTGTGTGTGTGTGTGTGTTCCTTACCTCCAAACTGACTTTAATGCTTTTCACTCCCTGCTCCAGACTGGAGCTTGTGCAGGGCTCATGCTTAAAGGGTTCATTTGTCATGTTTTGCTGATCCTCCCCAGTCCCACAAGTCCCTGCCAGAGTGCTGACAGGAATAACTAGACATGAAGTTGGTGAGGTTACTGAAAGTTGCTCGTAGTTCATAGACAGCAGTGCCCTGGGACTGGAATGCTCGACGGCCTCGGCGCAGGAGGAGCTAAAAGAGGCGTGGACTAACGGGGCGGGATCTACAGCTGCAGCGCGTCCATGTACATCAGCCTGTACTCTCTGTCTGTCGGGGGTCCGGCCGTGTGCTGGTGGAGGCCTTCGCTGGCGGTCGCTGGCTGGCATGCACGGAGTCCTTCGCGTGTAGTCATCGTGCAGCTGGCTGAGAGTTGACAGTGGAGTCTTGCTGGGGGCAGGGCCAGGGCTGGCCTTGTGATTGGCTGACAGATCCGTCAAACTGCCGACGAGCTTCTGCATTCGTCCCCGGATTCCCACGGCGCTCTGATGCCGTCCCGGTCTGCATTCCTGCACGTCCACAGACAGAGCGCTGGCCAGGACCGAGGCTTGGGGAATTTCCGTGCTCTGTGGCTGAGCCGGGGTCGCCTTGCGTCTGAAGGGGCTCTTGAAGATGTTCAGATTGTCAGCGCTTTTACTCAGTCTGCCCAAGGCCTTGACCTTGTCATCACTGTCAAGAACCACATCAGGCCCAAGGGGCTCCACTGAGCTGCATGGACGACAGCGTGGAGCAGGTTCTCCAGCACCACTGTCCTGCAAGGGGATCCGTCCTGCTCCATACGCCCTGCGGATACTCTGCGAGAAGTGAGAATTCCTCTGCAGACCACCCCCACACTCCTCGTAATCATCTTCCTCATCTGAAATGCCCGGACCTGGTCCAGCTGTAGACACCCCATTGGTCACCGCTGATATGTTCTTAAACCTCTGACCACCTCCTTGCCCTGGATCTCGCCGGGTTACCAAGAAACCATTGCCATCCTCATTGGTCACAGAGGAGAAGTCTTTTTCCTGATTGGCTCCAATTGCTACTGCCCTGTTCTGGATGCCCTGGAGTACAGAGGAGCGCAGCTTTTTGAAGGAGCCTGTGAGGCCAGGCCAAGCCTGAGTAGAGCCGGCGGGGTCCCAGACTGGTGTTCGCTCAGGACCCGCCGGGTCGCACCTTCGCTGGGAGGAGAAGATGCGCGCGATCCTAGAAGGACATGGCTTGGCCTGGCCATCTGTGGCCACAGAGCTGGACCAGGGCTGGGCACTTAGTCTGTTGAGTCCACGCTTCTCACAGCAGGTCTCGGAGAGCTCAGGCCGCACCTGGGCTCCACAGCTAGGAGGTGGGCCAGGAATCATGCGTCTCTCCTGGAAAGAGTTGCAGAGGGACCCTGGAGCCTCTGGGTCAATGCAATGAGGGGAGCCATGTAGTGCATGGCAGAGAGTGGCCTCACCAAGAGACAAGGCTCCATCTGCTGGAGCTGCCTGCAATGCAACAGGATAGGAGAATGTAAGAATTAGAATACAAGTAACAAGAAGTATCAAGTAGATAAACATACAGATGTGGTGCCACGCTGTTAAACATGAAGGTCAAAAACACAATAATATGTATATGACATGGGTCAGACAGCAAGTTGACTTTAAGACCATAATGCATCTGAAAGATTGCTCCATAACTACTGAAATCACAATGAATGAGTTAAGCTGCCATATTGCCAATTGTGATTTTATCCCCAATCAGAATTACTCCTCCGCATTTACCTATCTGTGCAGTGAGCGCACACACACACACACACACACACACACACACGCCCACGATCACTAGGGGGCTGTGGTGCACACGTGCCCAGAGCGGTGGGCAGCCCTAACCCGGCACCCAGAGAGCAATTGGGGTCTAAAAACCGTGTCCTGTTCTTGAATGAATACATAATCAATGGGATGCCTTTAAAAGCCTTAAAAGAGGCTGTTGTACAGCAGAGAATGCTTAGAGCACAGGAGCAGACTGAATGTCATCCAATGTTGTACTATTACACTGCTTCAGGTCTGAAAGGAGTAAACCATGCAATGTAATGCTTGAGAACGAAGGCCCCCATTTCAGGGGCATGGAGGTCATAGACTGGTGCCCCGTCAGCTCTGATTAAAGGTTTTGGGTGAGCATGACTAAGCAATAAACAAAAAAACGCACTAATCTCTCGTGATTAATCCAATAAATTGCTATGTTTTCTCCAGATTTGAACACTAAGAACGTAACTTTTTCAGGAGGGGGTCAGGGGTGGGACTAAGGAGGTTTATCAGCTTTACACCCCACCCACCTAACCATCTATGTTCCCCGGAATAACCAGAAAAACATCTATTTATACTAAAGATGACTGGAATTCTTAAACTTCCTCGATTCGCCAGCCTTCCGCCAACCTCAAGACGTCTTCATTGTGCCTCTGCAAACTAGCACTCTCTGGTATAACTTGCGAATTCAGGCACAGGTCAAGGCAAAATAGCCCAAGCCAAATCACCATTACCTTCAGGTCACACCTTAAGAGTGGATGCGGCTTATGTTCACTCCAGGCTATACAAACCGGTTATGACACACAATAACCCCCCTGAACCAAGCCACCTAGCTATTGGTGACAGCCCCAAGCTACAACAAGCTATGAAAAATGCACCAACATCCAGGCCACTGTTTGTCTGCAGTCTCAAAAGAATGCAATTAAGTCTACAGCCTCCTTCCTTGATCAGCCGGCGTGGGCTGCAGTGTCAGCGCTTACTTTGCTATCTCTCTTTCGCTTCGGTTTCCTTGGCTTCGTGCTCACATGCTAAACGCAGGAGCGGAGTTAATTAAGCGCTCAGAGAAGCCCTCCGCCCCCAACCACCACCCCCCGACCTGACTACCAGCTGGAGCCAGGCTCAGATTAAACTCCCCATGAGAAAGGCTACCAAGAAACACACACCCACACACACACAGACAGAATACAGAGGGAAGACCAATACGTTCACAAACATAGCTAAAACAGAAGTGAGAAGGATACTGCAGTTAATGCTCCAGCACACTGAAACTGGAAACTATACATGCAGTCAGGAAGTGTCTGAAAACATGCGTTCATCTCAGATCTTTACCAGCTTTCTCTCACACCGACCTGATTCAGTTACGTCCCAACTGACTGCACAACGTGCGCTGTGAGTAGGTTTACAGACCAACTAATGCATGCTTTTGAGCCATTGGAAAGCACACTCCACTTGGCATACCAACAACCTTCAGAAGGCATACATGCCCACACAGCCACATAAACCCTACACTTATATACATTTTTACAACACTATTACTCATTTCCCAGTAAAGGCACTTTGCTACCCAGACCCACAAGATAAAGTCTTGTGTATACACAGAAGGCCAGTGAACTTTTAACCAGCATGACATCATGCCAGACAAGACAAGTATTATTTAACCGGCGTCATCAAATTAAGGTATTAGTTTTCAGTATTACACAGATTAAGAATCAGATCAATCCATTTTTCTAGGAACAAATGACTATTACAATAATCCACATTGTGTACACGTCCTAAGGACAACCCACCATACCAGTTCTATTAACCCATCAAGACAAGCAAGTCTTGCTGATTCACTGAGGAAATATGCCACCTATGCTACTCGACAACTGAACTAAGACAAGACCATTATAAGAACAAGAATGGTAAAAAAAAATCCCCAGACACCCTTAGAATCCTGTTCAGACAATGACATGTTTACAGTGAATGACAAAGGCCCGCACTTTTTCTTTCCAAAGGCTGATTGGAATGTGTGAATCACTGCCATCTGCCGACAGGCTTTCAGACAAACGTGTTTGGTTTTTTGTTATATTTGCATGGTCACGGTAAAAGACACACGTGCGTTCCTCAGCAGCTCACAAGGATGTGAGCCTGCACCCCCATACTCCCAAATATGATCTCATTTACGTGCGCTTCGCTCCTATTCATACGCCTGCACACTGTGAAACACGCAGACACGTGTGTACGGAGCAAGAATGACAGGCGCTCCGCACCGAGGAAACGCCTCGCAGAAACATCAGTGCTGGTCTTGGGGCAGGACAGATATTTCTCCGCAGTGAAAGGGAATGCAATTTAATATTGCTGTTCAGTGACTGGGACAGCATTACTGTGTTGTGTTCGTCTTTTTTCGTCAAATAAAAATGAAAGCGATTTAAGAACGGAACACATCCCGCTTTGGGCGTGGGAAGGCCGGTAACACTATCACTGATTCGTTTACCCACGCGCTGAGCTCAGGTGGTCCTTGCCTGGCTCCAGCTTGACACAAGACCTCTCTAAATGTCATCAGTGACAAATGACTCACTAACACAGGAATTGATGAAAGCACCCAAATGTCAAGTGTAAAAAAAATCTGGAAATAATTTGGGAACGTGTTAGAACAGATACAGAGAAGTTTAAGAACTGAGCACAGTTACAAGTCATATCGATTTTTTTCTGACGTTATCCCAGTCCTTGCTCCATATGACACTGCGATGTCACTACACACGAATGCAGATATGTGAATTCAGAGAGTGCATGCAGATGGGACGCTTTTAAAATCACAAAAGGCATACCATGAGGAGTTAGAGGAACGTGAACGTTTGGGCGAATGGGGACGTAGTCGAGCATTAAGTGGGAGTAAGAAGACAGACTTTAAGTTATGGCTGTGTGGACCGAGGAGAGAAAGTGCAAGAAATTAAAGCCCCCCATACGTCTTAAAGCAGAATGGAGAACGACATCCCATTACCTGTGTGTGGAAGAATTACTTCTTATCACAAATGTCCTACAGAAAGTGCCATAATTAAAACTAAACGTTTTATTCTTCGTTGCTGCAGAAAATCTTATGCATTTGGATTCAAGAGATTTGACTGTTTTTACATGGTGGGACATTCTAAATAAACTTGACACGCAGTAGAAGCAGCAAAAGCGAGAAACATTCGCACTGTATGCAGATTATGAAATGTTCAAGTCCAGACACATGCAGGTCATATCCGAGCGTTCTGGGTGCTTTTGATGATCTCAACCCCCTAGAGAACAAACTACATTTACCACGCAGCAGAAATCGGATTTCGCGTTACAACAGACTATGTGCCAAAGACGGAATTAACTAAGGGTTCAGTTAAGTTCTCCTGCAAGGAACAAAATGATTTTTAATTTATCTCTGAATTTTAAATTTACCCGACGTGTCCATAAGCGTCCTTAGGAGTGACTAACTTACCCACCCCCACCAAGGCTTGCGCAGACCCATCACTATAACAACCACTGGGGCTTGGGGTAGTAACGCACACAATGCAACTCTCCTGGATACCCCCCCCCCCCCCTCCTCTTCTTCTGCCACCCAGCTAGCGAACAGTCGAGGCAAGCGGCTCTAGCATCACGTTAAAATTACAAAACGACAGATGCAATGTGCTCATTTGCTTCCTACTTGTTCTCCTTAAACATATATATTATTTAGCTGCCAGTGCAATAAGTAAAAGCTTTAAAAACAAATCCAACGTACCTTTCTCATACTTTTTTTACAGCTAGTGCTAAGAGGCTTCACACCAACTGCGTGGTTTCTATCTGTTCTCTATCCATTGAACACGTGTGTCCTTTTTTTAAAAAAAAGTCCAAGGTCCGCTGAAAAACGCATGTTTAGCTTTTTGGCGGAAACACATCGAAAATCGTTCATTCGTTCCAAAAGAAAGATACGCCGAGAAATGTGAACCTACCCTACATTTTAAACTAGCCAAGACTTCGACCCGGGGTCCCCCAAGTAGTCAAATCTAAGTTACACGATAAAAGTCGCAAACGTCTACGGACTCGTGTAAATCGAGGGCAGTTAAACGCTAACAAGCAGCTAATTAATTTATCTTGCCAGCTTTGTCTGCCTCGAAGGACAGTTAAAAAGTTCGTTGATTCTCAACGGCGAGGAGGCTGGAAGACCGTCCAAAGCTTTTCCAAGCGAAGCGACGTTATTGGACAGCATCGCTGCACTTGTTGCGATGACTGTACCGTGGGCGGAGCGGAGAAGTGGTCCGGTGTTTTTCGTGGACTGCCTTCAATTGGCCAATGGACGAAGCAAAACTATATATTGATATCGACTAGGCTATATATTTATTTGTGGACCGTTCCACATACGCACAAGGAACAAACAAGGAACACCAGTTATATAACATAGTTAAATTTGACCAGCTAAAACAATCAAACAAATAAAGGTTTTGGATATCAAAACAGTTCATTAAGTTTAAGTTTATTTTTCAGAAATAAATAGAAAGATGTGTTTTTGGTTATTAAGGGAACAATCATTTGAATGTATGTAGCAAATCAATTTGCTTTACACCATTGAGAGAGCTGTGTATTGCTTCAGATTTAATGGATCTACAAAGTTCTACTTAAAATCCAATTGTCAGTCAGCAAACAGGAGGAAACCAGAAAAAGTGGTGTCATCGTCATCATCTGCGTATAATCCATTGAAGAGCTGTCCTCCCGACACCTGGAGCCACACCTTGTCACCAGCCTCTAGGTGAAGCACCGTGCCCCCTGCTGCCTGGTCCTCACTGTTTTGGTAGTTGTCCATGGTGTGAATCACACTCTGACCGTTCTTCATGAGGGCCACCTTGACATTTCGGGAGAAAACTGTGATATGGTAGGTGAAGTAATAAGCTCCGGTGATAGCACACGTGAAACGACCGCTCTGCAGGTCGTAGTGGTTCTGCCGGTTGTAGATGATTTTATCAAAATGTATGGGGGCGTTACTGGGAGGCAGCTTCGTTTGCGAAGTCAGTCCAACGGAAAAAGCACTCTTGGGGATTTCAGGCATGTCTCCTTTGGGCCCTTTTTCTCCTGTATCCCCCTTTGTCCCTTTGTCACCACGGTAACCAATACTGCCTTTATGACCTGGAGGGCCAAGGTCCCCTTTAGGGCCAGGTCTTCCTGGAGGACCTATAGGGCCCGAGAAGCCTTTTTCTCCCTGGTGCCCAATGATTCCTTGAGACCCCTCAGGTCCCTGAGGCCCCACATCCCCTTTGAGCCCCTGTGGACCGGGGAGTCCTAACTCTCCCTTCACACCTTTAAGACCGTGTGGGCCTGGGAAACCTTCAGGCCCCATTTTCCCAGGGGAGCCCCTCTCTCCACTGTCTCCACGCCGTCCTTTCACTCCATCTGTACCCGGAGCACCTAACAAGACATCAAGACATTTAAAATCTCAGTTGAAAAAAAAAAAAGAAACATGTTTTGAATTAAACTTCCTGTTCTGCTTAAAAAGACAAACACTGAAAAGTACTATACAATATTGTCTTTATATTAAAAACATTTTTTCTAAAGTTTTCTCTTAGAAAGTTTAATTAGTCAGTAAGACCTTTTCAGATGTATTCTGATTTATCTATTTGCCTTGAGTTATACAAAACTATGCCACAAAGTTGGAATTGTTATTGCAGATTGGGAGATGGTGGATTATCACAGATTGGATGTCTGCAAGTATGTAGTATAAACAAAGATAATCTTAAAGGAACAGGTGAGAGGGGGCAGTTTATGTTTATGAATACTCAGTTTAACCATCAAACTACTTTAAACAAAGGTTAGCAGAAAACACATAAAGAATGTCACCGGGCTCTCCTTTATCTCCTTTTGATCCCTCCTTTCCTGCTTCTCTGCATGTCCCAATAGCACCTTTGGAGAAATAAAAAAAACACCTTTGGGCTGTTAATGGCTTTTGTTACAAGCCTTTGGTTTCATATCATCTCTGTAAATTCAGAGAAACTCTTTGACCAATATATACATCTTGCATTTTAGTTTTCCACTGCATTCTAACACTACTATCTAGAGATGACATACAATCTGTTTTCCTCACCTGGATCTCCCTTGTCACCTTTGGCTCCATCTCGTCCATCACGTCCAGGCACTCCATTGTGTCCAGGGTTTCCTGGTATTCCGGGGTGCCCATAAAGACAGCCATCCTTCTTTCCAGAATCTTCTTTCTCTGTGGCATGGGACATATCCACTAAGAGGAGCATGACAAAAGACCTTGCAAACAACATGATTAGAACACGTAGGTTACACTGCAGAGAACCAGATCAGAATAAAGACCTTAAAAATATGCAGAGATGTCAAATATCTTGGATCTGGTAATTATATGGGACCTTAGAGAAACTCTATTGGTCAGACCGCAGTTACACAAGTTACTTATTTGAAGCATATTTGTTACACATCACCTGTGTTTTCTTTGTTAAAGCAGGTTTTTATTTAGATAATGATCAACTAGGAATGTTTTAGCCATTTACTTCAGTGCCCAACAAACTGGAGGTGCACAATGTGATTTAACCTCCAGCACAAAGCTAATGATAAACTGTTTAGGTCTTGGTATAGCACATTGATCAGAGCTTGGCATGGATTAGGAGCAGTTGCTGGTATGATCTTGGTGAGTATTCATGCATGCTTTACTATTTTAATTAATTTCCATTTCAGTGGTAAATGGCACTGAGCAATGCAATTAAATGTGTTACTGTGACCCCATTTATAACACTTGACCCCATATATTTTTGGTCTATTATTAGTAACCTTTTCCACCTATATGCCATGTCTATAAACAGAAAACTGTTTTGTAATTAAGAAACATGAATTTATTTCTAATAAGAAGAACTCTGTGATACTAAATTGTCTTTTAAGATAGTGTATTCATTTATTCAACAGTTTAACCAAACCAAAATAAAAATAAAAAAACAAAGAAACATCACATAAAATATTATTTGAAACACTCACAAACATTGCAAATGAGCAAGATGAATACATATTGTAAGTCCAGTTACAGTTTCCCATAACTCTTCCCATATTGTCACAATTTTTTATAACATAACACTTTGAAGAGGTGAATACAGATCATCATTCACAGGTTGTACAGGGCTGAAAGGAAAATGTATGTATGTTTTCAACCATGAAGCTGTTGTATGGTGTACATCTTTGAACAAAGAATAACAACATGTAGTACTAAGCGCTTACATAGATAAAAGCAGCTGTTGTCACCGAACTACAAGAATGAAAATCACTCAGATGTATGTAGCTATTTGTTAACTACATGATGTTTTCTTTCATCAAAAACAAAACGTATAAGTAACACTGCAGTTAAAATAAAATCATTAATCATGCTAATATTTCACTGGTTAGTTTCAGACATGGAATCTCAAGGTGGTTTTGAAAAGTTTTGAATGTCTACATACTTGGCCTCTGACAGTGAAAGTGCTCTACTTCATGACACTTGACATCATTCTGGGGCAACTGAGGTCAGTGAAGTAGGTGCTGATCAGCGACGGTTAGGGCTTGGGGGGGGGGGTATTAAGGTCCTCTGGGTGTGTGAGGCAGCTCGCCGGCCAATGAGGCTGGTTTTACAGGATCTGACGGTGCATGCCGTACCCGGTCATGCCAGCCTGGGACGCTCCACGGTTGCTGCCCATCTGCAGACTGATCAGGTTTTGACCCTGCCGCAGCTGCTCTTCGGAAAACTCCCGCCGGTTGCACTGGGACTTCCTGTGTGAGGGGAGGGCACATAGGCTCAGGGTTCGGTCAGCAAGACTGGGTTTATCATCATGGCTTAGATTATCCTGACATCATGTTCAGTGGAATGGTATCACTCACTTGTGGAACCAGTCTCGGTTGCCACGGTACTGTCCGTCGTCCTTGGTGAGAGCCAAGCTGCCCAGGGCCATTAGGGTTCGCTGCACCGCAGCCATGTCTTTTCCTGTTCCCAAGGGAACCAACAAATATTGTAAAGGTGGAGGCTGCTTACTTAGAAATGTAAATGAATATTGTTGCATCCCCATTTGCACAAGTTTCCACATCTATTGCCCATTTATTGAACATTTTTACAAAATGGCAGTCACATACATTTATGGCAATTGGCCTTATCTGATGGACTTACATATTTATCAGGGTGAGAGTATAATCACTACCTGGGAATCGAACCCATGATCTTTCTATTACTAACATCATGCTCTATAGGCTCCACCAGGAACACACACCCACCATGTCATTAGTTGATTACTTACCTTCCCATAAATCTACAGTTTGAAAGATGTCTGTGGTAATGACTCCATATGCCTCAGCTGCCTGGAGGAACTGTGAGATCTTTTCCATCTGCTTAAAGGCCATCGGCGTCTCCTGGATCTTCTTAATGGGCTCTTTACCACGTGGGTACAGACTGTTAATTAGCCTGCAGAGGATCTGAAAAAGACCAGCAGAAAATGCAATAATTATGGGAAAAGGAGAGAGGAAGTGTTGATTGATAAAAGAAAAAGAGCCCATACATGAGCAACTTTCATCTCATTCACAAATACTTCTACCAACAGGTAGGGATCTTGAGCAACACAAACTCAGAGAACTCACTGTGCCATCCATGAGCCACTTTTGGAAGTTCTCCCTCCCTGGTTGTGGCCTCTCCAGATTTCCTCCACACTGAGCGGCAATCCAGTCCATTAGACGAGACTCCAGCTCAGGATCATACTTCTGTTCGATCTTCTCTTGCACCTCCCTGCTCAGGCCATAACTGGGGCCTCGGTTTGCCATGATCTCTCCACTTCTTTCCTTACTCTCAAGTAATCTACGTCAGAAGAAGCAAACCTAGCAATAATTCACAGACATAAACTCGCCCCAAAAGCAGTTCCTAAAAGCAAACTTATTTGAGCAAATCTTTTATTAGGCTTCATTACTCAATATTAATTTTGGATAAATAAAAATATATATATTTTGAAAATGAATTAGGACACAGTAAATATCGCTGCTTTGTCATTTGAAATCATTTTCACAGAGGGCTGTACTGGCTTTGGTACGTCAGGGGTGTGGCTCAAGTCTCTATTCTTATCGTGAATTAAATCGTACCAATGTAGGCACAGCAGAAAACCAGCGGCGCATTCGTCGATTCCTTTTTTAAAATAATGACTAATAAGGAAACTGATTGGTATTAATTTGCATATGTACATATAGGTATGAATCGCAAAAATCAGGATCGTAAGTCAATATAAGTTTGTACTTGAAGGTTAATTGGCTACGTGCCCGAAGTTAACACTGACGTTACATGAAGTAATAGAGAATAAGCGCGCCGGACACTTACCTCTAATACATGCGATTGATGCCTTCCTTCGCCCGAGCGCTCTGTCAGTTCCTTCCTGTGGGCACTGCTTGAAGATGCTGAACTGAAGCATCCATGCAGCTAGGGGTGGGGCACGGCTCGGACGCGGTGTCCAGTATGGTGCGACACCCGTTATATAGGCAGTCGTCACGAGGAGGTCTCTTCAGACCCCACATGCCAGTGCGACAGGACGACAGACTGACTTCATTATTACTGAGTCTATGCTTACATTAAAGCCGCATGTTTATCGTTTTATAACATACAACAAATGATGAACATAAAGTTGTATAGACGACATTATTTTATTTAGTCTATAAATCGTAAATATATCGTTAATTTCATGCACGGAAGTGACACACACACACACACACACGAGTCGATTCTAATGTTCACCAGCATCAACAGTGAGCCAGACTCTATCCTAATTAGATTATGCACATTAGTGTTGTAGACAGAGCCTGCATCCTCTACCCAACATATCACAACATAGAATGGATGGTGAAAAAATATATTTTATGTAAAAAAATATTTTATATGATTTTATTAATAAAAATAAACATTTTGGAGAAAGCTCATATCGCTCCTTTTATTACCTTCTTTGCAATTTAGAACAAATCATGTAAAGATAGTAAATGACTAAATGGTATTATCTTCAACAACACTTTGTGCATGCTACAATGTTCTTATGTGCTGTATGACCAGTTTAATGGGATGTATGTGTTATGGCATTAAGCCTGTTCTAATTTAGAGCTGACTTGATGGTCTTCCACTGTCGATTGGCTGAAAGGTCATTCCGGTAGTTAAGAGTGTAATATCAGCAGAGTCACAGTTGGAAGAGTGAGCCCTAGCAGCTATGGACAGTCCACCCTAATCACACGTTAATAAACAACCAAGTGCTTCCTGGAGCAAACAGCTCAATACTTCTAGCAAACAATCAGAGAGGAGTGGGTAGATCAAATCAAAGGGTCAACTCTGACACACACATTACTGTGAGCACAGGGTGAATCCGATGGCTTTGAAATGTATATAACCCTTTTATAAATCTTCAGAAAGTGCCAGAAAAGCTTACAAACCGATACAAACAAACTTTATTTCCTTAATATAGGTACAGGAGCCCAACAGACTGTGGTAACGGACAAGGATTTTGTCAAAAGAGAAGCAGCTTTATCAGAAGGCTGAGCTAAAAAAAGTACTCAATAATAAACAGGTAGAAAAAAACACTGGGAAGGCACTAGGGATTCAGGCTTTAGGGTTTGGTGCTTCCTTTTTCTCTCCAGAAGTCTCCACACTCCTTCCGTCCCCTTGTTCTTCGTCTTTGCAAGCATTATAAAGGCCGAGGGGAGTTTGGCAGGAGAGGCCAGGTGTGGCTGAGGGAACCAGTGGACGTCCTCCCCGGCTCATGCTAAGGTGGTCAGCTTGTCAATGAGGTCATCGATGGTGTAAACAATGAGCTTGATGTCGTCCTTCTCGGCCATGCGGTGCTGGCCGTGACGGCGGAGGATGACGTCGACGTCGGCGCTGAGCACGCGCTCAGCCACCTGCATGGAGACGTGCCAGGGCACGTCCTCGTCCTTCAGGCCGTGGATGAGACGCACAGGGCAGGTGATCGGGATCGGGCTGTGAAGTACGCAGTGGTTCTCCGCCTCCCGCAGGAAGTCCAGGCTCACGGTGTAGAAGCCCTCCTCGTTACTTTTCGTCGGGATCGCCCACGTGCCTTTATCTTCAAACTCCTTTCTCACCTTAAAGAGAATGCATGGATCACAATTGTCAATTATACTGATTCAATCAATACATGTTTACAATATCTTTGGAGGCTGCGAAACGCCATGCATACTGTTTTATGGGCCCTCCAGGCCTCTAATGCAAAATTCATACTTGGATTTTGTAAATGAATTATTCAAATCACAACCTTCAAGATATAGGATCTAGAGATTTTACATCCTCCCTTTATGTACAAATTGTGCATGATGGCAAACTGGTCAATAGGTGATGCTAAACATTCAACTAAAACACAAATGATTACAAAATCCAGGACTGGAAGAAGGATTCAAGCTCCAGAGTTAAGTATCTGCATTCTAAATGCTCCTCACCTGTATTGGAAGAGACTTAAATGCTGTAACAAAATAATCAGCTGCCGTGGAGATGCCCACCAAAGCTTTCGTCTTCTCTGGGCGAGAAATAGCCGCAAGTAGCATTAGCCAGCCACCCATGCTGGAGCCGACGAGAATCTACAGCAAAGAACACAGAGAAGAAAGCAGTACCAACATAGTTCATGTTTAACATAGTACAAGAGTAAACATGGACATTCAGAACACCTAAATTAAAATTGGAAGTGTTTTAATGTGTTGTAAGAAGTATAAAGGAATAATTGTTTGAGAGGATGAAGTTACATCAGTGTTAGCTTTTCAAAACTGAACTGAACTGTACAACAGTGCTATTGCATTGGGCATAAAACTACCACTACCATGCATCAATGCAGAAATATACAAATAAAATAAAAATTACATAAACCTAATTAAAATCAGAAAAAGTAAAGGTAATCGCCCAAATAAGAAATCCTTTCTAAAATTAGTGTACGCTTAATCCTATCGTCCATTGGTCCTGTAGAGAAACCTCAATTTACGTGATAGCAGCGACATCTAGTGGCCATTGGCAATGTAAGGCTTCTCGGCAACAATAGAACACTTTCACAGGATAATTACTGAATTTCACCTGTGGCCCTTCAGCAACTTCATCTAACATAAAGAGAACGTCCTTCTTCCAGGTTCCTATAGTTCCCTCTGAAAAGACACCTTCTGAAGCTCCATGGCCTGAGTAATCAAACCTGTACAACACCACAAACTGGTTAACATCCTGCACTACCAACATCCGTTTATGTTAGTTCTGTGTGCCAACTATGAAAGAACGAACATGTTTGAATAAAAAATGGGGGTAGTAAGTGATCAACAGCGGGAAGGCTTTTCTGCAGCACAAATCAATCAAGTTTGTTTAGGATACCTCAGACAGGAATGGCCTAATGACCTGCAGAAGTCCTCCAGGGCTTCGGCTTTTTCTCCACTCATATTAGATCCATAGCCAGGCAGAAACACCACACCAGGACTCTTTCCTTTTACTTTGCGATAGGCAAGCTTTGGTAAGTCTGGACGTGATATATACTGTACACCAGACTTTTGTCTGACCCCTGTAAAATAATGTGAGTCAGTTTTATAATAGGTTTACATTTTTTACAAAATTGTTAGAAAATGACACGCATATCACATTAACCGTTCTAGGGGGTATGGTCATTTAAATATAACTTCGTACAGCACAGAGCAGATGAACTTGATCGAGTTTTAAGACGAGAAGCTTAATGCGATACATTGGTTTGACAACGTTAATTATGGCAATACTACGACGTGAGCCGCTGCACCTCAACAACACCGTGTAAAATACTGAAGTTTGGTAAAATCGATACGATTACACGCGTCAAGCAGCTTTTAAAGATCAAGGCTAAACTTCATAACACCAACATGCTCGAGCGGCCTTTCTACGCCACACCCCCTAATCTGGCGGCTTTTTACATAGTTAATAGGTCTTCAGGATAATGCAGAAGTCTGCAGTGAGTTCACTTTTACTGACCATTGACAAAATTCGGTGAAAGAACACCGACTATTCCACTGTTCAAAGCCTGAAACAGCCCTCTTCGACAGTGCGTGAGCGCTACGGCTGCCATACTGTGCTGAAACTACCCCTGCCAAAATACCGCGAGACTAATTAGGTTGCCATGTACTGATGAAAAAGTCCTCTTTTGCACCATGTCAAACGTTATTTTGTTTCTAAGTAATTCACATGTTAATATATTTTACTGGGAAACGACAAGGTAATTTATTTACCTTTAAAAAATTAGTCTGCCCCTCACTGAATCTTCAAAAATTCCGCCATTGCAAACCCGACGTCTCCATAATTCTTGAAGAATGATTCAGAACTGGGCAATTCCTCTTGACACAATTAAGAAACACCGTTAACGCTTGTTTTATGTTCATACGAATAACCACAACAAAAATCAGTAAAATAACTTTAAACGTAAACTTTATTTTTTCAAAAAGTATATGCATGCAAAACAAGGCTTACATTCATTATGGTTTGGTACAGCTGGTCTTTGACTGAAAATGTTTTATAACTTTCTAGCGTTCTCAATTTCTTAATTTCGGTTCAGGTTATCTAGGCTCATCTAGGTATATACTACATTTGGATAGTGAATGCGCATTATTTTATTTTGCTGCAACGAGGAAATGAGAACTCGCCATTGGTGCGGTCCATGATGCACAGTTGCATCACTGAATTCATAAATTAGCAGGATGTTAATACTAATGTATTCTTGTTTCCAGTATATCCAGAGGAGTTCTGAGACCTCTGCTTAATAACTTCTGGAATGTGTTGTGGCTTCACATCAAGCAAAGATCCTTTCTTTTGCCCTCAACAGTATTATGGGGAAGGCATGGACTAAAATTAGGTGGAACATGACTACTTATTATTAAACTGACTCAAATGTCAAGCTGCTAGATCAAACAGTGTAACTATGAAAACCCTGTTGTTCACACACACACCACTTGGCACTTGCTCACAAACCCATGGAGGTTTCCCATGCTGCCACTCAGAGCTGAACAGTGTGCAAATGGTGAAAGTTTACCATCTGTTTAAACAGCAAGAATGGGTCCTGTAAACCAGTAGATAAACTGTATCATGGACTACACCCTATTCCATCAGAGCAGAACTTGAAAAAGATGGACCTGCACGGAAGTGGGCCTTTTTAGTAAACATCTGATGATATAAAACAAGACTATTTGTAGGTTTTGAGGTTTGTAACATACTGTAAACAATAGTGTAGTCTTAACCTTCTGCTTTTGCAGTCTTTATCTGCAGTTCTAAGAATGTGTTCAAAGCAATAACCAATATGCATACACATATCTCAATAATTTCACACAAAAGACATTACAAGCTTTCTTAGAAAACCTCAAAAACATCCTCTCTGAAACGTATGAATATGAACATATAAATAAGTCAGCAAAGAAAAAATACCTTATGAGTTTTTACACTGTCTCAATAATTTTAGGGACTTAGGACTTGACATTTCAGCTCCCAGACTTACACAACTTTCCAATGACTGTCAACTTTCAGTTTCTGTAAAGGTATCAGATACATGAAGCTACAAGGTTTCCATGTAATATAAAAGTGTACAATACTGCTTTGCAAGACCTTGGCATGAATCTTTTTTGATGTCACAAAAACTGGCCCTTAGTCTTCATTGGCCTTTCATTGTCTCATCAAAGTGCCTTTTCCCATCCAAGTAGAGCATGGACTCTAAGGGAACAAAAAGATATTAAAATATATATATAAAGCTCCAACATTCATCCATATGTTCAACTTAACTTGCATTATATTACTCTGGGAATCCTAAAACATTCAGAGAAAACAGTGCATCTCCAGACCTCCATAACTCTGTGGAACCACAGCAGGAACATCCTTCTCAACTTGGAACGTGTAGTGAAAGACATTGGTGGTGTTGTGCTGTTGGGTCAAGGGGTCAAGCACCTCGGTGTGCACCCTGACCTGGATGTGATTCCCCTCAGTGTAAGAGACCTGTTAAAAACATCAGGGACCATCAATTCAGTGTGAATGCACTAAGGGCATTATAGCACACGTTATCTTTGCTAGGTTTAAGTCATTTGCTACCTGTGAAGACAGCAACAGCAGAGAGCCAATCTCTACTGGCTTCTGGAACATGATGTCATCCACAGATACCAGAACCGGCCTACTACCACTGCAATGAAAGCAGCAATACAAGCATATATAAATACACTGTATGGCTCCTGTAGTTCACAAGGCAGAGCGTGACACTAGCACCACCAAGGACGTGGGTTTGATTTCTAGGGAACACACATACTGATAAATAGGCAAGTGACTATGAATAAAATGGTCTGCCAAATGCTGTAAATATAACAGCTACCTAGAGCATAGCCAATGAAAAGGGGTATGATGCCTTACGCAAATGCACAGGCATTGGCCCAGCCTAGTTCATAGGCCTTTCTCATCAGAAAGCCACCGAATATCCGATTGAAGATGTTCCTTTCCTGTTGTGTGAACACAGAACCACACACACACACCCAAACATTTAATCTTTCAAGCAACCTTTTCAAAGCTCTATTTTTATTGCCTCCGGTGGGGTTCATCTTACCTCCGGGTGGCAAATCTCCAGGCCCTTCATTTTAGCGTCTTCCATCCACACAGAGTTGGGGGGTAGGATTCGACTCCGGAAGCTAACGGTCCTAAATAAGAAAGCAGATCATGCATGAGCAGTATGATAAAATCTTGTTTTATGACCAAATCCCATCTAGACCATGATGGGATGATGATATTCAGACCATGATGTATGAATTTTACTTTGTGTCCAGCGTGTTAAGGAACAGACTGTGGACGATGTTCCTCTCATCAGCTGTAGGTGCCACCTTCAGTAAGGAGGCCGTACTCAGCTCCACGCGCCTCTTCTTGTTAACTGACCACAAAACATGATTTTTGGATATCCCAATAGGAACAATTAAAAAACATTTTAAATTGTACACATCAGTCACATTGATCAAGCACTTACTCTCTCCTTGCTGGAAAAGCTTCTCTTCCTCTGGCCCTTCCAGTTTCAGTGGGTTTACAAAAGCTGCCCTAAAGTTAGGGAGAGTGGCTCACATCAATACCCAGTCAACTGACTAATCCATCCATCCATTTACATCTGCTTATCCAGGTCTGGGTCGAGGGGGCAGTGGCTTGAGCAAGAATGCCCATGTTTCCCTCTCCCCAGCCTCCTCTTCCAGCTCTTCTGGGGGGAACCGAGGCGTTCCCAGGACAGCCGAGAGATATAATCTAATATCTCAGTTAAATCAATCAGCCTCTGCTGTTTTTATACCTTTTGTTTTGCGGATCTCGGGCTACCATCACAAACGTCGCATCTAACAGAGGCGTATAGGCTCCGTCATGGATCTGTGGAAACAATTTCACACACAAAACGCTCAGTGTGCATAAAACCACGAAGGGCTGCAGACATGCAAGAGGCAACAAAGAAATACTCTGATAATAATGTTTAATGTCATTAAACCCTCATGCATCCAGATTTTTCTTGGAAACGTTTTAGGAATTTTCAAGGATTGTGTGGAAATATTTCAGTAAGGTTGCAAAAGTACCTGTGACACGTGCATTTTAGCTTCAATAGAGCTCTTGCCCACCCATGTCACATGACCTGTGAACTTGATGTCACAATCTGGGTAGACTATGTTCTTTCTCATGTCTAGGAAATGATCATAAGAAAACATCTACATCAAAATGATGATAACAACAACAACAAACAACAATAATAAAACAGTGGTGACAACAACAACAACAACAACCGCAATAATAAACATAATAACTACACATGCACAATCACACACCGATCTTGTCCACCAGGGCTGTGACAATGGACAGTGGAGATCTCTGCAGCTCCTTATTAAATGTGTGGGAGTAACAGATGAGCACTGTGGAAAGATGAGTTACTGGATAATGTTGAAGAAACAGCCACTTCATAATCCTGACTTCATGTTTAGTGTTTAGTGTTTAGTGTTTGTTTAATGTTTAGTGACCTTGTCATGCTGGTCCTTTATTATGACTGCACAAAGTTTACTACCTGCTAAACTGTCAAGGTCCTCCAAAATCCGACCAAATCTATTGCAGGGGAAAAGTGCTTACAAGTTGCAGACTAGTGTTTATTCAGCATAAAATATCAGTGCAAACTACACAAACTGGAAATACTGCACATGACATTTCACACACCCGATAAAGATCTAAAATGTCAACTAGTAAATGTACATACAATACATACATACAATAATAAACAGTTTCAAACACTAAAGATAAATAAATAAATTCTAATATGGATGATATATTCTATAGTGTACTGGTGTGTACTGGTGGTACCTGACACTGTTGTGGTAGTTCAGGTACTTCTCCCTGAGTGAGGGCTGTGTACCCAGAGGAAGATGTACTTCAATCTCACTGTCCTTCATCGTTTTGGCAGGCAGCTGGTCTTGACTGCTAGCAAGGTGCTTACTCAGAGAAGCCCGCTCCTCCATGGCCTGCTGATGGTCTCTGCCGGGGTGGAAATTATAAAAATCCAGCATGCAATTATAATTTCTGCCTATCATTCACTCAGTCAATTTCAAACTATTGAAAACGGACAGTCCATTATTCAACGCAGCTAATAGCGACCGTGGTCATACATTAACAGCAGTTTTCGTAAGAACCATATGGCATGAAAATGCATAATGTTTCTCAGAGGCTGACAATGGCATACTTCCAGTTGGTTGACGCTCCCACGATCTGCCTCAGCCTATTGCGAACTGTATAAAAAAAGTAAGCAGAATCAGAGGAATCAGTTGACCACATCTAACTGGGAACTAGGCTGCTGTAAACTTGCTGCATTCCAGCAGGCGATGTTGCTTCGTATCGCCTCAAGCAGCATGTCATGGATGCTGAGAGAGTGGGATCGTTGTGTGCTGGAGCTAATGCCCACTGAAAAAATAAGAGCTGAGAGTTGGAGATACCAATACTAAAGGGATTTCCTCTTCAAATAAAGTGTGGGGCAGTGGACAATCCAAACTATTCCCACTATTGGGATTATATGACCCAATAACATGGAACATGACCAATAACAACATTCATGTCAACAAAAAAGCAGGAAAAAAAAGATATGCATCTATATGTATACTGAATTTTGTAGGCTAAAGTAATGCTTCTGAACTTGCAGAGCTCAAGATACAGGTAAGAAAAGTAACCCGCAAGGAACATTTAGGGATGCCTTCTAAAGCCACCCACTGCACAGCATTCTGGGAGTTTAGAAATAAAAGAAAGATTAAAAGGAGGATTAATTTGTTAATTAAGCCATATGTGCAAAGAGGAGTCATGTAGCTTTAGTTGTTCTTGTGTCTCCGGGGTTAATTAAAGTCAAAAAGCAAGACGCACCCAACTGCAGTCCCTACAAACAAGGCCCTGAGTGGACCCCGTGCTGGATGGAAGTGCTTGCCAAGCAAGAAAATTGCCATTGATGAAAAAGATTTAAAAAGTGACAATTTCATTAATAACAATTTTTACAAATAGATGAAGTCAATCATGTCAGTTATGTGAATTATGTGAAGCCTCTCTTTGCCCAGCACAGGGTGTTGCCCACTCAGGGGCTTATTGTGTGCGGCTGCAGCTTTTTGCTACTGCAAAGATGAATGCAAGATTATTATTTTACCAACACACCATTGGTCACAAGCAAGTGTGAGTTTCCTGTAGGGACACATAACTGAGTCAAGACCCACTCTGATAAAAGCAATAGTCAAATTTACAATCGCTTGACTTGAAACAGGGCTCCTTTGTACAGTCCACACCCGATTCGATATGTTAAATACAGCCCACCATAAATGTGAATCTGGGATGTGAGAGCAGGAACACAACACTGTGCTCCTGCTCCACCCATACCACTTTTACAACCACTGGTTTTAAAATATCCTTATAAAATTGCAATATACTCCAATGATTTTAAAATACTCTACAGTGAACATCATTATAGTTTATGCAATGTTCTCATTTTAGCTCCCTCACAATTACTGAACATCATGTATTAATCTCAGCATTAAAATTCCTATTTCTAAAACTTTTATCTAACGATATCAAAAGTCAAATAAGTTATTCTATTATCTGGAAGGGTGCAGCTATACATAGCTGGTTAGCAGACCTGTGTCCGTTTTCATGATTAGTGTGTCAGTTAGCTACCTTCAGACATATCAGGAGTCCTCCCATGAAGGGATGCTGACTCCACAGAGAACGCCCTGGACATCAAAGACGCTGCTGACTTTAGGACCCTAAAAGGTGAATGAAAAAGCAAGCAAGATGGGGACCATTCGAAGCAGCCTCATGATAAATGTTTGAAAATCTTGCCGCTATTTTCAACTTGGCATCAGACGCCAACACTCGCTCGCTCGCGCCACACGCACGCACGCACGCACGCACGCACGCACGCACGCACGCACGCACGCGCACGCGCACACACACGCACACACACACAAAACAAATTAAAACCCGCATGTTGGAACACCTGTTATCTAGTTAGCTAGTTAGCTAGCTGGCTAATAATTTACCATGTCAGGAAATTCTATCTATATTTCATGGAGCTGTCACACACCGAGGACAAAATAAAGCTCCAGCTCTTACCTAGGTGAAAACATGTCGGTGTCTTGTATTCGTTAAACAGTTCAAACTATGAGAGAACTAGACCGATTTATCCAGCAAATAAACTCGGTTTAAGACTTCCCTTACTCGACAGGACAGTCAAAACCTCTTCCTGGTAGCCGTGAACAATTTATACCGTAATAACTATTCTATATGGCCATAGCACGACATAAAATTTCACAGACCTAACACATCAACTGTTACAAAACGCCATTGCCTACAGACAAATTCTTTTTTCAAGTTCGAAAATTATACAGCAGTGTCATTTATGTTGTTTAATAATCATAAAAGCAGTAAAGTCAAAAGAATATTAAATTGTTTGTTAAATCATAACAAACTTCACATATGTAAATGTAATTAATTCTAAAGTTGAATTTAGCAAATTTTAAATAGAAACTAGGCAATAAAAAACAAATGACCTGTTAAAAACGACCGGACAATGGATTTATGTATTTATTTATTTGTTATGTTTCTTAACTAATGTTTAGTATTTGTAGTGCACCAATGCATATTTGTGTCGTGTTTGTTTACACTGTTACCGCATACTTCCTATCATTACTAAAGTTCGGGGGGGGGGGTGGAGTTTAGACCTACTTCAAATATTTCAAATGCAAATTTGACATTAACTGTAATCTAAAAATATAATTTTTTCAGTGAATGGATTATTCACAATGTGTTTTAAGGATCTGTCCACAAATTATCTGACCTTAATATATCGTTACCAGAAAACGGTTTACATAGGCTACACCCTAAAGATCGAAGTTAGTCAACTGTGCAGCAGTTACGCGACATCTTTTTAATCCCAACATCAGACGCATGGCCGTTGTGAAAAACTGTCACGTCGTGACGTTTTTACTTATTGCTGATTTCTATTGGTCAGAAATATATTTTTACGGTAACTGCCCACCCACAAGACACCAAATACAGCTGCAGAAAACAGACAGTTGAGCTTCTGAATGTGAACCCCTTACAACAGGTTAAAGACTGTAGACTCACTGCAAAAGGTGACCTTCTGAGAAGCGAATGAAGAAACATCGTTTGCTTCGCTTCACTTATAGAGGACTAGTGAGAAAAGAAAAAAAAAGAAAATGCAGCATTTTAAGTTACGTAAAGCAGAGCCAGAAGATGTATCGGACATACTGCGACTCATAAAGGTATACTTTTGCACCTTTCAATATTGTCTTTAAATTGCCTGACTGGTTACATAATTTGTCGATATAGCGGGAATTTGTGCGTGTCTGCTCACGGGCTGTACTACGTTATCGAAGCCAAAGTTGCATCAACCTAACTTAAAAACCGCCGGTTTTTATGACGTACTCCTTTGACGCAAGTTTAGTTGCATCCATTTGTGGCACCTAATCTCCAGTCTTTTGTCTGAAGTCAGTTTCTCCTTCTCTTTCTCTTGCCTCTTTATACAACCAGGAATGTACTGTTTTCCATCGAGTTACATCAGCCTACAATGAGTTAAATGACATTAAATGCACAATATTTACAGGAACTTGCTAAGATTGTGGAAAAGGAAGATCAAGTAATTCTGACTGAGAAAGGTGAGTCGGTCTACTGAGTGCAATGACAAGAAGCACATCATATTCCAATGTCCAAGGTATTGGACCAAGTAATGGCATGGCGTCCAACTATTTCATTCCTTGTGCAGATCTTCTTGTGGATGGATTTGGAGATCACCCCTTCTACCACTGCATTGTTGCTGAAGTTCCTGCTGAGCACCAGAAAGTGGAGGGTAATATATATATATATATATATATATATATATATATATATATATATATATATATATATATATGCACTGTAGTACACAAGGTCATATCAATAGATATGTATGGCATTACTGTAAAAACAATTTTCATCATTTTGTACATCTCCTCTTATGCAGGTTATTCTGTGATTGGTTTTGCTATGTACTACTTCACTTATGATCCGTGGATCGGAAAGCTGCTCTATCTTGAGGACTTCTATGTGATGAAAGAATACAGGTGTAAGTTTTTGTTGGGAATGAAATTATCTTATGAGGTGGGGAGTATATCTGAAATCCTCTAAAATTCTTCCATCTCTGTAGGTCTAGGAATTGGATCAGAAATCCTGAAAAACCTCAGTACGGTAATTACTGATCCACATTTTGCCGTATCGTACATGCTCACCATCTATCGTACATACTCAACATCTATCGTACATACTCACAATCTATCGTACATACTCACCATCTATTGTACATACTCACCATCTATCATACATACTTACCATCTGATTAATCGTACTGTGCACCACAGACGGCTCTTGAGAGTGGCTGTAACAGCATGCACTTCATTGTGGCCCAGTCCAACGAGGCTTCGATCGACTTCTACAAGCGGCGTGGAGCCTTGGACCTCTCTCTGGCAGAGGGCTGGCATCTCTTCAGGATCGACAAGCAGTGTCTGCAAACCTTGTCAGCAGAGGAGTGAGCTGCCCTCTGGCACTGGGGTCCATGGGAGGCACTCGACAACCCCACCACCTCTCAGTTCAAATACCTCTTTCCTTTGCCAATATACATTGGGCATTCACCAAATCAATCACAGCTTGAAGTAGCTAGAAGTATCACTGGTGTTTTTGAGACTGACAGAAAATAATTTGTGTTTTTTTTTGTTGTTGTTGGAGCCTTCTAGAATTGTCTTTTTTTATTTATTTCTTGTGTTTTCAGTTATTGTCAGATAAAAACAAGCATGGCTATGGAAACTCATTTAATAAGGAGCAAGACCATTGGAGTGTTCAGTTTTGTTTAAACGTGACAAGTGGGGAAAAAAAAACATACACATCTATTTAACCTTTACGTCACTTATTCACATTTGCTGTGTATTTTGATTAAAGTTGAGGCAGCTTAACCACACCTGAGTAATGCTGCTGAAGGAGTAAAGCCTTCATGTATCTCCGTTTCCTTGGAGAGAGTTGCCATGCCTGCGAAGCTGTTGAAATGCAATATGACTATTTCTATGACTTTAGACCTAAGGGTGGGGGGGGGGGGGGTGCACTACCATCATTACCATGGTTACACCATCTCTTCCAATGTTCTCTGTTGAGGTTAAAGGCATGTTGTGCTTAAGTAAACAAGCATGGCTAACACATCACCAAAAGAATGTAATGACTTGTGGGCTTGTCCTGGGTCATACGTGAGTCAGACACCAAAACTGGTTGCCAACAGCACCTGCCTCAGGTGCTTGCAGGTCTGGAAGCATCTACTGAAGCTTATGGTGATGCATTTAACAGTTGCAAGCAAAAGTAGATTAATAATTACATAATAATTAATGTCATTAAAGGTTCTCAAATCAATCCAAATTATATTAGTAAAGTCACCAACTTTGTGAATGTCCCTCTGATGGGTACATCTGTATGGGTCTTAGTCCTGATACTTGATTATTTCAGCTTTTAAATACATATTTTTTTCTAGTTGTCTACATTTATGTGTATATAGTCATAACTTAAAATAAAACCACACAATGTTAAATCTGCAATAGAGTTTTCAGCATTTTATTTTCTGCATTCAGTTCAGAGAGATTTAGTGCAAACACATTAAAACTTTTCCATATTAAAATGTTAATTTTTAATTTTAATGTGCTGTCAGGAACAAACCTAAAGAATCATAAAATAACCCATGGGTCACAGGACGCCTGCATTGCTTGTTTGTATATTAGGGTTACTAAGTCTCCAGATCAACAGTGAGACTGCACAACCATGCCAACAGACCATTGGGAAGAGGCCCCAGATGAAAGCTCACTTTAGAATTCATAAACATCCTGGACTTGCAAATGCCATTTTGCAAAAGGAAGCAGAAAAAAACCCAGTGACTGTGAAAAATGTGGTTGCTGGGCGTTATTTGCAACATACGATGCAACCCAAATGCTTGACTGCAAGATGAACCAATATTTTATACTGGATATTTCAGTGTCTAGCTTGGACATCAAATTAATAGAGCAGTTCCCAAGCATACGTATAAGGCTGTCCAAGATGTTCTGGATAAATGAACCCTCTTAAAGTGTTATTCATGAAACATGCATTCAGTGTGACACTAAAGATGTGTACTATACACTCTCTGTATCATGAATTGTAACTCTTGCTGTGAACAAGCTGTAGCCTGACTAATGCATTTTTTAGTACTTCCATGCACAAAGCATTGCAACAGTCCAAATGAGAACAAGTAAGCTTATTAGCATCTTGCAGAGTGACGATAGAAGATAGTTTTTTTAAAACTTGGAAATAAGTTTGTTTACAGTTTACAACTACACAGTTAACAGTACTAATACACTGACACACCTGTAACAGTCTCATGCGCAACTGATGTTGTAACCTAACATGCATAGTTTTACATTTTACATGTCACCATTCCAACCAGCTGTAGGTATAGCATAAAACATATTTAACTCCAGTATGGAATTATTAGCCTTTCATAATACTCAAGGCACAGCACGTTATAAGACAAAAAAAATTGCACATCAAAACTCAGTATGAGAGAGTGAACAAGCGTTAGGTACAGTGCATCATTTGTAAAACCTGAGGAATCAGAACTCCCAAGGGTGAGGTGATCCAGCAAATGGTCCGAGAGATAGAGAAGGTCAAGGAGAGTAAAGATGGAACAGTGCTCCTAGAGCTCCACCTCCAGCATTCAGAAGACCTAGTGCTAGTATGATGACTCCAGCAATATGGGTTTTTGCAACCGTACAATCTCAGCGATTCCGTGGGAGGACTGATGTCAGACGAAGATTTACAGTATGTTAAGTGACATAGGTTCAACCCCAAATATGTTTCTCAGAACACGGTGCTCTACAAAACTCCCGTGCTCTTTAAACCACATATCACGGCGACAACATCACAGACACTTTTTTTTCCCTCTGCACTTCCTAACATTGCCTCCGGCTTAGCTTCTTGATGTGTGATCATGCAAAACATGACAGATGACCTAATTACACTAGGACTGTGGTTACAAAGAAAACAGACCAGTTGGGTTTTTGGAAAGGTGGTTATACACAAATGCGTATCATTAAAAAAAAAACACTTATTATTCTAAATATTTAAACAACAGCAAAAAAGTCACTTATGTGCTGGATTGACATAAATAGTGAGACTGCATTCAGGCGCTCCAATTATTGGATCTTGTTCTAGAAGAACATGGCCCAAATTAAGCACTGCAAATATGCAAATTATGCAAATCAGTTGCCAGAAGGAAAACTATTATAAGCTAAAACTATTATAAGCAAATACTTGATGCCAAGTCTATTAAATACACTTTTACTAGTGAATTGAACCCGAACATGAAAAATCAATTAAGATTTGCTGAAAAAATAAATACTAGTCACTGAGTACAATAGTGCTTAGATAAATTTTTTCCCCAGTTATCTGTTGTGTCATGGTGCTAGAATTCCCTAGTGTGGTGCAAGCGAAGTGACAGCAGGACGTTTATTTGAAGAGGAACCAAAAAGCAAGCTAGCGTAGCGTGCTGCAGAATTGTGGACGTGAGGTACAAAGAACCTAATGGTTAACTAGGCAGGCCCAGGGGCTAGTGGCAGGATGCAGGCTTGGAAGCAGGCCATGACAGCTCAGAATGACACACGGTCCCCTGCAAAAGCTAATGCAAAGTGCTGAAGATGAGGACCTGCAGGAATATATAAGGAAAAGTAAATAAATAAATAAACAGGTGCACACAGTGAATAACCAATAAGTGGGAAACTGGGATCAGGGAAGCGATTGTGGAAGAGTGTGACTGGTGGGTGCAGATTGGTGACCGATGTGTGCAAGTGAGGGTGGTTTGTTAGGTGCCGACACAAACACTGTTTCAATTGTTTTGAAACAAAGTTGTTGCATGCAAACATGTTCTGTGTTGGTTGGTTACAGCTGAGATGGTATGATCAACCCTCAAGTTGTAGCTTAGTCTGTAGATCAGACTGACTGCTTACAGTTCATGCAAATGATCATGAGTGTTGAACCCTTTTGCCAAAGACATGCAGCAACTTACTATTTTCATACTTGTAACAGCAGGCATGGACTATGAACGTTAGCTGTCTGACAGACATGTGTCTGCTATAGGGCATCTGCATAACGTTCATACTTGAAATACTTCTACGTTTTCTCACGGGTTGTACAGATTTTTCAAAAATACCCTAAGTGTCCAAGGAAAATAAAAGTGGCTCAAATCCAATCTGTTCCTCCATAGATTTGTCATTTGGGTGGCAGTGTGAATAGTCAGTTTCAATTCAGATTTGGATCACTTCATACTGTATGTGGTATTGAAATCCACAATGTATCCAGTATGTGACTTCTACGTCAACCCAACTTTACATTCGTCACACTTTCGTACTGCCAGGAAGGAAAAATAACAGTGAAAATAACAGTTAGGGAGGATTTCAACGACAGGATAACCAGACAACAATCTGTGTTCTCCTTTTATCATTGTTGTCAATAGCAACAGTCAGATAATTGTAACTATGGGAATAATATGTTTTCGCCAATGCTTCTTCCTAACAATGTAACTATTGTGTGTGAAGACATTAGCAAATCACTTAACCTGCTCTTGCTCTTTGTGGTGCAGTGTTTGTTTCCAAAGTTGCAGCTGGCCTCCACTGCAGATTAACATGGACATTACCTTTAGAGAAATGGCTGTTACTGTTGTCTAATTTGATTGTTTACCTCTGTCTGCGCATGCCAGGGGACACGCTGTCCTTCACACTAACATCAGTTATAGGCCAGATTTAAAAGATTTAATTTTTGTCAGAATTTTACCACAGTGTGAACGTAAGCTTAGAGTCCACAGTAGGCAGAAGCATGATGTAAACAAGCAAACAAGCATGATGTAAACATGATGTAAACAAGCAAACAAACATGATGTAAACATGATGTAAACAAGCAAACAAGCATGATGTAAACTTGATGTAACCATGATGTAAACAAGCCCTCACTGCTCTCCTTTCCATGACCATTATTCTGCCCTGGCCCATGACTTTTCATTTCTGGATAGACAAATCCACAGAGAGAAAACATGAACATAAACAAAAACATAATACACACAGTTTAGGTCTTAAAACTATTGCAACATCTCCAGCTATATACGTACATTAAAAGTAAAAGGCTGAAACTTTTCAAAATGCAAAGTATTTGTAATGAGGAGCTGGAAGGGTGGGCCTGGAAAAAATGTGAAGAAAAAAAAAAAAAACATAGAGCACTTTGCAAGTAAATCGCCAACTAACCAACACTGTTACACCATGCACAATTCCATTATACACACAAATCCACTACATACCTGTTCAGTACCAGTCTACAATTTACCTGCATGTACCAGATAGATAGATAGATAGATAGATAGATAGATAGATAGATAGATAGATAGATAGATAGATAGATAGACAGACAGACAGATAAAGAGTAGGATACAGAAGCAAAATACTAACTGCAAATAATGTGCTATGATAAGAAAATTGGTATCTATTGGTACTATTGTTGGTTCTATGTTAATTCAATGTTCTTTTTATTTCAAAACATTTTTGAATATATATTTCAATGGGTGCTATGTTGTGATGACTGACGAGTTCATTTCTGTACAGCACTGTAGGGTTTTAAATTTTAATGAGGGTCCTGTTATGAAAATGTGACCTAGGTTACATGACAAAGTAATAAACCATCTTTCTAATGATGTTTTTCAATATTTCATTGTTCCATTGTTTTATTCCATTATTTAATTTGTTTAGCTAATTTATTTATTCACCCGGTGAAATAAACAAACAGCTAGGAATCAACACTATTAAAACATAGACAAGCTCTCTCAGAAGAGAAACAAAGTAACAAAAATACAAAAGTAACCTGGTAACAAAAATACATGCCATATGTCATGTTTCTCCTGTGCATACATACCCACATGGCATGTATGTGTGCTAAACATTCACAGAATGGAAAAGTAAAAGTGCTGCCAAAAATATACATGCTAGATAACATCAAAATCAAAAGTGTTATAGCGCTAAGTAAAATAATAAAAAAAGCCAAAGAAATATAGAAAATTGGACCCTCTTCAGTGGTTCAAAAACTACCTAAAGGTTTATTTCAAGAGGTGCTAAAAAGCTTTTATTAGCTAGAAATGTGAAACAGCTGTAACAGCTGATAGCCGACCCTACTGGAAGTTGTAGCATAGACGCCTTTCACTCTACCACCACCTAGAGGCAACTTTGGGGATTGCCAAAACATATAAAAATATTAAGGAAAACAAGACACATTTAGCTGAACGGACACGCCCAAGTCTACAAATTTAGCTGTAGATGTAAACATACTACGTTATTTAGCAGCACGCTTACTAAAAAATCTAGCAACTGAAAGAACACATGCGTAGTTCATCTGATTTCAGAAAACGCAAGGCCATTATTATTATTCCACAACAGCACAATTCGACTCAAACTGATAAAAAGTAATACATTTTATAGAGAAATCATTTGAACGGGCACGACACATTATTTTATATTAATAATGTGTGTAAGCAACAAAAACTTTTCATAAAAAAGTAGTTTATTAATAAAATTATTAACTTTAAATAAGGTGTTAGACTTTAACAATAAGGTTTGGAGGCACTCAGCATACATTAAGAGTGTGTAACAGTGTTAGTGGGGCTGGGATGGCCTTAGTCACCAAGGAGTCCAATAGAGGTTTAAAGAGGTTAGTTAAGTAATGAGTCTGCGGTGAAAAAGCCACACATGAGGGTTAGAAGATTAAAATTTGCTGTAAGAAATCTAACCTAAACAGTCTTTAGATTATAATATGTATCACTTAAGTAGTTGCTTTAAAAAGTCTCTTGCCATCCTTGTTTCTGAAATGAACAGTGAACATTTTCAACATGGGTAGTCTATGTGCTATGGCTGCACGTCTTTGGGGGGAAAAGGTAGAATCAATTAGCAGCGTTAAGGTGTCCAGCGGCAGTGTTTGCTGGGTTTTTGTTGTTTTGTTGTTGTTTGGAACAGCCATCTCAGATGCATCTGCACCTGCATATCTGACACACGTATTACAATAAAATGTATGCACACAAATTTACTTCATTTTGTGGATGTACTGCTTAGACAATGGGCCCACCTGTGGATACGGTCCTACTCGATATGGCAGTAATAATTAACGTTTAACCATTTATAGGAAAACCGTATATCACAATTTGCTAAGAGCAAACTTCCTCTGACCTCACCTTCATGGCAGATCACTTTCCCCTCCACAGTTCCTCCCAAGCCATGTGACCCTGCGAACTCCAGGTGAATAACTGGTTTTTCACCACCTCAGAAAAGAAGCACACCAGTCATCTTTTAAATATAGTTAATACTTAAGTGAATTATTTGATTTCATATGAAAAAAAATAACCAGTTTGTGTTCATCACAGAAGAAAAAGTCACGATATCCAGATATAAAATGAAACGGTCATCCTTATCCATTGCGAGTGACAATGACATTCACACACCATTAACCCAAAAAGCATAACCTTCTTTTTAGTATTTTTTGTACTTTGCTCACAAGGACTACCAATGTGAAATCGTCTTTTCAAATATCACACACTAGTCTGCTGCTTTGTACAGCTCCATTGACTAATGGAAAGAAACCCTCAAAATGTCAGACTCCACCTTCTTTTTCCACATGAAGGCATCTCTCTCAGGCCCGAAGGCCACAGCTGGCTGTGCTAGAGCACAGCTCAGAGCCTGAATGCTCTGAACAATCTGACCTCATTAAAGGTACAGAGAAAGCTGGCTGATCAACAGCCCAAGGGCACAGACACAATCGACCTGCCTTGGCCACCGAGGACGCGTGCTGTGGGTAGAGCATGGAGGAACTCAGCGCCATCAGCCCGGCGGGGAAGAGCAGTCCTTTCACCCTGCAGCCTGAGGACAAAGAAGGGCAACGCTGCTCACATCTCTCCCTCTCAGTCATGGAGGGTCAATAACAAATGACATCAATAGTCCATTTTTACCTTTGGCGAGGTAAAGTCCCAGGATTCCAGAAAAGCCCACAACACCAACACCCGGGTAGAACTCAGGTGGAGGACTGATCAGAAACTCATAGGTCTCTGAAACAGGGACAGATATATATATATATATATATATATATATATATATATATATATATATCAGAAAAAAAGCAGAAAAGCTACCTAAAAGAAAAGGCAATGATCTCGCTCTCTCACATACATACATCTCTCTACACATACATACATACATATCCAGGTAAGTAACTGTGTACAATGTCCTCACCTCTTGCAGATGTCATAGATGTATTAATGCCAGGCTCTATTGTCTTAGAAAACTCCTGAAAAGCACAACCAACAGAAAAGACTTACAGATTAACATTACATAGAAAACCCTCAGGAACATTAATCAGTATAAGCAACTTGCAGGATACCTCTGCTTTAGTCTGGGCATATAATTTCTTCTCCTGGAAAGTGACAAAAACATGGTAAGGCACTGTGTCATCTCTTCATCCAACATGAAAACACAGACACAATGTAACAGACGCCAGTGTCTACAGCGTTCTCTCACATATGTAGGATGGATCCGTGTAATGATACAAAAGTCAACAACTAATGTTTAATCAAGGCTTACCTGATACCATACAGTATATGGCTCTGCTGATCTCCTCAGTGATGATATTCCGTGCTCCACATAGCCAACCTCTGGTTTCACATACTTCGCTTGAGAGTGTGGTGTGGTGTAGAGGGAGAGCTGAAAGACATTTAGCCTAACATTCTTACTCACAAGCCAGTCAATATATATTTAACTTAAATATATGGCTAGTAATATGTAATATTTAGTGTGTCAGACTTATGCTGAGGAAATACCTCATTGATAATTAGGGAGGAATCACGTCTTTCTTTGGCTTCACTGGCAGCAATAACAGTTCCTGACATAAAGTAAAAAGTGCCAGACACCCCGACTGGCATCGCCAGCTGGAATTTCAAAATAAAGTGCTACCTAGATAAATCGTTTTATTATATGGACAATTCAAAACATCACGAAACCATTCTTAGTTCAGGTCTTTTCACAATAACTTACATGAAAAAGTATAATTAAAAGCCATATAACTTGCTAGCCAGCCAAACTAACTTTATATTAATTTAGTAGCCAAGATATGCTGTCTAGCTCATGTTTTTAAAATGTAATATGTAGGCTATCTCAGCAAAGGAAAATAAACAACATTTAACAACCCGTTAAACTAGCAGGTTAGCTACTAGACAGCCGATTTGACTTAGGTAATAAGTAATTACCTAATAACCTAATAATAATGAGGTAATAACTCTCTAGCTGTCTGTCCAGTGGGTAGCGCTAGCTATGTAGCTACACAGCTAACCACTTAGCTGCATGAAAACAAGTAGCAAGCGCTGCCGTTATGCACAGTTTTCAATCAAAGGACTAGGAGTCACATGCGTCAAAGCTACATTTTTTAATTAAGACATGGCCTAACGATATTATGTGACAGTAAAAAAATAAAACATTTACCTTAACCAGTCTAAGACTCCCCCTGTTTAACATGCTCACTTTCTTGAAAACATTACGGTTCTACGGCAAGCAAAACGAAACAAAAAGAATTTAGCCGTGGTGTTAAAACGTTACAAAATCAGGTTTGAACATATGAAGAAATAAAAGAAAAGAAATCCTGTATAGTAAGAACAGGTTATGTTTTAATTAATATATACATATATACATAATAGGCCTAAATTATACATATAAGATATATATGCACTCAGTGGAAATGAACTAGGTAGATAGCAAATATACTTCTATTATCAAACCTCAAATATTATGCTAACACACTGGTTAGATTATTATATGTTTAGGGTTTCAAAGTTTTAAGTGTTATTATATCTTACAAATGCATACAGAAACTGCACAAATCACACACAGGACAAAAACAAGTACAGGATATTTACCAGTTTAGTTAGAAGTTAAGAAGCAGAACAGATTAGATGATATTTTTACTGCTGATTCGGTTGATTGACGTATAATGTTTCCGTTTATACACCGCTTCATATATACATTTAGTACTCTTTAATAGTTTACAGGTGGAGGCACAATTTCAATATCTTTGATTGTGAATGAAGAGGAAAGCACTATTCCAAACCTTTTTTTCAGTAATTCGGTAATTTCTTCATCTGAAAGATCTGTTTTGGTTTTTGCTGCCTGTCCCTCCTCAGAAGGCAAGGTAGTGGTGATTAATTTGCGACCCATGAGTGTAATTCTTCCATTGGGTAGTAGCAGGGAGCAGAGGGATTTGCAGAAGAAGATGGAGTTAACGGAACTTTGATGGTAATCGCACATGGCTTTGAAATCATCCATTTGACATGGTTCAAGGCTGAATTTGTACAGTTCTGTCCATGCCATGTTGTCTTTTGGGTCTTTTATCGTATCGCTCTCCGACAGCATTTCCGTATACAACAGCTTTCCTTGCGTTCGAACGCGATACACTCCATGACTTTGCCTTTGGGGACTGTCGCTCTCAAGGGAAAGAGGCAACTGGAAACCAAAGCCAAAGCCCACATCACAGAGCCACTTGTGCCCGTCAAGCGTCACCATTATAATTAAGTGATCAAACGGTGGCCCGTAGGCACCTGTGAATCGGTTCTTTACCTGCGCAGCGAGGATGTCAACCTCGAATCCCAGCTGACTCAAAAGCCAAGAGAAAAGCCCATTATTTTCATAGCAAAATCCTCCACGCCTTTTAAAAACAATTTTTTCGTAGAGCAATGGAAGTTCGAGTCTGACACGTTCTCCCATGTGAATGGTAAGGTCTTCGAAAGGAACCGTCAACAAGTGATTTAAATGGATTGTACGCAGCGTCTCTATCGTTGGAGCACACGGATCAGGGCAGTCGATGCGGGTTAAATACTTCTGAACATCCATTCTTATTGAGATTATGCAAATAATCACTTTTAAACACTTTGAAAGTCTCTTCTATAGCTTCTTAGATACGTCTACTGGGCATAACACGTCCTGATGAAGCCCGACAACAAAACACGGATAACAGTAAAAAATTGTTTGTCTGAAAAGTGAAAGTATTAATAAAACAGGCTACTAAACACACAAAAAAATCTAAAATAAAATTAAACTCTACAGCCCAATTCAAGCCCTGTGTGTCAGTAGATTCCAGGAAGTTGGCTAAAAAAGTGTCGATTACGGTTGAGAGTCGAACTTTGGTCATTAAGAGAGAAGCGCGTCTGGTGTTTCCGACTATAAATGGTATAGTATAGTAAAGTATTAAACCACGCGCGTCACGCAAGCATATAGATGCAACAAATGATATTCGCCATTTTCTATGCATAAATAAGGGATAATCTTCAATGATCCTTCACAACAAACGGTGCAACATCTGCTAAATCTAAAGAGGCTTACACTGATGTAAGGAAGTTAAATATTTCTAATAAAGTGTAACGAAACAAATACTTGGTGCAGATGACGTATCATACTGTGATTATAACTAGATAATGATAGATAATTGGGGTATATTTGTCCAATATCTCATTAAAAGAGAAATAAAAGTCACGGTTGTCCAAGAACAAAATAATACTGCGAAGTCATGTGGTCAGATGTGAACTTGGATATAACAAGTTTGGTAGTGCTGAAGAACCGAGAATTAAAAATATATTTAAAGTGTTCTCGTTATTCTTTTCATGACTGGAAGCCATTCAGTCCCCCTGCGTGCTATGGTAACAACCAAACTCAGGTTCGACATTTAACACCCTTACATCAATGCGAGTCTCTTTGTTTGGATATAGGTCATGCTGCACCGTCTGCTGTGAATAATAAACATTAGCACTCAGTTATGCATACAGAACAACGGAAATCGTGCACACGAAGGGGAGAGTCGGAATTCGGACACGGAACAATAATGACCAAAGTTCATCTAACATAGATTGCTTTTAGTTAAAGTGCTGTTTGAAGAATTAACATCAAATTCTCTCCAAACCTTGACAGTGGTTATTTATATTAGTGTAGCATTTTCCAGTCAAGACATTCCTGATATCTTGAGTGGTAGGTGATTCTGATAAAAAAAAGTCAAAGAGCGCGGGTACAGGGTAGAGGGACCCAGTAAAGTAAAAGTCCATACCAGTACAAAGATCAAACTTATGACATAATTAACATGTACTCAGATACACCCATCTAAAATAAATCTAGCCTAAATCTATGAGCCACGTGAATGTTACTGCAGTGTCAAACGTTATAAGCTTTTTAGATTTTTGAGTCAGTATATATTATAGGGAGATCAATTTAACTTAAGTGGGCTTCTGTGAACGAGAGTGTCGAAAAATAAGTGGACTGTGTTCCATGTGCACAGTTGCTTAGTTTTAGCAACTTTGTTTTGGTAATCATTGTGCATGTTTTATATTGGATTATATGCAACCATTTGACACATTGTAGCTGTCACGGTCAGCCCCGGATCCCTCCCTGTGGGCGTGTGTTCCTGTTGTCGATGTCCTTATGTGTATTTCCGTGGGTGTGTGTGAATGTGAGTGTGTTCATTCGTCGCACCTGTAGCTTGTCTCGTCTTCACAAGGGGTTAGTGTGGGGCGTCTATTTAATGTGTGCTTGCGCAGTGTCCCGTGCTCGTCTTTGTTTGAGTTACCGTGTGTGTGTATGGGTCCGTTTATGTCTTGCGCGTCTGCGCTGAATATAATTCAAAATAAATATACGTTTGTCTGTCAACGCCTGCGATTCCGGCCTCTTTCTGAAAACGCCTCGCTCAGCGTGACAGTAGCCATTAGATAATAAACGGTGAGAAGTTTAAATTTTTCTTAATATGCTTTTTGGAACATATAGTAAGTAAATTAAAGTAGAAATAATACATTTATGCAGTGGGAGAACAGGCATGAAGATAAATGACCTGTTATAAGTCCACACTGTGAGGGAAGACATCATATCCCGTTCTCGTTTCTTCTTATAAAATAAGAACGGATGTGCAATAAAATCACAGCTGTGTCGTTTGTTACCACGTGAACACATTTTATGATTTTGGCTGTTCTGGTCTATTGTCCTGTCCACCCACTTGCATGTCTCCGTTGGACTGTAGGTGTGTTTTCACCAGTGTGTAAGCTGTTAACTCAGTTACAGAAATCTACTGTATTGGCTCATCACCTGATATAATATATTCTTCTCGATGTTCAAAGACCTATATTTTTTTGTTCAAAAAGCAATTTTTATTAAATATTCATATCTTGATTATGACGGAAGCAACAAAATGGCAGAGCAAACCTAGTTTGACTAGAGTCTGTATACCGGTGTACATTGTCAGTGGCATTCCATGGTACAACATCATTTAATCCAGCTACAGATGCTAACTGAGTAGGCTTTGGTTTAATCAAGAGAGGAGGGGTTGGGGTGGGTCAGGTCATGGCTATAGGTGACCACCTGCCTGCTGTTGTGCATGAGCTGGGAGATATCACCCTGATCATGAGCAGAGAGCACCACCTGGTTACAGAGAGGGAGATGTCAGTACCCAGCCAGCAGATGCTGCTATAAGAAAGTTAAAGTGATATTATTATGAGTGTAAACTGTAAACTAACTCACCATTACCATTTTCAAACATCGATGAGTTACTCGTACCCAAATCCTTCCATTCATTTATATACCTGTGAAAATGAAACAGCTGAATTTTAAGAACAGCATATATTTTGCTATAAAATGAGATAATCATATTCAAGTGGATTGTGCATGTTGTTTTATATGTGCATATTAATCATAGTTACTCATCAAAGTTGAGTGCATTGGTCCATTCAATCAGCTCGTCCACCTCCCACTCTAATATGCTATTGGGTCCCAGCTGCTGAACTGCATTCATCATCCCCTGGGTGGAGTTCTCCACCAGCAGTGCTGTTTCTCTGCGCTCTGTGCAAGCATGCAGACTTCCCTGATCATACCTGTGCACAGGTTAAAGTAGGTCAATAATGTGAAAACCTCACATACCACAGCAATGGCCATGCTTGATCTACCAGCACATGCACATTTTTTTCATCCACTCGATCTTCCGCATCTTCCTTCTTCTTTCAGCATCTTGACGTCTGCGAATTTTGCAGTGGTGAAATTGAGTCTTCTTGTCGCTGCCGTCTTGAGTAATGTCATTGCCGAGGAGGCAAATCTGTCAGCAGAGACCACATGGAAAATGAACTATGTGGATCAATAGGTCATTGATGTTCAGGTCGGAAGTAGGATGTTTGTTCATTGTTGTTTGTACAGGTTCTGTATTCATGTGCACACTGGACAGCTTCAAACTGCAAAGGATCTCAGGCAATATCCACAAGATGATGATATTTTTTCTGTGTTCAGAGTCTGTAAAATCTTAACTTACTGGTAATGATATTTAAGAATGCCCGTGCATAAAATGCCATACTAGATTAAAAACACAGTGTATAATTCCTTGAAGTACTTAATGGTGATTGCATCCATAAGTCATGCAACAATAATTAGAACTGAGAGTTACCTTGCCAGAGAGCAACCGCCATCCATTATTTTCCACACGATGGTACCAGCCAGAGTGATCATCATGGGCCTGGGGCTCGCCATTATGAATTTGTCGGGGGATGGGTCTCTTCTGCCCAGCATGTGTGTAGTCCTTTGGACTGCTGGCACACAGATCCACTACGGGACGATGTGTGAAGATCTTGTAATAGATGCTTGGAGGAAAAGTAAACTAGAATGCAAGAAAAACAATCAGAAAAGGGATAAAATTGTCAGGATATAGATACATGAGAAAATCAGTTTTCAGTTCTCAAACCCATTTAAGGACTCAGCCCTGCAAAACTATAATGGCATCACATTCAGAAGGGCCATAAAGACACTGCGTGAGTATGAAGGGATGACGGTGTACTTACTCCTCCCAGTCTGAAGCGTATGTAGACCCCTGAGGCAGCATCCAGCAAATCAGCCTGCAACACAACATGTTGGATATATAGGAACACTTCAGAGGAAATCAACAACAACCTGTTTACATGGAACTAATCTGCTTCTTTTCAGGTCAAAGATAGATGTAGTGTCAAACATAATGGCACATATATGGTTCTGTAGGAAGACTTTCTTAAAAAAACTGCAAAAAAAGGCTAAAGAGTACATAATGGAATCTAACAACTGGAAATATACAACAGAACACAGACTGATCTTTAAAGTAGTTTAAATTTCAAATATAGCCTAACGTACAACAAATATTAACTATATACCATTATCTAACATATTCTACCACACCAAGTACAGGAAAATACTTGTTTGGACTATGTTACCATGTCCAAAATGCATTCTACTAATTGCTATATTTGGGAATAATCAATTTACCTACAATTTGTTATGGCTGAATTACCTCTTTCGGGTTAACATATTTGAGCAGGAGACGAGGGTCGCCTTGGCTACGAAAGCTCACAAAGCTCTTGATGTACTTAAAAACAGTAGTGTCCTGACGATCACCAAAAAAACATGTACACATCAATATGACTGTGCTAGCAATACACAGGAAGCTGTAATTGACCCCATAGGTAAATGTGGGCTGGGGCACGTGTGCAGTGTGCACCAACCACGTGCTTCCTCCATGTTCTCTGAATGATTCTTGCGGCCCTGTCAGGCAAGCTCTCCTGTCTTGACTCGTGGGTCTTGTTTTTGTCCTGTGCAACTCTCTCAACCGGAGAGAATGTTGGGACTCTGAGGTGAATATGCAAGTGCATGCAGGTGTGGGGTAAATGAAAGAAGGTGTCCTTGCAAGCATTACTCATCAGCCTTCTGGTGGGCGCTGATCATTTGGGAATTAATGATATCAAGTTAATGTTGAGGCTTGTATATACCTGTTGAGGAGATAGGTGTACTTCACCATTTCTTTCTTCATGCCTGAGGACATGTGGTTACAATTGTCAAATGAAAACAAAGAAAGAAAAATACACATATTGTTTTTTTTATTACATCATAACTGCAACAGGCCCAATGAACTTTGGAAATCTTAATGCACATTCCATATATTATCACTACAACTCATCTGAGAAGCTTAAAAGACACCATATAAAAATATTCATCTGTTATCACAATGGTTATAAAGTATGCACAAAGTAACTGAATTATACAAATGAACAGGAAGATACATTATATATTAACTGCATTAACCAAACGGAATATGCAATGTTTTAATTAGTTACAATATGATATACTGTATACATATTTATTTACATTTACACATTAACTGCCCATCCTCAACTCTGAACACAGAAATTAAAACAGCACAGTCAAAATGAAAACAGCATCGATGATAAGCCTTCAGGTGGACAAAATGAGAAAAATTCCCCTACCTGCACATAACAATCTGTATTTGAAATCACTACCACTGCTAATCCAAGATGCCAAGAATTGAAGTTTATGCCCTTGACCATGAAATTAATACAGAATACAGTTCTATCTATAAATAATGTGATTTATATTTCAGCTGACAGTTATTTGCACACTGGGCTCCTAACATAATGATTGTACCAGAGCTGAAAGAATGTTGCCAAAGCAACACAACAACAAGTCTGTTAGTCATCGTCAAGGATACCTTCTAAATACAGATTTAAATATCCGAATTAAATCAAAAGGTAAATTAAAGGTGTAACAAAAGAAACAATTACACTGTCAATATACATGAATATTCTGTACTTGCTCTGCTCCTCAGGGCAGGCTGCAAAATGGCTTTCATTACAACCAAGTTACTGTACAGACCTGTTCACCACTCCTTCTGCAGTAAGCTATGCACAAGACTGTTTAAATGGGTGTGTATTTTAAGATTAAGGGAGAAGACTTTCTAAAGCTTTTCTTTACGTTCCCAAAATATCGTCTTCTTTATGAACTATTGATATGACAGGACATGGTAAGCCACAGTGCGTTCTTAGTGGGCACACTTTGGTATGGCTGTGACAGGCCTGTTGTGGTTTACATCCCAGTGCCTTCATAACATAGATAAGTAAAAGTACATAAGCATATACAATCTCCAAATATGGTAAAGTGCATGAGCATACTGACGCACTTGAGATGCTGTTCATTAAATACTCTCAAACTCCAGTTTGACTATTCCCTACTCTGACATTTTACTTTATTTAAATGAAATGAACAAGTTATGAACACTATATTATTAAATAAATGCGACTAGTTACCAGTAAATTGTTCCGCTTCCCATAGTGAAATGCCAGATTAGACAAAAGCTGTAAGCATACAGACTGAAGCACTCTATATTTGCTTTGTGGTTCCTAAATACATTCTATTACTACAATCATTTACTATTTACTGCCGGTTAGGTAGGTATGTAGGTATGTTGACTCTGGTGATACAGACCATTTTTGTTGGTACATCACGCTATTCTTTCCTGCATAAAATGTTAGGATAAGTTGTATAGTACATTCTAGACTGTTACCCTGTAGCATAGCAATGTTCTCTCCAACTCTGTGTGCAATTCCTACATACCTTTGGCCTGTAGTGTATCATCTGGGTATTGTAATTGTGCTTGTAATTAACAATGACAACATCCGATTACAGAGCAGAAATAATTACGAAATATTTGCATTTAGAACCCTGGCCACACTAATCACAGCCATAGCATCATTTGGCATTCAAGACATTTGCAACTACAGTTCTGTTTCTTTATCATCATCATCACTATTAAGATAGTATTCATCATCAGTTGTGGATTCTGAACTGTCTGGTGACTCTACAAAAACGGGCAAAGTAGACTTGTAGTCCCTGGATGGTAGGCGCCCTCGAGGAGACAAACTGTCCTGCGATGTCCTATTACTGCTGGAAGAGGAATTGGGAATACGAGCCATACGTCGAGAGGAAGGGGACAATGTTGGAGAAGGTGGTGGGGTTGGATCTGCATCTGTTTGCACTGGGTGGAGGGAAGAGTCCAGGTTAACTGGGCTCCAAAGATGAGCGCCTGACATCGGCCCTCCTATATTACCCTTCTGAGTATTATGGATGGCATGAGTGATTGGAGACCCAGCACCATAACGAGGTGACTCACAAGGGTTGCTGATGCTTGAATTGCTGCTCTGGGTCACAAATTCATCCAAGCCTGTGATGTCTGTGGTGCTGCCTGGTTTTGAACCAGTGGAGATTCGCCCAGGGCCAGAGGGGCGGCCCGAAAAAACACAATTAACAGACACTGATCGTCCATACTCCAGCCCATACTTAAGATCAGCGCAGGAAGCAGACAAAATACCCTGTGTGAAATGCTTCCTCCCAGTGTTTATAGTGTTTCCTGCCTGAAGAACATCCTCAATCTCACAAAGAGAAGAGTGTCTCCTGCGTGAGATAGGGCTATAAAACACATCATCATCTTGTGCATTAGTAGAATCAAAGTCAAATGGACAAAAAGGTGGAGAAGGAACAAGGGAGGGTTTTCTGGACTGTGGCATGGTGGCATAGCGGTTGATATGATGGTGCTTAGGCCAGTTAGGGCTTAGCGATCTACGCAGGTACGAGTTTCCATTTTCATCTGTGAGTCTTTTGTGTTCATCCACATTCAGTGAGTTCTCTTGTTTCGTGTTCCTAAATGTGACACCGGACACGGGACTGGAAGAGTTCAAAGATTCTTTCATACAAGAGGCTTGAGTGTTTGACGAGCTTGGTGATTTCAAAGTTTGGCTTTTAGGGTACATTTCCTCTTTTGCAATGTTTTTAGAAGCCTTATAATCTGAAGGTTGCTGGTTGAAGCTCTTTCTCCTCACTGTTAAGTCATCATCCTCTGAACCTCTGTCTACAGAAGGAGCTGAAAACAGAAGATTATTTTTCTCACTTCTTGGAGAGAAAAGGCTTGTCTTTGAGTTAGGACTCCCTGAAATTCTTTGTAATGACTCATGTGTTGGCAAGATCGTGTTACCCTGCTGCACAAAGGTTGACATAGTCTCACTAACTACAGGTGTTTTCAGTGGCGAAGAGAGATCTTTGTAATTTAGTTCATAAGTATTAACTTTAGCACTCTGAGATGAAAGCGTGTTATCAAATCCTTGGTGTGGAATATTTTTACTGATTATTTTATAATCTTTTGGGTGTATAATGTCTGGGATAAAGTTAACAGTCTGATGGTCCATGTCCCTTGAGTTTTGGGAAGATCTGCAAGTGTCTAGAGGAGCTAATGAAGTCTTTGACGTTTCCCCACAGGATTGATTTTCAACAAAACTTGATGCTTTTCCTGCTCTCCACGAAATCAAGGTGTCTTTTCCTTTAAGGGAGGAAAAAGTGCTTTTTTCAGTTTTGGGAGGGTTGGAATGCATTTCTGAACTTTCAAAGGATGCTGATCTGCTGTGCTCCTGGGGCACGGGTGAACATGAGAGACTGGGTAAAGTGCTGTTCAGTGCTGGCCTTGTAGAAATGAGGGAGGCATAAGGGGAATTAGTGAAGCGAGCTGACCGTCTAATGCCAATGTCAGGTGGCAGAGACTGTGGGGATCTGGAGGTGTAGGAGTCCTGCGGCATCGACCAATCACGTGATTCTACAGGGCTCAAGTCAAATGTAAACTTCGAGGCTTCTGCATTTTGTGATTGTCCCTCATCTTGTTTTACAGATGCGGGTTGAGGACAAGCGGGGCTGAGGCCTGGGGATGTGTCCATGGTTACCAATGGGCTGGTCTCTCGTAGGTATGTATAGATACTCAGAGAAGAGACTCTTCTAGAGCTAGACGGGGATGGAAGGCTGGTCAGATCCGATGGAGTTTGGGGCTTGTCAGACTCAACTGGGCTACTCTGAGAATTCAAAAAGCCTTTCCAAACACGAGATGGCCTTGTTCCTTCCACAGAAGGCTCTTTCCTGGGTGAGAAGGTAAGGCTGTTTGTGAATGTTTTCCTATCTACAGAGTTTACAGGGCTAGGCAAACGCTTCTCTGGACATACATTACCTTTATTTATTACTGAATTCTGAATGCTGTTTTGGCCATCTTGAATCACGGATGTGGGTGTTATACCAGCAGAGGAGCTAACAGAAAGTGACTGAACTCTGTTGGGGCTTGTGTGTGAAGTGGAGGCTATTGTGCTAGGGGTATTTACAGTGTTAGCTTTACTAAATGTGACTACATTGTTGGTGCTAGGAGATTGCCAAGAAGCACTTGAGCTATGATTTGGGCGGGCTGCTGTTTGGCTGATCTGTCTCTTGGTGTCAGAAATGTAATAGTTGTGTGAATTTCCATTTTCATTATTAAACTCTGTATGTGACCGAATAGAGTTACTATTTGTATTGTCTTTGAGAGAAACAGAAGTGCTTGAAGAATCAAATGTACTGTGTGGTGTGCTAATATTGGAGTCATTGACATTTGTATAGCTAGTAATGCTCTGTTTCTCTGACTCTCTGTTCCCCACATGTGAGTATTTCCTTTCCAGAATGTCCTTTGGACGATGCTGGAAACCTTTAACAGCCTCCAGATGGCCAAGTCTTGTTGCAGGGCTTAAAAACTGTCCTTCCCTTATTGTGTCACTTCTGGCAGAGAAGGTATTGTTGGAAATGTCAGACTCCCTTTTATTTGAAAGCACTGGCCTCCTTGATGCCTCCGTCTCCCGCCCTCTTGAGGAGACGGGAGATTTGTCCTCACATGGGAGTCCTGGGGAAACCATACAGGTGTGTGGCTGGGAAGCACTTAGCCTGGTGCGCCGGGGCAGAGTTAAGGACTGGACAGACAGAGGTTGCTGTTTTTCTGTTTGAGTGGACAGAGCACTGGCTTTCCTCGAGTTCCTTCTCCAGGACAACAGCAGGCTGCTGCTTGTTGTGCGGGAGTCTGATGAAGACAGGGACTCCCTCTGATCCATGGCCTGTGACATCCTTTTGTATCCACCAAGCTGAGCAGAGAGGGCTGGCTTGGACACTTGACCTGGAGGAACAGAGGTGGAAAATTCTGCATTTCTGGACACTGTCCGTCTGTCTGCTTCCAAAGAGCTGGATTCCAAGAGGGACCGTCTTGATTGAAAGGTGGGTGTAGGATTAGGAGAACTGTTCTCTTTTTGCCATCCAACATAATTCCTGCTCAATGCTGCTGGTCCCTTGAGCATATTGCTGAATTTATCGCATGCTTCACCCCTTGGCTGCACGTGGTTGAGGAGGAACGACTTTTGCCGTGCATTCTGGCTTGAAGGAGTGAAGTTGCTGTTTTGTCCACTGACTTGAAGGTCTTGTCCAACCTCGTTGACGCCTCTCTTCTGTCTTCTGAGGTTCCAGTGAGGGGCAAGAACAGAGACGAAGGTTGAAGTGAACATCGCTGCTGCGGGTATTGGTTTAGTCTCAGTATTATTACCGTGGTTCGGATCAGGAAAGGAGGGTAATGATGAGGCCCGCTTTAGTGTTCTGAGACAGCATGCAGAGGGCTGGCAGTCAGTTCTGTCTTTTAACCCACCACCCTCTCTCAAACGGATTAGATTACTGTGACAATGGGTTCCTTCCGCATTCTCTCCAAGAAGGCCATTAACTCCCGATTCCTCCTCTCCAGGCTTCCTCTCGGTGTCACGTTGCTTTGTCGGGCATTCAGAACCTGCCGACTGTCTCCGTGTGCAGTTTTCTGTGGTTTGTGTTTGGCCACGCTGGGCTACGCCACACGGGATTCCGTTTGTGGAGCTGGGATTTGAGATGTAAATTCCAAAATGGTTTTGCGTGGATTGGTTGGCACCTCCTTCTGTGAACCCTGACACATCCTCGTCTTCACAGGCATTACTTGATAGTTCGTTGAAGGTGCTACATGAGAAATCTTTTTCCCAAGGCTGTTGAAAAAAGGCATAAGGTTTTATTAAGCTTTAAATAACTACTCAAATTCTATAAGGTTTCTGTTTTTTGTTTACCCCTCCTTGTGGTATCATGCATATTGCAAATTGCTCCCTTGGAATTTCAAATATTATCCATAAACTTGTTTTTGAATAAGCTGCCTTCAAATCTTGATAACACCTTATTTAAAAAATGTATGCTGATTATCAAAGGAACCATCTCTGTCTTATGAATTTAAATGGACTACAATCCCTGACAAGTTTAAAATGCTCATTCCACCTGCTTCTCATAGATGTCTTGTAGATGCCTACCTGGTGTACATCGGCCTTCCTCCTTACAGGCTCCCATCTTCTATGCCTGTGAAGAAAAGATCATTTTACTGCATCTTGTTTTTTAAGGTAATGAAAACAAGTCTATTCAGCAATTTAGACACAGGGTGTTTTCATCAACAAGACTAATGCTATAAGCCTTCATCATAAATGTTTTTAGCTGCCAGCTCACATTAACTGGCCCGTGACGCGTTGCTCCTGTTGGAAGAACAGGGAGAGGAGGCTATGAAGTCAATCACTGGCTCGCTGCTTTTTCACACACTGCACTGCACAATTGCCACCCCGTCTGAGTTTTCAGGGTGTTTTAATGCCTTCTAAATGTTCACAGAGGCAATTTGGCCAGACGGGATGAGCTGCATTCCTGACTTTGTGTCTAAAACTACTTAGTGTCACTGAAGTAAACAATCCACTGGGCTGCCTGTTTGGGATGGGTCAGGGCTAAATCCTTCCTCTGATCATCCAGCGCTTTCACACACACACACACACACACACGCACACACTTGCAAGCCCACTGACTGCACTGCTGCTCCTGTGGGTACAGGTGGGCATGCCCTGTTGGTGTGTGTGTATGTGTGTGTGTCACAGCTCCAAATTCAAAAGATCCATGAAGAATATTGGTCAAGTAAACTCCCTCAATGTGTATGCCACTCTGCTCATATTTTACATTTTATTGTTGAGTTTCAACATGTTCGAAAAACTCCAGCACACCCTCCGTCAACACTCCAAAACAGTACCTCTTCATGGACAATTGCTAAAACCGTAAGTGTGCAAAGTCTATAGTACAACCCACGTATACTACATGAATACTAATACTGAACCCTAAACTAATGCTGCAGTGTATAGCCAATTACATAAGCTGTTTTGATATATCCTTAGCAAGCATGCACCTACATTCAAATATTTTCTTCTAAATAAAGGTCAAGTTCAAATGCTTTTCATAGCAGTACAACAAAGGGGTGAAAGGGAATCTTCAACAATCGTTTGGAATTGATAAAGCCTGTGACATAATGCAGGAGAGGCATTAATAGACACAAGCATGAGAGGCATTTAACTGTTCTACACCATTGACTAAGAGGGAGAGGTCTACCAGCAGTTAAATTAGGTGTGGCATTAGAGTCAGGTTAATAATTACCAATGTTTGCTAAACCTAAAACATAACTTATCGCTTGTAAAAAAAAAAAAAAAAAAGGTTGGAAGTCTCCCAAGAAGAGAAAGTTAGAGTAGATAAGACTCACACATCATGGTCACTCAGATGTGTAGCAGCGTGTTCACCTTCTGTGTCCCACTTGCTCCTTTTCCAGGCAAATCTCAGAGAGCAGAAAGAGGTGAACCTGAGCTGGTCAGATGATTCCACCTGGCCGCCTGCAGCGCTGTCGGCGCCCTCCCTGTCTGCCTTCAGAAGTATATTCCGTCCAATGCACAGATCTGATGAGCACCAGCACAAACAAGAAATCAGATTTTGAGATGTTCTTTCCGACAAGTGACCCAGTATAACTGAAAGACTTTCTTAAAGTAATTGATCAGTTAAAAACATCTAATGTTGCAAGCAACAAATGCAAGCCAGGGGCCACCAATTAGCAGGTACTGCCCTAGATACACTTCTGTTCATGCCACATTGAGCATTCCAAGCAATTTCAGAAACTACAAGTGAGGCTACTTGGATGCCAAGCAGACATAGTCCAGCCATGGTGCAGAATAGTGATGGATGCTGACAGACCTGATCTAAGCTGGCTGATAACAAAACCTACTGACAGAGATGATAAGGTGGTTTACTCTTAGTGCTGTGGAGGTGTTCAGGAGATGCTCCATTCACGCACTCGTCATCCCCTCTTGTATCCTGGAGACTCCTTAAAAGACGATAAATCCACAGTTTTTTTTAAAGGTTATAAAGTTTTTTTAAAAGTATTAAAAGTCAGAGTTTTTCCATGTCCAGAGCAACGAGCACTTCTCCTAATGTCTACTTCAGACCCAGACGTGTTCAAGCTGTCATCTCAACGATGCATCTCTACAGCACAGAAACGCCCACAACGCCCACATCATAATGACAACTTGGTTTTGTATAATGATGAGGTATATTTGGTTGTAAAAAAGAAAAAAAGTAAAAAAAAGCAGATGTGCAGAAAAATTAACACAGAATCTCAAATGCTCTTGTTCATACGCTGTCATGTCTGAAGCTGTTTCTAACATTTTTAACATGTGTTAATATAAAAATAATACTGAGCCTCAGACACATGCAAAGGGGTGTAACCAATTACATAAGTTGTTTTGATATATCCTTAGCAACTCATGATTTCAAGCACGAATAAACACAGCACGAAAGAACAGTCTTTGTTATTTAACCATAAACAGGATATCATCAAAAACAAACAAATACAAACAAAAAAACTGACATCGTAGACCAGGTTACTGAAAAAAAATCGTACTGAAACACAGTTTATACTGGGTTTCCCATAGCGACACACTGGCACGGTTTGTCGGGCATGTATTTAAAATATGATTAGAGGTTAAACAATCTGTAGACCAACTTAATCCTATCATTGATTACTGACAATTTATGTCTGTATGAAGACCGTGCTCAGTCACTTTGTTACACAATAAGGGTGTTGCCAGTATACAGAAAAATCATACCAGTGTTTTAAATGATTTGTGCTTCCACTTACGAGCAGCAACAATAGCACTGACTGTTCGAATATAGTTTTGGCGTCGGAAGAGATTATAGTTCAGGCATTTCATACGTGACCTTAAATTTACGGCGACAAAGTTACCGTAAATACGCATCACCCTGGCGTAGACCACAAGTACGCTATGAACACTACTGTACTCCGGGCGACAACTTCAAGTTCTTGCACACTCTGCGCAACGTGTTAATAAATTTGCAGCTTGTTTTAGCGCCAACGTTTTCTGCGTTTTCGCCAACACAGTATCATAGTACCAAAACCAGTGGCTTTAGAAAAAGACCTTTCTTGTAAATTTCCCGTCGTAGGCGTGTCCCAAACTGTCAAGTAACTAAATACTTCTAAAATAAAGCAACGTTTAAAACATAGAGTTTACTGAAACGGAATTGACCGAACGAAAATCTCGAGCAAGCACGGCTGTGTAAAATACCCTGCTCGAGTTTATTGGCCTGCATATAAAATAGAACTTACCGTACTTTCTGTTTCTCGGTGCAACCCCTCACCACGTTGGCGTTCACGGTCACTCCACTTTGACAAGTTAACTTTAGATCTAATTCATGTGTTGACATTCTAGACGTGACTGTACCTGCTCATCTCGTTTGGTTACCTCCCGTTAACCCCTCGGGCGTCGGCTTATTCGCGTTTGCGTAGAATCACAGGTTGCTCGAGAAGCCTGCAGCACATTACGCGCAGCACAGATTTGCTGCACTTGAAACAATTAATCCCGGAAATTATGTGTTAAGTGGTCGCCCGACCGCTAAAAGTCTTAGCTACGTGACGCGCACGCGTTTGTACTCCTTAAAAAAAAGTATGCGCATTATATTCTGACTCTATTCATTACGAACCGAAACTTAAAGAACACGTAACGTTCACTTAATAATTATATATTTCTTTACTTATTATTATAATACTTAAATACGTAATCTGATTGAGCAGTGATTTATATTCAGTCTACTTGATTTTAGGTGATGAGTTGAGATGTGTTAAAGCGAGAAGACCAATGGACGCTGGTGGTGTGACCTTTAGAAAGGTCAGGGCAGGAGTTCTCAGATGCTGGACCCACTAGACTTACATCAACCTCCGCCCCCACTGATCTACTGCCCTGCAGAGTCTGGGCTCAGCACACCTGTCTTTAGTATCTGGATGCTATCTGAAGGTCTTGATTAAATGGATAAAGTATGTGCAGGGTGATGGATATTCAGCTCCATACCTGGGCACCACTGCAGACAGTGTTGACTGTGATGCATTTAATCTTTCTCTGAACCACTGTTCCACAGGGCAGATCACGGAGCACCATGTGGACCTCCGGAGAGGGGCTTGGACATCGTAACTGCGTATGTGTGTGTGTATGTGTATATGTGTGCACGAGCATATGTATGTGTCGGGTGTGTTGCAGTAGGAATTAAACTGTGCTGAGTGTGACTAATGAGAAACACTAAATTTCAGATCGCAGTTGCTGTAAATCTCAAGTACAAGCAAATGCTCGATCTCATAACATTTAAGAAAAACCTGCTGTTGACCCTGCGGAACATCCAGAGAATTCCCGTTCTGTACGGTTTTGTGTTTCTGATTACATTACATTAAGGTTCCCCGTAGTTAACATGATTTATGGAACTAGTTAAAGTTAACAAGCCATCAACTACATAATTTATGATACTGGTTAATGTTAACCAGTAATAATATTGTAATGTTAAGCCATGAACGACAGTATTCAGTAAGTAATGTTAAGTAGGAAATAAGTAATTTCCAAACTTAAAATGCATACTGAAGTGCATGGCTAAAATTAATTTTACTAATTCATCGCTGCCTTAAAAAGCAGAATCACAAGATCCAAAACTGTGTACCGAATGGGGTCGCTAAGGCTGGGATTGAAAACCATATTTTATTCCATTTCATTATATTGGGATGAACCAATACTATAAGAAAACTGCTAAACTATTAAAAAATGTCTGCTTATCCAAAGATCCAAATAAATAATCATAGATTCAATAATGATCTTCTGTATGTAAAGATGCATTTATTTTTCCTGCCTTTTGTTGGCTACTAAAAAAAACACCCTCATTTTAATTCAAAGATGTTGGCCAGACCCCCAAGAATAATTCTGCAAAGACTATTGATGGAACAGTGGTAATTGTTTTTGGGACAGATACACTGAAAGCCATTAATTAGTCTTATTAACCTCACTGTGATTGGCCAAGCATTCTGAAACCAACCACACACGCCCACGCCCCCCCACACACACAGACAGAGTGCTGCAGAGTGTCATGGAACATGATTTATAAGATATCTATCACCTTAGAAATTTAAGTAATTGAGGATGGGGGTAGATGTAAGCATATTTCTTCACTGTGCTTAGCAATCACTAGTCATTCCTCTATCTGTTTAACAGCGTAGCACTACACCTTTATAATCATAATACACAAGTTATAGCAATATTTTAACACACTGAGTTATTCTGTAACCTTAAAACACATAAAGATAAATGTAAAAATGCACAACTGTCACTTCCAGTAAGAGATAAATGATTGTTACAAAAGAGATATGAGATTGTTAGATATTAATAGTGAGATAAAAAAGAATTAGATGTGAGATTCTTTCACTAGTTTGTTTCTACCTGTTTAAGAAGCAATATATTTTAATTCTGCAATGATCTATTGGCCTTATTTTTAAAATAAAGGTCAACATAGTAATCTGTTACACAACTGTAATGAGTAGCTAAACTGGGTCAAGGTGCATCTCCAGCTGCATATCAGTGAGATCCAGTGTTCAACAGCTTCAGGTTGACACGGTAATGGGCTTAAGGAAATGGGTTAAAGTACTCTTACATATTTCATAAGTCGCTTGCCGTCTGCTACATAAATTACAGCCAACTGAAAATACATTATCTCCAGGGGAAATTCTGACGAGGCCAATTCATAACTGTGAATTGATTTTCTTAAACTGCAGCCACGTTAATGGGAATGCATTCTGAGCGCGTACTGTTGTGGTTAGCATAATTGCGTTTGTACACAGCCCTAAAAAAGTAATCATAAAAAAATAATTAGTAAATTTCCCAGAGCTCAGTTCATCAAACACTCTCACATCAAACACATCCCATTTCAGAGTGTCATATTACAATGCTTAAAAAAACAGTCAATTTGCTATTTGAAAGGGCTTTATTTGTTCTGGCCTTGAGAGATTGGACAGTTATTATAAGAACCTTCAAGTTTAAGCCATATAAAAACAAATCTAACGTAGAAAGCATAAAGACTATTCATAGGTATAATAGGTAAGATGTATAAATTAAGTACAAAATGTTTTTATACATCTGCAGTAGGAAGAAGAGATTGATAAAATCTGGAGTCACACAACGTACATTGTGTCATTGCTCCTAGTTGGGGCTTACCTCGGATATTCACTGAATGACTATTAGGCTTTCACTACCTTTTAGTGTCGGCACATCATTTCTTATAGCTGTATGAAAATGTATAAATGCAAAGGTTGAGCAATGATCATGTTTTATGATTTTAGCAGGACTCAGGAAGTGTATCGTTATAGTGAGTAATTTCACCTTTAACACCTTGTTGATGAGCAGTTGCATGATTGCAAGCAAAGTGAATAAATTAAATGGAAGGTAAAAAAAAAAAAAGCATTATGTCATCATCAAAGGTTTGTTGAAAAGGATGCGTCATCCACACATGTTCTTGAGGCCAAACTTTACCGAAGGCAGTCTGCAGTCTCGGATGTGTATGTTATGCACAAAGAACAACTTCATTAACTGATGACACAATCATTTAATTACATCCCCCCAAACCTTGTCAATCTGCATATGGAGCCTGAGGCTGGAGATGGCCGTCCGCGGCCGGTGACTCAGAGGTTAACTGTAGCAGTGGGTTTGCCGCAGTATTGACTGCTGGGTAATTATGCTTAAGTGGTGACTGGCAGAGGTAAATGGCAGTAACAGATTATCTGTTTTGAAGGGAGGCATTCTTAGAATCAATAAGAGTCCATTTGTGAAAATAGAGCAATTTGGGGTAAAATGCACCCTGCTCCTGGCCCCAACAGAACTGTGGTTGTCTATTTCCCTCTCACTCCTTCATGGTTGTATAAGGAAATAGAAACATAGGCGATAAAAGGTTAAACACAAACACAACACTGATATAAAACATTTTACTTTTACTGCAGTATATACTGCGGTATAAGATGTAGAGAAAGAGAAAAAAAAGATGTAGAGAAAAAAAAAAAAAAGTACTCAAGGTTTCCAGAGAAACTGGATGTTTCAGGCAGAGGTACTTCATCAGCTGTGCAAGTAAAGTAGGGCATCTCTCTCGCTCTCATTCTGTCTGTCTGTGACCCTATAGACTTTACAGTAATTACTGATTATTTTAGTTGTGGTACGAATACATGTCACCAGCTGATGTCAGCCCATGGCCTGCAGCAGTGCCTGCTGGGACAGAGGCCCCACTGGGGTTGTTACCGAGCCCTCTGAGCTGTGGGGGAGAGCGAGACAAGATTACAGTCCAACTCTCCGAGGGGTCATAAAGGAGCTGCTTCCTTTAATGGCTGCTTTTCCCAGAGCATTCTTTTTTTTCTGCACTTTCTTCTTTCATGATTTTCTGTTGGTTCCTTTTAAAGCCTGCAGTTCACATGACACCGCTGAGGACAGGAGGAAGCATTTCCTTGCGAATGATGTTACACGCTTTACTTTAACCTGTCCGACGCTGAGCTCATGCTAGAACGTACCAGATCTAATTTTCTTAGACTGACTACTCTAGTTAATCAATGGTATTTACATCTATTGCCCCACTCAGCTGTCCACTTTTCCCCTTGGAGACATGCAATAATTGGCTTCTATGGTGGCATAGACTACTGATCCATCTAAACCATTGTGTGAAATATTCATAACAGGCCAATAATCCTCTCAGAGTGCAATATGAATCCGTACTTTCAATATCCCAGAGGTGACTTATGTGAAAAGATGATACGGGTCTATTATCAGTTCAGTCGGTAAGTGATAGAACAAAGAAAGACATTTGAACTTAACGTGGCTCATACATCTGAATGCAGGAGTTCTTTAATGGATGCCTGTTACCTCCTCTTAACGTTCTCTTAATCTCACGTCGCCTACACGTAGACTTTAATCCAATCAGGAAAGAGGGAGTGCTCGTTTGCCCAGAAGGCTTCGGGGCCTCCTCATTCATCGCAGATGGGGTCAGCCTTGGTCAGGTCGTCTCTCTGCTCATATGTCAGCCAGTGTCATTTTTCACAGCCTGGTAGTGATTCCCTGGCTTTCCCTCTGGGACCTGTGTGCAGAAGAACGTGGAGAGAAAGGTGGTGAAACGAGGCAATACTGTACATCATTTAAACTTTCCTTCTGTCAATAACTGTAGATAAATCACTCTTCTCATCATGAGCAATGGTAACAGTCCAGAAGCATAAGTGCTCCATTTCATTGCCCCTTGAAAATCATCTGGTCATTGAATTATGAACTATTTTGGACAGGGACTTCTTTTTTTCTTGTTGTTGTCCTGCATACTGAATGACATTGTCAGTACATTGTAAAATGATTTTCACAACAGGGTGGTAGACAGGGAGAAGAAATATGCTTTTCTGGTTAAAGGTCAAAGGTTGAGACCGTTTTGGGAGTTACTACTGCAGTGCTTTCTGTCACAGGTGCCTTTTTAAATGGGCAAAATTCCCCAGATGGGTCTCAGCTAACAGGATTTGAACATTTGTCAGTGTCACTGTCAGAACAGTAAAAGTGTCATAAAATATGTAAATGTGTTTGAAATCCATCACTTGAAAATATAACCTATATTCCCACACTAACAAACAAATGAGTTGAATGTTGCATTCAAGCGCACACAGACTTTAACAGAATACAAATTAAGTAGTCAGAACTGGGTGCTCTGAGACTAATTGCCGTTATATCCAAAAATTACAAAGAGAGAGATATGCCAAAATAGGGTCATTTTCATTAATTTTCCAGGACTGTGCAATAAAGACGCTGATAAGGAGGACAATGATGAAAGACTAAAGGAGCATGGGCCACTGGTTCTGGCTTGCAGCATCAACACAGACCTCTCATCTGGTCCAGTTCAAAGCCACATTCTGCAATCGGGCCTTTTCCTGGCCCACAATGCGTGCAACTCACACCCACTGCTACCCACCGCTCACCTTTTTTGTGATTACCCAACACTTCCTTTTCTCTTTTCCCCTCCCAGTACATCCTGCCAGATCGTTTTAATATCCATCCTTATAACTGTTCCTGTAATAATGCACTTGCCTTTTTATCGATAATGTGTCACAGAATCTCTCTCTGTCGTTATCGAGCACACTAGAGATGGAGTGGCATTTACCATTGGGGAAATAAGGGATCGATAGCCAACAGCAAATTAAGTAATAGCGTTTTTGTGCAGATGCATATTACAGCTTGGTTAACAGCGCCCGGATCAGCACGGCTGCACATTACAGGATGAGCAGATCAATCTGAGGACAAAAGCCCACATCTCTCTTCGACAACATAATTGGCCATCATATAGAAGGAAGTGTGAGGGGACAATCTGAAGATCCTCCGCAGCCAGCTGAAGGCACAGGGGCAGGACAGGAATCCCTGGATCCTTCAAAAAATGTCTTGGCTGGGAATGTTCCTAATAATACTACGAACAAAAGCTGACATCCGCACACACCCAGTGTTTTTCTTTTGTCGTTCTCTCTCTTTTGATGTTTCTTCACAATGAAGCGACACATTTTATAGTAGACAGACATTTTAAGCTTTAGCAAGGTTAGGCTGCACTATGATCCTGCAATAAGAATGTGGTGAACCCTGTTACGTCTGAATAAACGGGCTGGAAATATCCTTTCATTTTCACTTGGTGCCTGTGCCTTTCCACATTTAGCTTATTTGCTTTCAATGTCACTGATCATATACGAAGCAGTGAAAGAGATTTCCTGAGCTTGGGAAGCATCTACACAGATATCTTTAGGCCACCTAAATCAGTATAGGCAATTTTACTTTGAAATCACTTCAAGATGATGGTTTGATGTGGCTCACTAAAGCTAGAAATCAAAGATGCAATTAGGAAAGAATGAGGAAAAGTTTAAGAGAAAGTATGGAAGAGAAATACACACACAAAGTTAAAATCATATAAAACCAGGTCAACACTTTTTGCCCCTTTCATCATGGTGGTTCTGTTACAAGATCCATGACATACAAAAACAGACACAAAAAACTATCCAAGTAAAAATGTGTTTACATCAAGGCTCCTTACAGTTCGTGTCTGCGCTCTATTCAAGCGTCTCCAAATCACTTTTAAATGTTTGTGACCTATCGAATCCTCTACCTAATGACTGGGCTTTGCGTAAAAACCCCGAGACGTGCCTCAAGCTTAATAAAATAGGCAATGGAGACGCGTTCTGCCATATACGCTTTGTTCGATTAGTTAAGGTAAAGCACTGGCAGTCGAGGAAGAGATCATTAGAGTCGAACAGCCGTGCGCGTTCGCGCGGTTGCTTGATTCACATCACTTAAGGCTGTACCAGACTGCGCGTGATGATAGAGACAGGTCCCCGTGTCTTTCCACGTCCAGTGGGGTCTGCCAAGTAGACCATGTAAGCCGCAAAAACGGAGAGCAAAAGAGGCTGCCAGTAAACGGTGGAAGGGCGTTTTTCTAACAAAAGCACTTTGCGCGCTTTACTTCATTATAATCTCCCCGAAACCACGGCAGTAGGAGGATGCGCGCGGATTCGATAGTATTCTGGATCCTTTGGGGGTTAACAATCCCGTTCACAGTTAGCCATGGCGCACGAGTTGTGAGCGGTAAGTTTACAGATTTTGCTAATTTAAGAAACTGATTAAACGAAAATTGCAACTTCGCTTAATATTTCTTATTATTTGCTAAGTTCATCATATCCTTTGAGATGAAGATAATACAAGGTAGATAGTTAATATATCATAGTTCATGTCTTTGTATCAGCTGGCAAAACGTAGATGCTCTAATTAAAATATGTTTCTATGTATTTTATATGTATATATGCGCACGACATAATATTAGTGTAAAATAGCTGATATCAACCACAGTGCTGAACTGATTTCTAACCATACTTTTTTAAATCGTTTGCACAGGATTTAACTTTGAAATTGTTTTATTTTTTCATTTTGAAAATGAACTTAATTTTAATTTACTTTTTTATTTCATAATCCAACTCCTGTTTCTTTTTTTCTATACTTATAAACTTTGAAACAGAATTGGACTAATGACGGAGGTGACAGGCGCGAGCTGGGCCATATGTCTAAGACAATGAAATATACAAGAACAAAGAGGAAGGGGGGGATTTTTTGCCCTGAACAGAAGTCATTGGGGTAGAGAGATAAGACACGGTTCAGAGCTCACAATGCAGACCGCAGAAGCAAGCAGTGTGGACGTTACTAGATCCCCGAGGAAGGGGCTGAGAAAGATAAAAGAGTAAGCAGATCAGGAAAACGCTGAGTCCAAAATCTGTGCGGTTATCCCTGCCCCATTACTGGACTTAAAGTGATGATAGTGCAGAACTGGACCAGGCAATTATTTAAAGTACCTCCCAGGCAGGGAGCTAATGTTATTATTAGACTTTTAATCAAAGTTATCATTCAATTCCCTGAGCACACCACCATATCCTCAGTTTTAGGAGATGGATCTGACTGGTTTACAGGTTCCTGACTGGTTTGACTGGTTTGCAGGTTACCGCCTCGCACTATTGCCTTCTGCGGTTGCATCTACATTTAGTAGTAGTCTGAAATCCAGGTTACGGTAACTTAAGAGGGATGCCTGGCTAGTTAGATAAATTGATTACAATACACTTACTGCAGTTGTAACTGCAAAACCTGAATGTCTGTGGATGGAAGTCAGAACAAACAGTGTTGGAGACATAATGCAGGGCATAAGTGTTCTAGCTGTTCTACTTTATAGCAATGTCTACAGTAATACACACATTAGTGTATTCATAGAAACATCTACAATAATCCACACATTAGTGTATTGATAGCAATGTCTACAATAATCTATACATTGGTGTATTGATAGCAATGTCTACAACAATCCATACCACATTAACACTTCCTTTGGCACTTTTGCACGAATCAGCATATAGATACAATTGTTTGGTGTTGTTTTTGTTGTTGGTGTAGCTGTTACTGTTTGTAATAACACCAACAGTACCTCACTGTACTGTACTGTACACTGTGGTTAGACAGCTGTGTATGGTACACTGGGTTTGAGATGTGCTTGATGTGCCATGAGTAAAAACATTCTTGCATTACCTTAACATTTCTCTTTGGATCAATTGATTTTTCATCATGCCCACAGAACCCTCACATGGAACAGCGAAAACTGATTGGGATTCTCTCATAACTCAACAATGAAACAATCTGATTTGTTTGAGGGCTCAGTCACATATTGCAACCTTCTGTGGTATCAGTAGGCCTAGTGCAACCTCCAGTAATGAAATAACAATAATGAAGTGATATGTTGGGCAACTTATTTGAATTAAAGTAATATTCCAGCAGTTTTCAGTTGGCATGATCAGTTGATGAGTAACGCATTACCGTAATAGATCCCCTCTGAAGATAATGACCCATCTTAGAAGGAATGACCTGTATAGATTAATTTTGAAAAATGCATTTGATTGAAGAATTCATTAAAGCATTCCACGAAACTATAAAACTTAAACGATGTGTAAATTTACTTAATCTTGAATTTCCATTATAGATTTCTGAGTAAGCTGTTTTTTTATCATTTGTTTGCACTTGCAGTATTAAACTTGTTGAAATAACTGTACTATGATTATCTAGCATTCATTCTATCAAAATCACATTAAATTGACAAACGCAGGAAGCTCCCTTTATGCCGACTGCTTGGATTCTCTACAGGTCAGACAGTGTGTCAGGGCGGGCCAGAACACCCGTGCTACAAGATCGCGTATTTCAGGGACGTGTCGAGCCGCGTGGCCTTCTCGGAGGCCCAGCGGGCGTGCGAGGTGGATGGCGGCTCGCTGCTGAGCGTGGAGAGTGCGGCAGAACAGCGGCACATCGAGCGGCTGCTGCGGGAACTCAGCAACTCGGCCACGGGAGGGGCCAGGGGAGCCAGCCCCAGCATCGCCGACGGGGACTTCTGGATCGGCCTGACACGCGCCGACGAGGAGAGCCCCCAGGAGCACGGCGCCTTCGCCTCCTGCCCAGACTTGTACAGGTGGACAGATGGGAGCGTGTCACACTTCAGGTGCGCGTGAGACTTGCCAAGTCGCCGTGCGTGTGCATGGAGAGCAGCGTTTTACCTGCACGTGTTGTTTCATTGCCATAATTGTGAGGATCTTCCCATCCATCGCAGGAACTGGTATTACGATGAGCCGTCGTGCGGAGGGGAGGCTTGTGTCGTGATGTACCATCAGCCCACTGCTCTCCACGGCCTGGGTGGGCCATACCTTTATCAGTGGAATGACGACAGGTGCAACATGAAACACAATTTCATCTGCAAGTATGAACCAGGTACAGCAACACACACTAAAGTAACACAATAAAGTAATCCTAAAATAACGCACATTATTATCAACACATATTGAAGTTCATACTGAAGTTATACATAGCTATGCATGCGCACTCACATTTATGTGGGTCATGATGGTGTTAAATCTTCTTGCCATTGGTAATGCAGAGAGCCACCTGGTGAAGGAACATGGAGACAGGCCTGGAGGCCGTGATGCAGGTAAACGGATGGACAAACAAACATCTCCATATCCACATACGCATGCATATTTACAGTTATTATTGGACTTCTCGGGATCCCCAGATATTTTAGAAGAGCACGAAGACAACAGCAAAACCCCTGCGGTTAATGAGGAAGAAAGCCTTCATGTCATGGTGGCAGGACCCTCAAGTAATATCAATCAAAGCAGCAACCTAAAAAAATAAGCCTGTCTCAGATGTGTAACATTAGAGTGTAATCATATTTTCTGACTTTGTAGGCACGCTGTTGATTTACGTAATCATCCCCACTATTCCTGTGCTCCTGCTGATCCTCGTCGCATCGGGAACCTGCTGCTTCCAGATGCTAAGCAAGAGGTGATAACATAACACACACAGACACGAGCGCACACTTCGTTTGCTCAACTGATTGCACACACGCGGTGGTAGATAGGGCAATTAGCGTAGCGCTATGGCGCCGGTAGCTCAAGTGTAAAGCAGATGCTAATGGAATCTGCGCCACTTCCTGGCCAATCAGTGCTGGAGCTGTTACACAATTGAGACGGGAGCTTCAATTTTAGCCTGAGATAGGATCCGTTCGTTTGTAAACGTGCATGGGAACGCAGCTTGCTCAATAATAATTGCAACGTTCACAGAAGTATTATGGTTACCGGATGCATATAGCATTGTGGCACCGGCTTCTGTCACATGTTATTTGTCATTGTAACTGCGCGAGGGCCGTTGTATTACACCGCACTGGCAATGTACACGGACAATCTAACTCCACTTCACTCCTCATCAGTGTCCAGAAGAAATTAGGCAGACTGGAATGCTGAAGCAAGCCATTACCCTCCTCCTCCCTTCCGACAACGTACGCAACATAGTTCAGAGCCTCTTAACCCCGCGCTTGGCAGGGCATTACGGAGTGCTTTATTTAGGCAGTTCATTATGTTTATTAAGCCCCCACTCTCGCGCAGCGATGTCTTTATAACATATTTCCGATCACTCAGCCAGACTGGCGATCCTCAGACAATGCATTTAATCACTAGCACTAACTGGCCCGAGACTAAGCAGTAAAAGGCTTCCTGGCACATGTTCAACTCCTCGGGATAAACACCCTCATCTCTGAGATGATATGAGACTCCGCTTCTCAAGCTGCCACTCCCAGTTGTCAGTAGCCTATTATAATAGGAGAGAATCAAAGTGGCAACTGGATTTATACTTCGTGTCTGATCAACTATTCATCTTGTTGCCAAGCTTGAAAGTTGTCCATACATGGTTTGTAATGTAATAACCTAGTGGGCACTTTATACTAGGGCTGTCCAGTTAAAGCTCCATTGCATGCTGTGCTCCAATCCTGCAGAGCTCTACTATTACAAGATTAGAAAAATGAGACATTAATCTGCAGAGTAGGCTCAACAACCAGCAGATACCAGGGCCTCAGTCTACTGGCTCTGGTTTAAGTAAATCGGACCACAGAAAAGGAAACAAACAAAACAAACAAAGAAATAATAAAATCGCTACGTAGCATCAAATAGTTTCTTTTTTGCTTAGAAAATCACGGACCAAAACAAGTGTGAACCAATCAACGCTCTGGATCTCCAACACACCAAAATCCGACAGTGCAATGGAGGTGTAGAAGAAAGTCGCATCCTCCCGCAAGCTACGCATGGGGGCATGGGACGTTTCCGCAGTCGAACACACTCGTTTGTCAAGCTGTAAGTTGTATGTGGTCTTCGATGACAGCGCAGTATGCATCGCACTGTCAGCGTTGTGGTATATTTCACTGTCCTGTGATGTCTCTCTGCGGCCTTTGATCCGTGGTGATGCCGTATTGTCTCAGCAGACTTCCCCTGGTAGTGCTCACAATCTTTCAGCCTCTTCACTCGTCCTCCTCTCCATCTCTCCGTCAGAGAGAATGATAAGAGGAAACAGTTGGCTGCAGAGGGAGGACTAGCAGTAATTGGCACCGAACGCAGAGACCGATTAAATTACTGTTAATTAAGATGAGTGTGAATGGGACTCACATGAAAATACTTTCAAGTCCCAACTCACATGAAATGAAGACGGCAACCAAATAAAAAAATTGAGCAGTTGCAAAATTACCGAAAAATCTTAGGGTAAAAAAAAATGCAATGATGTCTCACTCCACAAATTAGGACGCAGTTTTAGACTAATCGAGCGGGGCCGCGCAGCGCACAAACTCCGTCGGGTTGCTGCTAAAACGGATTTTTTAATCTTAGCATTGAAGCTTCAGGCACTGACACCAACTTCAAACGAGGCGCATCGGTTAGAACAAGAGGACAGGCATTTTGGGTAGTGGGTGAGGCTGTAGTGGATGTGGCTGGATCTATGAGATTACGAGCACTCGTGGGAAGACTAAACAGGCAGACTAAACAAACAAATATTTTTATATGATCTGTTGCCAGTTCTGACAAGCTCATACCAATCACTATTATAAATGCATGCCAGTTCATCAAGAAGTTAGTAACATTTGTTCACTGCAGTACATATTTAAACCATTTTAGAAAACAGCGAATGAAAACTGGCAAAGATTTGCGCAATTTCAAACACCTGCCGTATTAAACAGAAAAAAATTCCATAAAACAAATGTACCTATTAAAATGGTCTGTTGATAATATGATTGTAAATAGAGGTTAATGCATTGTGTTTTTTTGTTTCTAAGAGTGTGGTTGTACTCTGTGTGTTTGACCTGAAAGACTTAAAAGGTTTTTTAAATATATATTTTTTTCGTGTGGGTGTGTGGGGGCGTACCGTTATGTCATTAAATATCTGGATAGTTGTGATGTCTGAAGGTTTGGCTTTAATATGGTATTATATATCTCACTATCTCCCACTGAGAATACATTAATGGAGAGAGTAAAGACAGCTTTAGTGACTGCTGGTGTTCATATGCGTTATTAATACATCCAAAAATACATTAGATGCTATGTTATCACAAAGAAACAAAAGCAGTGCAGTGAAAATTATATTGTATGTATATGCAACTGGATTTAGGTTACAATAAATATGCTTTTACATATTAGCAAGTTATACCTTACCATTTATCTTTACCGTTTATATAGAAAAAGACACATATGTAGCAATTAGATACAATCTTCAATTTTAGGAGCTCTGCCAGAATTAAATTTCCATAGAAATCTGCCTTAAGGCTAAATATATCTTGAATATACTTTGAGAAAAAAGTCATAATATTGGCAAAAAAAGTGGGCCTTGCATTTGTGTGTCAGGCTGTTCTCCAGTAACAGCACAGACAAAAATACACTGATAATTACAGACTGAATTAAACGAATCAGTCCTCCATTTCACTGTCACGCAGAGTCGTAATTACAGATGAGGCTGCAATCATGACTGTGAAGGCTCAGGAGAAAATTAAATTAAATTAACAAATCTTGCCCTATTTAAAGATAGGAGCCTATTAAATATGTGAAGCATAAACAGCCCTGAGACATGATTCTCCTGGCACTCTGTGAAGATTGAACGATTGATGGAAACATGAACTTAAAATGAGAATATTGGAACTGCAGATTAAACATAGTTGCCACTATGCTCTATTAGAATAAGGTTTTTTTTTTGCTCTAACAGTAAAAAAACATTAATTGTTGATCAATACATAGTGATTTTCATCTGTAACCACATGACATATGAGAACTTTCTTTTTACGACAGGTCTAATGGGTATTTTAAATGAACACATGGATTTCGCAACAAGCATTAATGCAGGGTATCCACGCCGAGGAGTTATGATAGAAGTGAAAATGCTTTATTAAAACTCACTTCAAACAAGCTCATTTCATAAGAATCAGCACAAAATTACACAGGCCACCATAAAAGCTCACAAAAACAGTTACAGCATTGCATGGCACTTACTAAAATATTTCAGAAACGCACTTATGCCTTCAAACTTGTAATGATTTTTGTACGCTCGGAACGTGTTGTTCTAGCAGCTTGTGTTGTTCTAGCTGCTTGTGGCTTTCATTGGCTGAAGTCTTCAGCAAAAACCTTCTTCTTCAGATCGCAACCTTTCTCCCAGCGAGCCATCTTCCTGCCATTACAGTACTTATCCCAGGTCTCCCTGCAGGGAAACAACTTTACATCAGCAGTGTTTCTGATACTCAGATCAAAAGAATAACATCACATTTTAGAACTGCACACAGTTTACACAATACAGAATATGCACGTTTAATATTGAAAAGATAATGTCTGAGGATCATTATTCCAGTATCTGGATCTGTGGAACAAGAATAAGATTTCATTTTTTACAAATCTGTATAAAATGATAATAGTAAATTCATTGTAATAATGAACACTTACCATGACTGTAGTCCCTCTTTTTTGACAATAACCTTTAAACAGTCAACTGAAGCCTTGAGATCATCCTTTAGCAGATCTTACAAGAGGACAACATTTGCATTTGTTTACATACTTTGAACACAATTTGAATCGATCATCTTAACTTCAGCCTATATCCATTACACTCAGGGCAACATGGCAAGAAGACCCTTTAATATATGGACTGTGATAAACTTTAGCTGCTGAAATCTCCATTACCTCCACAAGGCATTTGGCACTGGTTCTTTCCACCCACGGTGCCATCATCACACCACTTGAAGCTGTTGATCTGGAAGATCCCATAGTCCTTGCCGACCTCACTGCTGCTACTACGTACCTTATGGGTCTTCCACTTGCTTTCCCAGAAGGCCATGCACACATCTATAGCAGTCATACCGGATGAAGAGAATAACAGAGAAGAGAAAATATACAACATAAACCTATATATATATATATATACACACACGCAAACACACACACACACACAGTGTGCTGAAAGAAAGAGTGAACTAATGTGGAAAGGTGATGAGTTCTACCCACAGTTGCCCAGTTTGAAGCCCTCGTAGCCTTCCAGGCCCTGCTGCCTGAAGATGCGGACGACCTCACAGCGACCCAGCCGGCGAGCCTCGCTCACAGCCAGACACATCAGACCCACCAACAGCACAAGCCTCATGACAGAGCGTTGCATGATCGTTGGTCACTTCAGCCCAAGTCCTGTGTGAGAGCAGCACAGTTAGAGAGGCCAGCACAGAGCAATTTATTGGGGATTCTTTGGGTCTGTGTTGTAACTTCCTCTTCTTCTTATCCTCGTTTACACAAATGTTAACCGTTTAAATTTTGAGGGGTCCTTCAGGGTGACCTGTGGAAGCTGAGGTTTGTAGCGTAAGAGTTTCCACATACAGGGCTAACAGTGGCAGATATTATGAAACCTTATTTGGGAAAGAAAGATGCAAAAACTTTAGTTTTACCTCTACATTTACCTTATATTTTATAAGAACTAAATATATTAAATAGTTAGAGACAGAAATGGTGTATATCGACCGCATCCTTATCAGTGAAATTGTGCATATTCACCTAACTGCACCAAACATTCAACATCTAACAGCAACCTTGACTGACTACAACAAAAGAAAAGGGAATCATCTTGTGACCGTTAAGTTGAGGCACCTTGTTTTGAAAAGCAAACTGTCCATAGTGTAATAAACTGTCAGTGAAGAAAAGCTGAAATAGAACACGAGTGTTCTAAGAGACCCAACAACCCTTAACCTGAACCAGTAGAATGAGAGCCCACGAACCCTTGACACCAGATCAAGAAACCCAACACATTTGAGTGTTTCTAATTCACTCTGTATAAACATTTGGTTATACTGTTAAATAATTTAGATAGTATAAGATTCAGGGAGACATACAGGGAAAATAGTCTGTTCCTAAATGTTGAGCGCCCTCCACTCGTAGAACTTCTATTCTGTAAAGCACTTTGAGTTGCATGTATGTATGAAAGGTGCTATACAAATAAAGATTATTATTATTATTATAACTTGGGCCTTAGCCCCTCAGCATGCTGGTGCTGGTCACACACAGCAGCCCTTCTGCGTCAAGCTGAGGCCCCACAGTAGAGCAGATAGGAGGAAATTTCACACCACATGCATTTAACCCCATGACCACCCCCAATTATGAAGGCAGCAACCCCCCCCCAACCAAAATAAAAAAAAAATCATCAAACATTTCCACTACTTCGAAAACTGGCTCACAACTTGAAACCACACTGCACACGCCATCAAAGTCACTAGTTAGCAAAACATTTGCTGATGCCAGCGTCTAGCAGCTGCAGTCGGCAGCGGAGTGCGGCAGCCCGGTTCTGCGCCAGTCCTTGATCTGGCACAGCTACGTGGGGCCACCTGGGCACTGGAGCAGCACGCAAACAGGGAGCAGAAAGAGCAAAAACCCGGGAGCCGAGAGCGAGAAAGGCACGCGATTGCCAGCAAACGCGTGCCGATCGCTGGCGGCGCCCACCGTTCGACTCAAGCTTGGAGCTGTGCATGATGTTTCACGGCATTCCTCGGTGCCACGCCCATAGCTCATCATTCCGCAGCTTGTCAACACGCCTTCGCCTGCAGTCTTCCACCAGAATATGCCGTGTATTCCAGCCTGGGAAAATGCCTGCCTCTGACCAACCTGGAGGATTAGGTACAGCCAGCTATGCAGGGTGTGGAGGCCAACCCTTGCTATGTTCACCCTGTTGATGAGAATGGCTCTGGAGACAGCATCTGAAGGCCAGAACAGTGGATTAAAGCTTCAGTGTGTGTGTGTGTGTGTGTATATACTGTATATATACACACACACATGCATCTTTTCCCCTTTAACAACACTAAAATCCCCTGGTTTTGTTACATACTGTTTAAACTCTAGCTCTAAGATCTGGCCTACTGTCCATGCAGACAGGCAGGAAGCTAGATATCACTTAACTAGATTTCCTGGACAGGACATCAAGACCAATCACATCACATGATTTATCTCTCCACTCAGGACCATGCAGTGAAGCCTCACCACACTGGTATGAGTAAGATATAAATATCCATCATTTTCCTTCACTAAAATAAGTTGCTAGTTGCTTGGTCTTGCTAGAAGAAGAACAGTTAAAGGATTCAACTCTAGTTTCCTAACACAGACCAACTGAAGCAATACACCTCTGGGCTATGTTACAAAACAAATACCTCTTTCACCATTCTTATGCAAACGCACACTTTCTGCATTTTTTTTTCTATTTCAGAGGAGCTCAAAGTGTATTTATGCATACCTTCTCACACCTGTAAAAAGCAACTTATCACCAGTATTGATCGGTATGCATATGTCTCCATTCCTGTCTCATTAAATAAGAAATCCTGGATGAAGAGGGTTTCTTGGAAACAGATGTTGGCTTGGACTCATACTGAATCCATAAACAAGAGCCATGAATGATCAGATTCATGTCCTCAGTGCCCACAAAAACCAGACTGATGAGGACCAAACCAGTAATGACAACAGCATCCAGTCTAAATAAAGTCTCACTGTCTGCACTTCACACACTAGCACTTACCTCCTTCCTTAGCTCCAGGAATTTTTGGCCGTATGACATCACAATGGGCCCCTCAACCGCACCACTACAGCCTTTTTAGGGCCCTTGACAGTCAAGGGCTCTTAGAACCATCCTAGCTTTCCCCATCTCCACTGCCATGGTGCACTGTAAATTGCTAGTTTGTTCAATAATATGGACATAATATATATAATGAGATATCTTAAAGAAGCCAGTCCCCTGGGTGAGCCCCTCTTTCAGATATATGCCATTTCAGAAAGCTAGCTGTATTTATAGTGATAGAGCTATAGCTGTATTCTATAATGTTAATACATTAACTTTAATAGTAGACTTGTTAAGCAGCAAATTAGTGGTACTGGTAAAGATCATGTGTGCAGTCAGTATGTCTGTATAAAGTTCACGTTCTTTGTATGACTTTGTATGACGTGGTTGGAATCACTGATTAACTCGGCCCATTTGCTGAACTATAAGAGGGGGGTGAATGTATTATGGATTATTGCAGAAATGTAATACAGTGTGCACTACAGAAATCTTGCAGCTTCTTATTGTATCACTCCATTTCTTTTTTGTCAGGTACTCACATAAAACAGAACTGTAGTATTGCAGTAGTAATACCTTACAAACTACAAGATTTTTTTGTTCTATGCTGTATAATTCTTCTGCAATAATCAAGTCTCTATCACACTATTGCAAAATGCACTATTCAGCATCGCTGTTTACTGTCCCTGACTGTTTTACTAGGACAAGTGTAAGTGTAAGCAAGCAAGATACGCCCCAGCAGGGAAAGTGGAGAGACACAGAAACATGAGATAGATGGCAAACAAAGACAGGAAGGAAGTCAAAAGGAGATGGACAGGTGATGATAACACATTAAGAGTGGAGAGGAAAGCTGAGATCCGTGCACACGCTGCAGTGTTTTTAACGCTCAGATGCTTTCAAATCAACCTTTTACTTCTTAAAGCTTCTAAAGAGAGTCTGCAGTCTGCCAGTAGTTTGCCAGTGGTTTGAATGGTATGTAAATAACATTTGGTGTTAAGTGTTCATTTATAGGTGTATGCAATTGTGTCAGGATTAGGGTTTTGGTTTGCGCAGTATCAGGAGTGGGCTTATCTTACTTAAGGCCAGGATATCCACTGACCCTAGCACCACCCATATGCACACGCACTTGCCAGGCAAGACGTAATGTGGTAGAATAACAAATAACACTGCCCTCTAGTGTACAACTGTGGCAATAACAAAAACCCAAGAATGGTCTTGGGTTGTATGAGTTGTATGATGGATACGTTCTTAGTACACCAGTACAACACCACAACAAGCACAGACTCCGGGGGAACTGGGCAGGCAGAGTAAACCCATTTGACAAAGTTGTTCTCAAGTATTTTAGTAAAACAAAAAGCACTTCGTTGTGCACCATGGGGGTGAAGCACGGCGGCAGAGCAGGGGCCCCAACACAACACCCACACTCAGCACCACCCTCAGGGGGAAACAGCAGAGCGATGACAGGCTCACAGCCAACTGTCATATTCTTGACATCCACCAGAGAAGGAGATCACAATAATAATAGCTAGCAGTGAGGTCATGAGGACGAGAGGCAAGAAGGTGTGGAGAGGAAGTTTCAAAAACCCAACAAGCATGTAAGAACAACCGACAGTGTCAAAGTGTCACTAAGATAATCCAACTCACTGTGCTTCTCCTTAGTAACCAAGAGTTGCAGAACAAACAGAACTTTGTGCAGTAGAGCAAACACCATATTAAGGGATCAGGATCTTTAAAAGTTCACAACAGTCAAAATATTCTTATATGGAGAAACAAAAGTCACATAATTCAAAACATTTCAAGCAGAGCAGCATGTTTCTTCTGTAGATGTATCAGAATGTGTTCACCAGAATACACATAAAGAAGCAGTAATATCTATGTATTTACAGGTTTTTCAAATAAGTCATATGGACAAAACACAGTTTTGATTTTTGTATTTTGTATGACACTTGAGCTAACTTGTCAGGTAATTATCAAACCCTTAACGAAGGAATGCAGGAATGCATAAAATGTACTGCTTATGCGTAAACCATTGCCACTAGAGCTTACACAAATAACTCCTTAAACATCTTAAACTACCAATACCTTCCAGTAGAGGGCGCCTGAAATGGACGCGAACTAGCAGCAGTTTCACAACTCTCAAGCAGGTGTTTGAAAGACTCTCAAGCAGGTGTTTCAGCAGACTGACTCGAATAACGCTAAGTGTGCCTAATACAAGCTTCTCACAAAACAGTTACCCACTGAAGAATAAACAAAGTCAGATCAAATTACGAAGCAAGGTGTTTAAGTTAAAACGTGCAACTATATGACAGGTTTATACCTAATGGTGAAAGGGCCTGACTGGCTGAACAGGTCTGTGGACAGCAGAATGACCTTGAATGACGTCGTGGGTGGGACGTCGTCTTCAAAGCGAACAGGAGGGAGCGGCGACGAGGATTGTTTGGAAACGTGACCTTTTTGTCCCCTGAGAGCCTATGTCCTTCAGCAATGGGTCACTTTCACCAGTCGAGAAAAACATACCTTGAAAAGGCAGAGAAATATTCCAACTAATTTGTTAAATAAACTAACACATTCAACTAATAAATGTTTTGTAATAAAGCTGTAAAATAAAATGTTTACCTGTGAGTTACTTAGACCGCCGCGTGCATTTCTGATCTGTAGTCTATGGCAACCACACCTGGCTGCATGAAGATATACTGTATATTAGAGAGCGTTTCATGCTCTGCGTTTAAAACGATCTCACGATTGGATTTACTCATACTGATTTCCCAGCAGATTACTACACTCGGTGTAGAAGCTTTTTTAACGCCTATGAAGAAGAAAATTATTCAGTTAGAAGTAAATGTATCAGCTTGCTGGTGGTCGTTAAAATGATAAATCAACCCTGGATTATTCGGATGAAAGACTGTTTTACCTAAATACAGCGCTGCTACAACCACACCGCTAGTGTTCTACACTGTCGACTCAATCTGTGTAATGTGAACTAAAACATGTTTTCTGAGGGAAAAAGACAAACCTTTTTTTGCTGTTGCCATATTCGAAACACCAGAAAGAAAAGGCCATGCTGATTATAGCAACAACCTCCAACATAGAAAAACCGCGCAGCAGTCCTTATCCGAGCCCACTGATAGCGTTCTTAAAGTCAAGAACTAGAGTTGTTAAAACTGCAAACAGTTCAGTCACACGCAGACATAATGATCTTGTTATATAAATCTGAGGAAAATTAAAAGGTGAGACTCAATTTAAGTTAATCTGTTGTCACAAAATGAGATTTGTCATGGGATGAAAAACCTCCACTCTACTGAATAATTAACATGAATTTTCTCCAGAATATATTCTTTCCATAGGTCCACATCAAAGTACACAGCAGTTTATAAATACACACTAGGTGAGATGAGAGGTGAGAATTTGTGTAAGCCTTGCTCTGACCACAGAAACCTCTGTGGCTGGATGTATTTTGGGGCCAGCTCACTCTCAGCTCTCAACAGCACTGCTATGCACAAACTTGCACCAGCTCAACAGTATGCCATTACTAAGTCACTGTTACTACGGTGCAGTTCACCAACCAATTGATATCTGGTGGGCAGTGGTCTTGTGATCTAGAGCTAGGAAGCAACTGATGGCCCTCTGCATGACAAAATTGTAAAAGTAGGTTACCAGTGAGTGAGTGCTCAAGACTGGTGTGTCTAAGAGTTTCTGATGACTGTATGCACCAGGCATTATCGCAGGTCTTTCCCCAGATCTATGAAACACACCTTATTCTGAAAACTACACAAATACAACCATTACACAGAAACAGTGTAACCTCTGCAACCATTGTAACTTACGGATATGAACTACTGTGAAAACAATTTTTTCAGAATGATTAATAACAACTTGGAAGGGCTAACAAATATCTGTCTCATTAAGCAATGCCTGTTGTTATGAAGGGTAATGATGTGCTTTTTCCAAACACTTCTCTCCAACACAGGAAGGTGTGTGTCAAAGGGATTATCAAAGCGCTCTGACTTCAGTTAAGTAACTGCTGTAATTTATTCTATCAACACAATGATGAATTTGGATACATTCCAGGCCTACAGTTAGATAACATAAACTGGTATTAAAAGACATATCCAATGAGAAATGTCTTAAGTGAGCACCCAAATGACCTTCAAATAAAAGTTGGAGAAAACAATTATTTGGCGCGATTGTTGCTTAGTGATATGACACATTGAATCCCATGTTGCCGTCTGTGCGAAAAAAGGGTGGGAGCCAAATTAAATACAGTTTGAAATACACAAAGCGGAAGGTTCCCTCCACATAACACGGGAAGCAGTGCAGAATGACCGAGAGGGATTGTAACAAACTCAGCAGGGAGACGAATATCTTTGGTGATGTGAATGAAGACGTTCAGTCAGGTAGCTATGCTGCTGTCCTAATGGGGCGAGACCTTTTAACAGTAACTTTTCACTCGTTTATTCATTATTCATTCAATCAATTCGCTTTGCCAGATGAGGCTCAGACGAAACAGTCCAGCTTCTGTGGCTTCCTCCTCACGGCCTTCTCCTTTCTCCTCATCCTCATCACGTTTCCAGTCTCTGTATGGAGCTGCATGAAGGTATGAACACTGCAAACATTTGGTACCAGGTTTTAATCTGAATCTTTCTGATGGATTGTGACTCTTCTGGACCACACTACCTACAAAGCTGCTTTTAACGATTTAACTGCTCCCCTGTTCCTTCATCAGAAAACCTGTACCGTTCTCTTAAACCGTTCAATATCCATTTGAAAGGAAATTTTGAGGGCCCCAGAAATGCCTTAGACTTTAAACCATATAATAATGCAGGCATCTTGGAAAAATATTTAGACTCTTATGAAAATAAAAAGTATGAGTATATGTATATATCAATAATTTCCGTTTATGCTCTTAACGCTGCTTGATTAAAAGATTGTCAAGGAGTATGAGCGGGCAGTTATTTTCCGTTTAGGGCGACTCCGGGGAGGGGCAAAGGGGCCTGGTGAGTTACAACCTTATTAGGAATAAAAATAATAGCCAAAGTGAAAAACAAATGACAGGCTCATGAAGTGCTGCTCTGTCATTTTTAAGGGATATTCTGGATTCTTCCGTGCGTCGACACCTTTCGGAAGGTTGATCTGAGGACAGTGTCCTTCAACATTCCTCCCCAGGAGTTGAGTATCTCTATCAGATAAAGAACCTTTGCCAATGTAGTAGATTGTCAAAATTAAACATAAGAGTGCCTTCTGTGGGTAAGTGTAAGTAAATCATGACTGTGTGTGTAGAGTTTTTAGATATTCTTTTAGTTCGTAAGTCTAAAACTTAGAATCCAGTCTTTGCCTATGCTTCTCTGTACAGGTGTTGACCAAGGACTCCGTAACTATCATGGTGGACGGAGTGGTATATTACAGAGTCTTTAACCCTACTGTGTCAATAACCAAAGTTGAGGACGCTAACCGTGCTACACAGATGCTGGCTCAAACCACCCTCAGAAACATGCTGGGTACCAAGAGCTTGGCAGACATCTTACGAGACCGTGAGGAGATGGCAGAACACATGGAGGTGGAGTATCTCACAAATGTCTTGCAACTTTGCTGTTAAAGACCAAATGCATAAACACTTATACTAGTGAGCTACCTGAACTTTAACAATGTGTGTGTAAGTGCCTCAAGAGCACTTCTTTAATGATTCCGTCTGACAGGAAGTACTGTACTCCGCCTCAAAGAACTGGGGTATTAAAGTGGAGAGGGTGGAGCTGAAGGATGTTAAACTGCCCCCGACGTTACAGCGTGCCATGGCAGCTGAGGCAGAGGCCACTAGGGAGGCCCGTGCAAAGGTGAGAGGTCACGTCCACTGAAGGACTGAAGGATGGGTCTACTGGTGTCATGTGTTCCTGTCAACATAGTACAAAAGATTTAATACATCAAAATACATTAAAATGCAATAATGATAAAAAAAATAATGTAAGTTAAAAAACACAGACAAAAAAAAGACAAAAAATTAAAAATTAAATACAGGCCAAAGAGTGGCGCAAAATAAAATATTAATTTTAACATCAGGAGTTTGCCGGTTTGGCCCTAATGATGCCACACCCTTCCAGCCAGTCCTCTCTCCTGCCATCTGTGGCTGGGAACTCAAGAGAGCAAAGCAGCACTGCCCCCTAGTGGGAGGATGGCATCACTCTGCTCCATGTCATTCACTGTGACACTAGCTAGTCATGTGTGCCTGTGAGTATGTGCTTGCTGAGGACGGCAGTTAGTGCTGTCCCCCAAGTATGTTAGGCTGTTGCAACACAGACAGCAGTCTGGTGTCATGTGTCTTGGACAAGGAATGTGCTAACAGCACCTTCATGGTTGTTGTTAATTTTTGTATGGCAGGGGAGGTTAGCAAATTAGGGTGGCAATTGGCTAAAAAAAAAAAAAATCTGTGCACGATGCCTACTGAGGTTGCCAAATCTAGACTGATCGGCTTTGCAGCTCACCTGTCTGATTGGCTGGGTGCAGGTGGGTGAGGTGTAAACCTCTTCAGGCCACCTGCTTGTGAGAGATGTGATCATCTTGGCTTTGCAGCTCTCAGAGCCTTCAGCCTTTGGCAAACAGAAGTGTTTCCATGCCGCGCACTGATGGCAGCTGTCCGAGCCATCTGCTCAGTCTGTCACTGACCTGTGAAGTTGCCCATTCATAAGACAGTTAACCAAACTTGGCCATAATACCTACATTTTTGTCTGGTGGCTTAGCAGCAGGAAGTGGGCGAATAACATATTCGCATCATGAGTAAATATGGCAGAATGGGGAATTAATTTTGCATTTAAACAAACTTTGAAATAGCAAGAGCTGAACACCATACAAATAAACAAAGGAACTAACTACATGTAAAATACTAAAATTCCTCACAAATTCACTGGAGCATGACCAAAAGCACCGGCAGTCACAAAATCACACAGGCGCGTGTAAATGTAACTGCGAGTGTAGACCTCGGCTACACATAGCTTGTGACTTCTGTGGTATGTGCAGGTGATTGCGGCTGAGGGGGAGATGAAGGCCTCCTGTGCCCTGAAGGAGGCAGCACGCGTGATGTCGGAGTCTCCGGCCGCCCTCCAGCTGCGCTACTTGCAGACGCTGACGGAGATCGCCACGGAGAACAGCTCCACTGTGGTCTTCCCCTTCCCCGTGGACCTTCTTACCTGCGCCATGAACAAATGAATATGCATTTGAACGTAGAAGTGGTCTTAAGCGAACCAAAGACCATATTGAAAAGTGTCCACTACATGTGCACATATTAATAACATATTACTAAAGACCAAGAGGTAATGCTCTGTATATATAAATATATAGAGCTCTTGGGGAATTTCATCTTTAGAACTTATACTAAAGTAGTTTATGGTAGAATGCATGTTTCATATGCCTTTTATCTAGCCAGACAATTATTCTATCGGTATGGTTGAATGATATGTAAGTTATACACTGTATTTCAGAGGAAAAGTATGTAATGTGTACTTGGTAAAATCACTTAATGAACGCTTTTGCATAGTTCATACATCTGCCAGTTTATGGGTGTGTGATGTGTGGCTGTCTGATGGTTACATGGAAGAGGAGAACAGAACTACTTACCAGTTGGTGTGTCGTGGAAAACCTGGGCTCAGTGAGCAGTTTCATTAATTGAATCTCCTCCGTTTTATTCTCTTTTGGAAGTCAGACAGAGAGGAGTCTCTGTATTCTGCCAAGTGCACGTGACACAAACTCTATTCAAATTTCCACTTTTTTTGTCACTGATAATAGTATGTGTTCAGCTACTGTAGTCATAACGTGGCTTGGATCACAACGTGGCATCAATAAACACTGTCCATTGTACAAACTGCCCTCAGCTGAGGTATAAACCTGTAATTATCCTGTGTTTGGCCTCACTATGCTCAAGCCAAGATAACCAGGAAGCTTGTAGTGCACTGACGCACCTGTCTTAAGACACAATGTCCTAAAGCCATTCAAACAACAATGAACGCTGTCCCGGCTTTGTACACCTAAGTCATTCTTACAGTTGGATAATCACCTGAAAAGAAGTAGGCTTATCTGCAGTCTTCATGTCTGAACAGTGAGTCTCTCTTTTGCATGTAATGTAAAGTTCATTTCATCACGTTTTCTGTTACTTCACGTTAAGACACCATTTCAGAGGACCCACATCCTATAACATTTGATTCATCTCAGAATTATGAGATCATGCAAGTGACTGTTAACAGGAGCAGAGTCCTGCCATGTTAATGTTGGTGGACTTCAGAATATTGGCAGCACTCCATAAGCATACCCAGTAGCTGATTTATTCTACATTCTTTTAATTGCTCAGTTGTCAATTTGTAATCTTTCTATTTCTAAAAATGTCCTTGGCAGGCCTACTAACCACATGGGGCACCACCCACAGACTAAGCATACTCTGATCTCCTCCAATCAGCTTCAGACATCCCACACACCCCTGGTCTCCACTTTTCTACAAGGCCTTCTCAATTGTCTCCTATGCCTCTTCAGCTTGTTCTCCTGCTCTCTCTCTCTCTCTCTCTCTGCTGTGATCTAATGATGACTCTATGGCGGCTTCTGGGACTGGTGGTCCTCTTAGTGTTCTGCACAGGTAAGAAGCAGTTCTGTTTTTCACTAGCCCATCTCAGCATCATTTATCACCTGCTGGACACCTTAGAACGGAAAACAAATGTCACTCTTAAAAGATAACTTTCAGTTAGAAGAATAACATTGGAATGAATTAGAGAACTTATACTTGATCTTAAGGACCAAAATAGTACGTATAGTCTGTATATAGTCTGTGAACAGAATGTAGTGGGCCAGGGAGATCAGCGGGGGGAGCTGTTCCACCCTGCAGTAATTCCCTGTGTAATCACCTCAGGCCTTTCTACAGCGTGAGGGTCAGGTGGGAGGGGCCTGTAGAGGAACATGATGCGCTAGGTGAGATGATCTGCTTCTTTTATAGCCTCATGATCCAATTGTGCCCTGTTACATGCATGCTAATTACACAGGGCAGATCAGTTCTAAAGGCCATGAGCTCGCTGTGTCCAAGAGCTAACACTGCTTCTTCACGCTGAAGCAGTGTTGAGGGGAACTGGCTCTGTGCTTGCCCAGGCTTGATGCGAGCCGACAGGATGATAACCACAGCGGGGCGATTTAAGGTTGAAAATTGTGGGTGATGAGGAGGACTCGCCGAGCAGAACTGGGTCAGCTCACTTCATCCTGGATCAGCCGAGGAGTCCATCATTGTAATAGGGCATTCATGCATTTTGGTCCCATCAATTTTAAAGACTTAAAAGTCTTGTAGGTTTAATTTGTGTATATTTGTACTGTTGATAAAACAATAGATCTGTATCTCTAGTAAAATGTGTATGAACATCTATTTACAAATGCCTTTGTTGATTTCTTTGAAGTACTTCTAGCTAATAATCTGTGGGATCTAATTGTGTATACAAAGTGACTGTCAGTTAAACATTACCAGGATTACCACTATAAACTGAAAGTGAAAACATCTTTTTTACATTCAAACACATGCTGTCACCAGGTCAAGACAACAAGTGTGACAACTTTACCAATTTGGACTTCCAGGAGACATTTATCGGCACCAGCCTGTATGTGCGATTGCTGCTTTATACCCGTACCAACCTGGAATGTGGTCAGGAGTTGCACCACTACAACTTCGCCAGGGAGCCCCTGTTTAATGTGTCCCGACCCACCACCTTCATCATACACGGCTATCGCCCCACCGGGGCACCGCCCGTCTGGATCGACCACATCACACGTCTGCTGGTGGCCCAAGCCGACATGAATGTCCTGGTAGTGGACTGGAATCGTGGCGCCGCCAACCTCAACTACTTCACCGCCGTGGCAAACAGCCGCTACACAGCCGCCAATATCAGCAGTTTCATCCAGAGGATGAGGGTGAGCGGGAGGGATGTGTGTCGGGTCTGGTGGGGGTTGGCCAGGCATGTCTGGGCAACGAATGAGATACACATTCGATGTTGTTTCAGGATGAGGGAGCATCTCTCGACTCGATCCACTTGATAGGGGTCAGCCTTGGGTCACATGTGGCTGGGTACATAGGCGCTATGCTGGGAGGGAGAGTAGGCAGGATCACAGGTGAGATTTTGACTCAAATCGAAGGATTTTCCATATTACAAACTCCTGGGGTCTTTTTGCATGTTTCACATAACCATATCAGACAATGATGAAACATTTCTGCCTCAATATATTTAGGTCTAGACCCAGCAGGACCAATGTTTGCAGGTGTCCCTCCGGAGGAACGCCTGGATCCATCTGATGCCCAGTTTGTAGATGTCTTGCACACAGACATGAACTGTAAGTGCATAAAGCCTAAAACTACAGGAGGGGTAGACGATGTGGATCCAGAGTCCCTGAACCAAAACATTACAGATGATAGAGAAACTGACAGTGAGAAACACTCTCTGTCCTTGTTTCGTGATAACCTTTGGCAGCAATCACATTGGATAGAATAATCACATCCATGCAAACTATGTCAGATATAAATAGATCAGCTTCTAACGTATTTGTTTTGACAGCCTTTGGCCTCAAAGGCTCTCTTGGACATATTGATTTCTATGCCAATGGAGGACTAGACCAACCTGGATGCCCAAAGACCATCTTCTCAGGTACGTCAAAATCAATGTTACAGCTTGAGTGACACACAGAACAAAGGCACTAATTAGCTGTACGGAGGTGTGGCAACAATGGCGAGCCAATTCCAGAAAAATAAGAACTGCTGGAGAGCTCATCACCAGCCCAAGCTCTTATCTCCACAGGGAGGTCATACTTTGTGTGTGACCACCAGCGCTCTGTTCTACTCTACCTGTGTGCTCTGAACCACACCTGCAGAATTACTGCTTACCCGTGCTCTACCTACAGCGACTTCCTTAATGGACAGTGTCTACAGTGCGAGGCCTTTAAACCAGCTTCCTGTCCTGTTCTGGGTAATGGAAACATGCAATACAACACTCAAACTCCTCAACATCAACAATCGACAACAATCGCATGGAGCATATTTTATGCAGTTTGACATCTGTGTGATTCTTCTCTAGGCTATGACCTGAGCCAGTGGAGAGACACACTCTTAAAACTGGGTCAAACGAGGGTTTATTTCTCTACCACAGCAGAACCTCCTTACAGGAGTGAGTCAGCATTAGAATCCTTTCTCTCAGAATACCACCAAATTTTCTTCTTGAAAAAACATACGTTTTCATTCTCGCTATAACAGAGACGAACTACAGGGTGGACATGATTACCTGGAATCGTTACTTGCGATGGGGGGTGGTCACCCTCCACCTGCAAAATGGGAAGAATGTAACTGAGACCAGGATTGACCAGTAAGTAGCTTGACTTGACAACATGTCTAAACTATTTTGCATAGACCCGTTTGAAGATGTTTCATGTGGTGGGCCACCTGTCTGATGCTGCTTAGTAAACTGCTGAGGTTTGAGCTGTACACTGCCACGCGCATGCTGGCCCAGTTCGATGAGGACCTGTATCCCATTCAGAAGATCTCCTTGCGGATCGTCACCGGAAATTTGATCGGACCTCGTTACAAGATTCATCTCCTCCACCTTCAGATAACTCCACTGGACTTGCCAGACAGGTAAGCATTTTGGTGAAAGTTCCCATTAAACCTTGAAGGCAGATTAAGAATGAACAGAGATGAAGTCCCTCATCATTAACACAATTAATAATGAACACACATTCTACTCCGGAACTCAAGTCCAAACTCCAGTCCTGGAATTTGCATTCTCTGGCACTTGACGCTATTTTACAAAGGTATTAAAATCTCTGCCTCAAGGCCCATGTACCATGGCCTTTAAAATTCCCCAAGTAGAGATATGAAGACAATGTGACCAATAAATTGCATTAACTGTTACCCAATCACCAATGGTAAAATCCAGCAAAGATCCAAAAGATCCCCCTTTATAATTCCTTGTGCCTGTCTTTATTGTTCCCCAGGCCACCGATGTGCCGATATGATGTCATTATGGAGGAGAATGCTGAGGTGACTTTCAAGCCTTTGCCATGTGATGAGTCACGTTTGTAGGCCATAAAGCAGCACTTCTGGCTTCCACACTGCAAATAAGCCATGGATTTTGTCATTGACAACTGTTACCATGGTTAACATGGGGAAGACACAATGGAGTATCTTGTGGGTAATGGAAGCCATGACTGAATCTCATCCACTTTTCTTGTGCCTTTATGTCAGGACTTTATGTTTAGCTTTATTTATTTCTAGTTTTATTTTAGATATTCTGGTCAAAATAACTAGATATGAAATACTGAGCTATTTCATATTATTGACAGTATTTGAATAAATGAACTGCACTAGAAATGTTCAGTTTGAATCTTAAGATTTATGGAGTGAACACCTTAATTTTTTTAAAATGTTTTCAAAACACTGCTGACTACTCAAACATAACACATCTTAAATACCTCCACATTAGCTTGCATAAACCTTTGAACTACATTATGTTTTAATCAGTATCTCAGGAGGACAATGTTTTCATTCCAACCTCAACAATAACAATTCAGCTTGAGTGACCATTAACAGCTACATATTTTGATGTGGATCTTACCCAACCTTCATTTCAAATTCAATTAATTGCATGCTGATGTAGTGGAAGAAGCTTGCGTTACTCAGTATTTCTACATGCAACAGCTGCACATCAACTTCTAATAACTGTTTCTCCCCAGTCAGGGAGAACAGGCTAATGGTATTGACATACTGATCTGCTTGAATTTCAGCAAAACCCATTGAGGTATCATATTCTGGTGAAGCAGTTTTCATAGCAGAGATCTTATGGACAGTAGAATAAAAAAAAAGCCATGTAATTTGATACACAAATATGAACAAAGCAAGCGCACTACTGTCTTTAGTAAAACCAGTTTTTCAGTTTACATTTATTTGATACAAAACTACATGAAACGGCACACAATGGTTCTTGTCAAATAAACACTGCTGTGCTTGAAGCTCAGTTCTATTAACGATGGATGCAACAGATTGATGGTGTGAAACAAGGCACAAAACGTCCTTAAACTGCTTCAAATGGGAACTGCTTCACATTGTTAATCCTTTGCCGAACATAAACAAAATATGCTTTGGTGTAATATTTGCACATATGAAAAAGGCAATTATCTTTTTTCTTAATTTAACAGAACAACAGTTTAATGACACTTCATCCAGGATCGTGTCTCTGGTCTACTTGCATGTTAAAAGGCTAGATGCAAGTACAATGCTGGTGCAGCTTTGTAATCCAGAAAATCTAGTTTCAAATACAATAGAAACAGCATTTCACCCTGACATAGGCAGGGCAGTCTATTAGCAAGTGACATCCAAGGCCATGAATGCTGTCTGTACAGATTAGAACCCCCCCTCAACCCCCAGTAACTCAATAGTGGTATATGGGCATGTTAGCTAAAGGGCAACAGACATTTTAGGTATATGGGCAAGAGCTGATGCATCTCACAGTACACCGGGCCTAACAAAATTAATGTTTGTGTAAAAATCTTTACATACTGGAAGATACATCATCCAACATGCTTTCATCACTCTTGTTCAGATGAATATCTGGTCGATCAGGGAGTGAACGATCAACTCATTTAAACCTGCTGTGATCTCGATCAGGAATAAATGAGAAACAAATAACCCATAGAACAGCCACTGTCCACCGTTCTACCACACTTGTATTTTAAGCAGTGTGTGTTATTAGAAGGGTCATGACCTCGAGGTCCTACTCCTCCAATCACTGCCACCTGTAAGAAACAATATATTTTAAACTGAAAAGCATTATGGTCATTTTTACTGAGTTTTCCTTTTCAGATTCAGGCAGGATTTAGCAACAGGACTGAATTAGTTCCTTACTTTCCCCCCCGATATCTGAACCATTATTTTCTGCTGGTATTGGCTCAGTATTGACATCGACTATTGGAAAGGTGCCATCTCTATGTTAAGCACCAATAAAGCCCATCTCTATATTTACTGAAACTCTCAGCTGTGCATCAATAATAAACAAGCATGCATCAGAATGCTAAGTGCTTAGCTCAGCCAACAACTAAACACTGACAAGACAACACATTAAAGAGGATCCCCTGTCCTTCCTTCCATAAAAGAAGTAATGAAATGAAGATTAATATGTAGTAAATGAGGTTTACACATTATGAATGATTGTTTTGCTCACTAACTGACTGACTGCCAGTCATGTTGAAAGCTCTATGAACTGAGGCATTTTACTCAACGGTAAGACATAGAAGACCACTCAAATTCAATACTTCCTTCAGACACTGCCAGGAATTGACTGTTGACACACTCACGCTGAGCACTGAATGGTGGTCCAGTGAAACTAGGCTTGTTATTATGATAATGTTCAGTAAGTGTTTACTCACTGCACCTGTTTTTATATAATTTGTATTATATACCAAATGTTGCCAGATACCTATGAATGCAGATATATAGGTGTAGAAATGCAGATATATGGGGAAAAGTGTGTGAATGTAATTATTTACCATTGTTTGGATCATTTCTGATTTGTCGACGAAGTCTGCTCTTGAAGCGTTTGAAATTGTGTCTGACGGGCAGTTTTTGACCAGAATCAATCTGCATCATGAGAAAGACATCATAAAACGTCCTTAACGAATCACCCTTTAAAATACAACATGCACAAATTCAACAAGAAATGTCATTCCACTCATCCACTGGCCACTGTTTGTTTATTCACCTGCTCCGACCAGTCAAAGTCATCGTCAGCCTCAATGGAGTCTTTCACTTCCACATATGCAGACTCAGTTTCCTGACTAAGCGATACAACAGGTGAATTTTAACCATATTAACTATGAATTTAAACTATGATCAGTGTCAAAATAGTTACACTAATAGCAACAAAACGTTACTTCAAGAGAAGACTACGTTAACAGGCACATAAAGCCAATTCATGAATTCTATGATTATTAATAATTTAGCAAAGGCCACAAAGCATCTTTAAAAGTTCATACCTCTGGGACACTATCTGGGAGAAGTTTCCTCCAGCAATGGTAATCTTAACACCTTCCAGCCTCTGCTGTCTTCTTCTTTCCAGGTCATATCTTAGATCACTAGGATCAGTGATCTGCCGTCTCCTCTGTGCCTAACACAAAATGTTTTTGTGTTACCATCTCACTACAATCACCAACATAAGATGCACTCATGCAGATTAAAACACACACCTGACTCACTTGCAAAGGTCCTATTTTGCAGAAAATTTGAGTGTCTGATGATGTGATGCCAAGTGGTCTGCAAAGAAAGAATCATGAATAACAAAGCACTGTAGATTCAAAATAGTTTATCATGTATTAGCGTGATGAGAGAAATTAGTTGTAAGCATATAGGAGAAAACTACCTATTTATTTTGGGACCGATTTCCTTCAGTTCTTGCCCTTTCACTGTAAACTCATCCTCATCCATTAGGGAATAATGCTGCTCATTAGAGAACCGCTCATTAAGAGTGATCCCTTGACCCTGGAAGTAATTTTCTAATATGGGATAAAAAAAGCAAAACAAGAATTTTTTAATGAAAAATAAACAAAAAAGTCTATTTGAAATAGGTCTTCTTGGAGTCGGCTGCAAGGAACGTTTGCTCTGTGACTAATCCAATAGCATCTGACCTTTGACTTGATGTACCAAAGTAATGATCTCTTGAGCAAAGGTCCCAGAATGCATTGCTGACTCCTGATAGGTTCCAGAATGCTTCAGCAACGGCAGGAAATCAAGACGCTGTCGACCCACATTGACCAAATCGAGTGACAACTGCCTTTCTGAGGAATAGCCTAAGTGGCTGCACAAAGGAATCAGAAAGGCAGATGATGAAAGAAATTACAACATTTAGGTCCATTGGGACTACTCTAATGATCACAGCTAAGCAGAACCTCAAACCCATACTGAATCTGCCAAAGGTAAAATGCACCTTTAACACATTTCATTCTTATATTTCTACTTTGAAATGGCTGGTTCGCATTCCTGGGCACAAATTAAGCCAAATATGGTCTTTTTTTTTTTTTTTTTACAGTTTTTACAGTCTGGTTATATCCCTGCCCTGCTTTAACACACTTATTAAACATGGTAATTTAATGAATTTATAAACATCCAAGCAGGGCAATCATCAAATTGTGCTAGTCGTTGGTTTCCCAGGACAGGAGGTAGGCACATCTGAAGCAGGGAAATGTCTTATAAATCTGTCTAATGTTAGAGGAATGTGCTGCTATAATTATGTTATACAATGTTCACCATGTTCACTCATTACTGCAACAAGTTACATGGCTTATTTAATCAAAAAGGTGATGACTTCACTAATACTGCTTCTTGATTAAAGTCTTCTTCACCTTAAATTTACCAATTAGCAGCAGCCAAAGAGGAACCTAAACTTTCCAGAAGGAAAATTAAAATTTTTCTCTGTATCGATAAAGTAGTTATATTTAAAAAGTCAATTAAAAACAATTCCAGCAACTACAAATAAGATGGAAAAACCTAATACAAAAAAATTGTTTATTGGGTGCTAAAAATCAAGCGCAGACAGAAATAATTATCTTATGACATTGCACAAAATGGATTTATTGGAGGAGATGACTTTTTTTAAATGTTGGGTGTCTGCTTAATTTTCAACAAGCTTTCTTTGCTTTTGTGCTTCCATCTAAAAAATTGGCCTTGGATCAAGCGATCCTTTGCATATACATCCCATATTGTTTTAGTGTGCAAGACAGCCATTTTATTAGAAACATCTTCCTGGTACCTATGTCCACTAGCCACTTTATTGGATATTGGGAAGGTGTTTCTAATAAAGTTTCTGAGCTCCCTTTACTAACTGCTCAGTCATATGGGGATGGTGAAGGTTCATGCATCTTTTTCACACTCCATTTTCAGACTCCACTCTCCATTTTCCTTCAGTGACAGAACTTCAGTGAGCTTCAATGCAGTTGAGATCTTCAATGAGATCTTAGCCAAAGAAACAGGTGCAGAAGGTCTTTAGTTCATTGTGCATGAAGACAGCCTCAAGAAATGACTTGCAAAAAGCATCAATCTAGCTTATTGTTGCAGAAAGAATCTGCCACGGTATCTTGTCCTCTTCCTGTAGTCTTCACATTTAAGGACCGCATCCAATCGCAAGAGACACAGGATAATTTATTCTGAGGTTCTGCTGAAAATTGGAATCCTTTTTTAACCTGGATACCAGGAGGTGTTCTGTGAAATGTGATGTGCTGCAAATTCTGAGTACTCCCACACGTTGGTGAATACACTGATATTTCAATTCTATGACGTCCAGGATTGTGTAAAACTTCACTGTGCAGATGTCAGGGGGGAAAGTGAGGGACAGTTGTGCTTGTCTTCTTTCTTCTGTGAGAATAATCAACTACTGTATTTCTTCAAATGCCAGTGTTCATGTATCCTCTGTTCTGCATTCAGTTAAATAATTTTCTGTTTATAAAAAATAATAACTTTCTTCCCCACATCAATATGAAAATGCCACCGGCAGGATTCCTTGATATAAAATAGAACTCCTGATCATTACAATTTCACAAATAAGCAATTTGTGGTTAAGTCATGAATCCATTTAGATCAAAAAGGCATTCATGTTTCTTCCAGATCACCTTGGTAATTGATTTGGTAAATCTCAAATGCTTGGCAGTCCTTGATGAGGAAACATCTTGTCGCTGTATATGATCCCTTTTCACTGTTACGCTCAGGCTTTTAAGAATTCAGTTTCGCATATTACTGATAATTGTTAGAGAAATGGCAACTTCTCAGTTTCCTGCAATATGCACACATTCATAACGTTTCCAGCACGTATCCAGTTCTCTCCCATTTTTCCAAATCATCTGACCTCATGCTCAGATCAAAGGTCCCATGTCATCCAGAATAAATTTTATTCTTATGCCTTCAGAGCATCCCTTTGCTTCAAAAAGAATGTGAATGTTAGATGATGGTTTCAAAAGCTCTTTGATTTGTTGCTGCCCATATCGTCAGTCCAGAGGTCCAAAACATCTCCATTAAAAACAATGATGTAAAAGCTGTTTGGGCTTAATTCATACCCAAATCCAAATGAAACAGAGAAATGAATTTCATAACAGCAGAGACTAACGATTTATTTGTTGACTTACCTTCTGTCAGTATCATTCAGAAAATGGTAATATCTAACTTTTTTTAAAGTACTGGTATTTTGGTAGATGCATCATCTTCAGTTTCCTCTACAGGACTAGAGACTGGCTGATCAATCCATGACCCATCACCACAATACAATAAATCTCACTGGTCAAAGTCTTCTTTCAATGTCATGTACACTTACTCCATGTCTTCTACTGGCATTATGGATTGTCCACTTGATGGATTCTTTGCTTCAACACTGAACGAAGGAATCCAGACATATAAACACTACCCTTTCCGCATCCAGTGACTAGCATCCACACAGAACTACATCCCTAAAAGATCAGTGCAAAAACTCCACAAATCAAGACCACTTTCATCTTCAGATCTTCACCAGTCCATGATTTTCACAAAACGTTTTACCCCCAAAAAGATTTAGCCCAGCATTTCATCAGTTTGTATTAGCTGGACTTCCTCCTGCTGTGATTATTGTACACATCCACAAGCACTGGATCTGAATGGCATACTTAAATACCGACTTCATTTTCTTCACTTGCTACCCTGCAGTCCTTAGGGTTCTTCAGTAGCGTCAGTAGAGAAGAAACAATCATTCCTTCACACCTCTCACTGCTCAGTTTTGCAAAGGTCAACTCCATAATTCAGGCTTGAGTTCCAGCTGCATTGTCCGGTGTTCACCTTATTATTCAAACCAAGGATAGGATGGCTTCTCGGTCAGCCAGAATAATCTGATGTTCCATTCTGTCAGTAATATGTACAATCACATGACAGAGCCAAGTGTTTCTGAAGCATTCAGCATTCAACCTGTGTTACAGTACGTGAGGTTAAAGGTGTGTAAGGCCCATCACTTTCTGAGACTGGTGGTACTGCTGTCAGATGATGACAGTAAGAGCTTTGGGAACTAGTTGCAATTAACTATGAGGAAAACAGCTTAACTTAATAAAAATCGGCGGCTGTTAATAGTTTTGTCCAGTCAGAATCCTGTGACAGGTCTCATACGTGCTCAAGGTGCAGAGGTTTTAGAACACACAAAGATCACAAAAAAGCAACTGTGGAACAGTACAAAGAGTTAAACTGTGGAATGGCATCAATGTAGTCCTTTCCATCAAGCTCAGAAGGTCCAAACTCTGGAAATGTTGTGGTCATTCTTTTGTATTCCACTTCTTTTAAGGTAAATGGCTTTGACTGTCTTCAGGCTGTAGCATTACACAGTGCAGTGAAAAAGATGCATGAACGTTCAACCATACCCTGAAGTACTGCTGTGGCGATACTATACCTGCTCTGGCCCACAGGACGACTCATGTCCACTTTGATCCTGAGAGTCTCATGCTCACTTAAATCCATCCTGGCCATAGGAGCAACATTTAGGTTCCTGTTATGGGCAGTTCCTTTTGACATCCTTCCTTGACCCAGCACACCACGATTCCCACCAGCACGCATCTCCACGTCTTCCCCCTCCCATGCATGACTAGAGACTCTGGCCATGCGGTCTCCTCTCAAATCCACATCACTGTTCAAATCCTTTGCCCTTTGTCCATGGGGCTCTCTCAGATGTGGCTCCATTCTCTCCGTCTCCTTATGTCGTGATGGCCTTTGCATGGGATTTCCTCCCCCAACAATAGAGTGATGCAATCTCGTTTCCTCCCGAACATGGTATTTAGCCAAACCACCTGGTCTGGTTTGTGACATTCCTACATAATGGTCATGATCCCTCCTGTGCTTGAATGGTTCCCTGCTTCTAGAGAGTTCACTTCTTCGATAATAATCTCTTCCCCTTTGCAACTCCTCTGTTTCGGGATGATCTCGATCCCTAGGCGTTTCATTGCTTCTTGGGTTAATCCTAGGATGCTCTCGGTTCCGAAGTGCACCACGGCTCCTTGGAGCATCTCTACCCCTCATGTCATGCTTTAGGATTCCATGGTCATGTTCCACTATAACAGGAGCACTATGTGGACTGAAGCCCCTGTGTGAAAGACTGTAATTATGCTGTGGATCCAAATCTCTAAATCTTTTAGGATGTGGGGGATGCTCCCTATATTTTGACTTCAGTGACCTGTGTTGAAAAAGCAAGTACAATGGTTCACATTTTCACA